>SJYT01003212.1:145411-198200 GCA_006410635.1 Cephalophus harveyi
TTTTTTTTTTTTTGGTATTAAGTGCGGACTCTATGCTGATGCCACTGTCTGGCTATAAAAGCTGTAGGCACCTGACGTTTCCTCCATCTTTTAAGAAAAGAAATTAAAAATAATAGTTTTAGACTCACAATAAGTTGCAAAAATAGTGCATTGTTCCCATGTACCTTCACCCAGCTTACCTCGATGATAACATCTTACATAACTATAGTACACTGTCATTTTATTCCATGAAATGTTATTAAAGGTCTATATATGGGATATAATTCCATAGAATATTCAACTCTTTTTATTTGACAAGAGCCTCCTCCTTCAAAGTAATTGGAGGCCAGTATTTCTCACACTATTCTTCAGAATTTTTATTAAGTACTGCTGGGGATGGGGAGGAAGAAGGAGCTATTCCAAGACCAGTTAAACTGAGGAAATGGGTGAAACCAGTTTCTTTATTGCAGAACTTGACAGAATCTCCATTCTACCAATGTGTGTTGTGAAACTCTAAGAGGAAAATATATGAAGCATTTTCCATGTTCACTCATCTATCACCACTACTTGTGGCTAAGAGGACAGGCATTTTGAGACACCATTTTTGGTACAAGCTACTATGTATAAAATAAATAAGCTAAAAGGATATATTATACAGACAGGGAATATGGCTGATGTTTTATAATAACTATAAATGGAGTATAGCCATTTATACTCCACTATACAAAATCGTGAATCACTCTGTTGCACACCTGAAACTTATACATCAACTATCCCTCAATAAACAGAGAAACACAGTAAACTCTTTCTGTGCAGACACAATAAGATAAAACAAGGATAAAAATTCAGCAGATCACAATGCTGTAAAGGCCTTGCCAATATCTTCAGTGCATTTCCATACCGAATTATAGCTTTGGCAAAAGGATTCAACAGTTTTCACAGGGTTGTCATTATCAAATTCAGAATATCCTTCAATTGTGCTAACATATATACATATCACTGTAGCAAGTTAAGAAGGGAAACCTTCATGATTCGTTTTTTCTTTAAACAGCATTTACCATCTATCAGTCGCTGCCTTATTTCGAATCATTTGGCACTTACTCCACAAAGATGCCCTTTGACTTATCCATCTATTTCCCATATGTGCTGAAAATATATCTCATGATGCTGTTTGTAGGTAAGTGGCTTTTCTGTTTTGTTTTTGCATTCTTTCTGTGCTTTTTGGTTTGTGCTGCCACCTACCTTAGTATCAATAGAAAGGTCTGTAAACATGTGGGAGATGAAAGAAGAAACCCGGAATGATGAACTGGACCTTATTACTTATTAGTAAAGCACTTAGAAGTTATTTCTAATGGTTTTTGTAGGACATTATGAGATCAAATATATCACTGTATCAACAAAAAGAGTTTTGCTGGCAAAAAATGTAACTGCTTTGTGTATGAAATTCTCACCAACCGACACAAGCATCTATAAAGAAAATCAGGATGTCAAACTAAGTAAACTTGGCTATCTTTGGATTTCCCATTTGTATCTGTTTCTATTTCTTGTTTGTTTGGCCATATGTGCTAGCATTTCCTAGCAGGCAAGTGGGAGTAGGTGCTAAAGACTCAAGAAAAATATATGGAGCAAAAAGTTAAGCTGAGAAAACCTGATCAATTAATTAATCTGTCCAGGAAATTGAGAAACAGACTTCTGTTGTTAAATTTTAGTTTCATCAGCTCTAACCCTCATATATCCTTAAGTATTACCTCTAGAAGATAACAACTATCAGGTATGTAAGAACACCACATAAAAGAGAAGACAAATGTGAAACTTTGGGGGGAATGGAGAGAGCTAAAGAAAGGGGAAAAGTTCCTTCTTTGTAATATGCAGAACAGTAAGATGGAGGAATTTACTTCCCCTTCTGCAGAAAATCTGGTCACTCTTTAAGTATTCTTCTTTGAGTCTCCTTTGCAAGTGTCTTCTTCCTGGACTCCAGGCAGTACACTGTATTTCAAAACCATGGTTCTTTTCAAAGAAATGGTTGCTGCTGCTGCTTCAGCCATGTCCGACTCTGTGCAACCCCATAGACGGCAGCCCACGAGGCTCCGCCATCCTTGGGATTCTCCAGACAAGAACACGAGTGGGTTGCCATTTCCTTCTCCAATGCATGAAAGGAAAAGTGAAAGTGAAGTCGCTCAGTCGTGTCCGACTCTTAGCAACCCCATGGACTGCAGCCCACCAGGCTCCTCCATCCATGGGATTTTCCAGGCAAGAGTACTGGAGTGGGGTGCCATTGCCTTCTCTAAAGAGATGGTTAATCTAATTTTGCCATTTTCTTCTCTACCTTAGGTATGTACTTCACCTACAATCATCTTTACTCAGAAAGACGAGACATCCTCAGAGTGTTTCCCAATAAGAAGAAAATGTGAAGCATAGCACTGGGATGTGACGTGAGAAAGAAGAGGCTCGTGGAGTCAGCTGCAGGAGACAGCACGGGAAGTATTCTGGTGAACAGATAGCTAGTATTTGACAAAAATCCATAACATGGAATAATTGCCCTCCTCCCCAGAACACTTGACATACACGGCAGTCTGTTTTTCTCACATTGTTTTTAGTTCATATATACTCTTCACAACCTGTTTCACCAAAGCTGTGAATGTTACACAAGTTAAGCTTGTATCGTGTGAAGCCTGATTATTTTCCTGTAAAGTTAATGAGAAATAGGATTTTAACTGGAGTAGATTCAGTTAAACTAAGAAACCAAAGTTGTTAACTTAAATGACATCTATTTACATCTGTTTCCTTTCACTTCTGAGTTCCCATGTAGCAGCTAATCTGTGGGAGGGGAGAGATGTGTAATATGCTCTGTACGTTTCTAAAATAGCCTATTTTATAGACTGATATCACTGTGCCCATGGTTAACCCCCACCTTAAACATTAGACAAATTTTGAAAATAAAACATTTTTCCAAACACTGGAAGAGTATTTGTTAATATTATACAAGTTGATTGGACTTTGCTGTCTTAAAAGAGGACCCTGAGGAAAACAGATACATGCAACTCAGTGTTCACAGCCACACGGTTTACAGTAGCCGAGACAAAGGGGCAACCCAAGTGCCCATCAACAGATGATTTGTTTCACAAATCATGCCCCATATTCCTTTTTTGGAACATTTAATCAGGCCATATACATACCTTACACAGAGATAAAAGGTACACAAATATAATAAATCAATTTAAAGAAAATTGAGACCTAGTGATGCTTCAGATTATTACTGAATTATTATTGCTAATTACTATAAACCATATATGTCATCACTTACAGTTTTTAAAAGTGTTCCTTTCTTTGAAGATCTAAAATATATGTGAATAATTTACTAACAGAATTTTTGTACCTTCAGTATTGGTCGCACAGAGTCAGACACGACTGAAGCGACTTAGCAGCAGCAGCAGCAGCAGCAAAGATAGTTGGTGTATTTATATAGTTAATAATTTTTGGAATTTTAAAATAAGTTATCCTTGTAAGAAGCTACATTTTATTTTGCTCTTGTTTTTATTGGAAGTATAGTTGACTTAAAAAATGATGTTAGTTCAAGTGTACAGCATAGTGATTCAGTATTTTTGCATTATATGCCATTATTGGTTATTTTAAGTTAATGGGTATAATTCCCTGTGCCACACAGTATATCCTTGTTGCTTAACTGTTTCACTTACAGTAGTTTGGTAATTCCATACCCTTAATCTGTTACTTCCTCCAGTCCTTTCCTCTTTGGTAACCACAAGTTTGTTTTCTATGTCTGTGAGTCTGTTTCTGTTTTGCATATAAATCCATTTGTATTATTCGATTCCACATATAAACGATATCATAGTATTTGTCTTTCTCTGACTTACTTCCACCAAGTATTAATATAATATACTGCAGGTCCATCCAGGTGGCAGGCAGTATTTCATTCTTTTATGGTTAACTAATACTCACATATGACAGACCTCAGTTGTGTCTGACTCTTTTCGACCCTATGGATTGTAGCCCAGCAGGCTCCTCTGTCCATGGGATTTTCCATGCAAGAATTCTGAAGTGGATTGCCATTTCTTCCTTCAAGGGATCTTCCTGACCCAGGGATCAAACCCGTGATTCCTATATCTCCTGCATTGCAGGTGGATTCTTTACCGCTGAACTGCAGGGTCATAAAGTAGTTCTATTTTTAGTTTTTCTAAGGAACCTCCACACTCTTTTTTATAGTGGCTGCACCAATTTACATTCCTACCAATAGGAATTCAAATCCTGCTGATTTTTTGATTGGATTGTTTTTTGATGTTGAGTTGTATGAGCTGATTGTATATTTTGGATTTTGACTCCTTGTCAGTCACATCATTTGCAAATATTTACTTCCATTCAGTAGGCTGTCTTTTCATTTTCTTGATGGTTTCTTTTGCTTTGCAGAAGCTTTAAGTTTAATTAGGGCCCGTTTGTTTATTGTTGCTTTTGTTTATTTTGTTTTGTTTGCTTTTGTTTCAGTTCAGTTCAGTTCAGTCGCTCAGTCGTGTCCGACTCTTTGCGACCCCATGAATTGCAGCACGCCAGGCCTCCCTGTCCATCACCACCTCCCAGAGTTCATTCACACTCACATCCATCGAGTCCGTGATGCCATCCAGCCATCTCATCCTCGGTCGTCCCCTTCTCCTCCTGCCCCCAATCCCTTCCAGCATCAGAGTCTTTTCCAATGAGTCAACTCTTCGCATGAGGTGGCCAGAGTACTGGAGTTTCAGCTTTAGCATCATTCCTTGTCTGCCTTAGGAGAAAGCAAAAAATATTGCTGTTTTATGTCAGAGTGTCTTTCTATGTTTCTTTTAGTTTTATGGTTTCCAGTCTTACATTTAGTTCTTTAAAATCTATTTTGAGCTTATATTTGTAATGGTGTGAGAAAATGTTCAATCTCATTGTTTTACCTATAGCAGCCCATTTTCTCCACTACCACTTATTAAAGGGGCTTCCCCGGTAGCTCAGTTGGTAAAGAATCTGCCTGCAGTGCAGGAGACCCAGGTTCGATCCCTGGGTTGGGAAGGTCCCCTGGAGAAGGAAATGGCAAACCACTCCAGTACTTTTGCCTGGAAAATCCCATGGACAGAGGAGCCTGGTGGGCTGCAGTCCATGGGGTCTCTAAGAGTCGGGCATAACTGAGCAACTAATACACTCAAACATACACAGTTATTAAATAGACTGTCTTTTCTCCCCTGTATATTCTTGTCTCCTTTGTCATAGATTCAGTTCAGTTCAGTTCAGTCACTCAGTCGTGTCCGACTCTTTGCGTCCCCATGAATCGCAGCACGCCAGGCCTCCCTGTTCATCACCATCTCTCGGAGTTCACTCAGACTCACATCCATTGAGTCCGTGATGCCATCCAGCCATCTCATCCTCGGTCGTCCCCTTCTCCTTCTGCCCCCAATCCCTCCCAGCATCAGAGTCTTTTCCAATGAGTCAACTCTTCGCATGAGGTGTCATAGATTAAGTGACCATAACTGCATGGGTTTATATCTGGGCTCTGTATTCTGTTCCATTGATCTATGTTTCTGTACCAGTACCATGCTGTTTTGACTGTAGCTTTCTGGTAGAGTCTGAGGTCCTGGAGGGTGATACCTTCAGCTTTGTTCTTTTTTCTCAGAATTGCTTTAGCAATTTGGGTTCCATGTTCTTTTGTGGTTCCATGTTAATTTTAGGATTATTTTTCTAGTTCTGTGAAAAATGTCACGGGTATTTTGGTAGGGATTGCATTAAATCTATAGGTTGCTTTGAGTACTATGTCCATTTTAATAGTATTAATTCTTCTAATGTGAGAGCCCACCCTGTGTGTTTTGATCAGAGCATTTAGTCCATTGACATTTAAAGTAATTATTGATAGGTATGTACTTATTTTGTTACTTTCTTTTCCAGTTGTTTTTGTAGTTCTTCAGTGTTCACTTCTTGTTTCTCCCATTGTTGTTTGATTTTCTTTTTTAGTGTGCTTAAGTTCCTTTCTTTTTGCTTTTTGTGTATCTTTTGTAGGTTTTTGATTTATGGGTACTATGGGTTCATATATATTGGTTCATAGTTGTATCTACTTGTTTTAAACTGAAAAGATCTACATTTTTTACTCTCCTCTCCCACATTTTGTGTTTTTGAAGTCATATTTTACATCGTCATGCTTACCCTTTACTGTTGATTGCAATTATAGTTGCTTTTACAAATTTTTGCTTTTGTTTTGATCTATGTACTGCCTTATTTAAGTGATCCTTATCCTTATATTTGCCTTTCTTATTTGGATTTTCCTTTTCCTATACATTCTTCACATTCCAAGATGTCTGGCTCTAGATTAGTGATCACATCATCATGATTATCTGGGTCGTGAAGATCTTTTTTGTACAGTTCTTCTGTGTATTCTTGCCACCTCTTCTTAATATCTTCTGCTTCTGTTAGGTCCATACCATTTCTGTCCTTTATCGAGCCCATCCTTGCATGAAATGTTCCCTTGGTATCTCTAATTTTCTTGAAGAGATCTCTAGTCTTTCCCATTCTGTTGTTTTCCTCTATTTCTTTGCATTGATCACTGAAGAAGGCTTTCTTATCTCTTCTTGCTATTCTTTGGAACTCTGCATTCAGGTGCTTATATCTTTCCTTTTCTCCTTTGCTTTTTGACTTGACTCATTGGAAAAGACTCTGATGCTGGGAGGGATTGGGGGCAGGAGGAGAAGGGGACGACCGAGGATGAGATGGCTGGATGGCATCACGGACTCAATGGATGTGAGTCTGAGTGAACTCCGAGAGATGGTGATGAACAGGGAGGCCTGGCGTGCTGCGATTCATGGGGTCTCAAAGAGTCGGACACGACTGAGCGACTGAACTGATACATTCTTATTTTCCATTTACAGTGGATTTTTTGACATTTCTTTTAACTTTTCTTTTAGATTTCGTATTGCTGGATTCTTTTAGTTTCTACTTGTCTGAGGTCTTTATCTCTCCTATTTTAAATGATAATCTTGCTGTGTAGAGTATCCTAAGTTGCAGGTTTTTTCCCTTTCAGGATTTTGAATGTATAATGGCCTCCCTTTTGACTTGCAAAGTTTCTGCAGAGAAATCAGCTGATAGCTTTATGGTGGTTCCTTTGTATATGACTATTTTTCTCTTGCTGCCTTTAGAATTCTCTCTCTGATGTTTGCGTTTTAATTATGTTGTGTCTTGGTGTGAATCTGTTGGGGTTCTTCTTGCTTGGGACCCTTTGTGATTCCTGTATAAGGGTATCTGTTTCCTTATTTAGGTTTGTGAAGTTTTTAGCCATAATTTCTTTAAATAGGTTTTTGATCCTCTTCTTCTAGAACGTCTGTAGTATGAATATTGGCAATTTTTATGTTATACCATAGATCTTGTATGTTGCTTTGTTTTCATTTTCATTTGTCTTTCTGTCTGCTGTTCTGATTGGGTGATTTCCATTATTCTGTCTTCCAGGTCACTCATGCTTTCTTCTGTGTCATCTAGTCTGTGATTCAGTACTGCTAGAGTGCTTTATCAAAAATGTGTGTGTTAGTCGCCCACTCATATCTGACTGTTTGCGACCCCACAGACTGTAGCTGGCCAGGCTCCTCTGTCCATGGCATTCTCCAGGTAAGAACACTGGAGCAGGCTGCTCTTCCCTTCTCCAGGGTATCTTCCCAACCCAGGGACTGAGCCCGGGTCTTCCACATTGCAGACAGATTCTCTACCATCTGAGCCACTAGGGAAGCCCTTATCAAAAATGGATAATTCAGTCATCTATTTTTGATTTGGTTTTCTTTATAGTCTCTAGTTCCTTGTTAAAATAACCTTTGCTTAGATAAATTCTGTCACCTAATTCAGTTATCACTTTTATTACCAATGTTTTGAACTTGTCTGGTAGACTATCTACCAGTTTCATCATTTTTTTCAGAAGTTTTCTCTTCCATTTCACTTAGCCATCTCTGTCTCTATGCATTTAGGTGAAACATTTATCTATTATGGTCTTGAAGGGGCATTTTTATGTGAAAGTGTCCCTATGTAGACTGTGTGTGCCCAGTGTCTTTGGTGTGAGGGCTAGATTTAACGTGGACAGGAGTCACATTTTTCTCAGCTTGTGCTGTCCACTCTCACCTTGGTATGGCATGTGGCTGGTGTTGGAGGAGCAAGAGTCTGTGTGTGGTGTGAGGCAGGACTTCCTCTCTGCTCACTGGCCATCACCACCCTGTCAGGGGCAGGGTCTGCTTCCAATTGATAGAGCAGATGCCCAGCGGTTGGGCCTGAGCTGGTTCTGTTCCCTTTAAGTGTGTGTTTTCTTCTCCCTCCATCAAGGCCTTTGCCCCAAAGGGGGGGAGTGCTGAAATAAGTGGGGCTTATGTGCTTACAGGGGTTCCCTGGTGGCTCAGAGGTTAAAGCGTCTGTCTGCAATGTGGGAGACCTGGGTTCGATCCCTGGGTCAGGAAGATCCTCTGGAGAAGGAAATGGCAACCCACTCCAGTATTCTTGCCTGGAGAATCCCATGGAGGGAGGAGCCTGGTGGGCTACAGTCCACGGGGTCGCAAGGAGTTGGACATGACTGAGCGACTTCACTAACTATGTGCTTATAGAGGTAAGATGTGCTACCTGTATATGTGTCTGCAGCTATGCTCAGATGCAGCCCGAGGTTGCATCTTTGCCCCTGTTGTGGTAGACCCCGATCTAGTGCTGTGTTGCGGCATGGAGTGGGCAGTGCTGGAGCACTTGCTCAGCTGCAGCTGGGGTGGGGGGGTAGGGTCACAGTGTATTGGTTACAGGAATTCTGTCAGAAGTCTGGACTGCTTCTGGGGTGCTATTTGAGTCACCACCAACAGTGGCTGCCACTGCCCTACTTGACCCTCATCTGAGCCCCCCCAGTTTGCCTCTGCACCCCTAGGTGGAGTCTTTTCCCAGGAACCAGTTGGCCTGATCTAGTGCCATGCTGTGGTGTGGCGTGAGCAGGGCCGTGGTGTCCATTCAGCTGGGATAGGGGAATGCGGTGAGGCAGCGCCCACTAAGGCAGACTCTCTTTGCTCCGTTGGCAAGCCAGCACCTGTGCACTCCTCACCAGTGGAGTCCAGGCCTCGCCAGCTTTTCTGTCTGTCTTAGCATTTCTCCAAGCAGCCAAGGGGCTTGTCTACTCCACATAGGACCCCAAGATTGGGATGCCAGGTCTGTGGGTCTTCCCCTCCTTACTCCAAAAGGTAAGCGTCTGCCTGTGTAATCTCCCTTTTCCTCTTAGTACCCTCCAAGGGGCACAGGTCGCAACCCAACATTTTCCTTCCAATTCTCCCCAATTATGTAGGTATCTTTCTTGCAGCCTTAGTTGTAGTTGTATAGGCATTTTTCTGCCAGTTCCTAGTTAGCTTTGCATGAGAATTGTTCTGCATATACATGTAGTTTGGATGTGTTTGTGAGGGAGGTGAGCTCCACATCCATCCTCATTTTCCACCACCTTGATCCCCTTTCTCTATTTTGCTTTTATGTTGCTTATTTCACTTCTAAAATATTTTTAGGAGTTTTAAAATATGGACCATTTAAAACATGTTTATTGAATTTTTTATGTTTTGGTTTTTTGGCCATGAGGCATGTGGGATCTTAGCTTCCTGACCAGAGATCAAACCCATACCCCCCGCACTGAAAGGTGAAGTCTTAACCACTGGGCTGCCAGGGAAGTCCCCCACTTCTAATTTTTTTTTTTTTTTTTATGAAAACTTTAGTGGGTAAAGAGAACAGAATCTCTTTGGAAACTTTAGATGACTTAGCCTAGCTTCCTCCCAATAAAGATAGCTACCTCCATTGCTGAAATATATAATACGATTTTTTTTTTTTACTGGCATAGAGTTGCTTTACAATATTGTATTGGTTTCTACTGTACAGTGAAGTGAATGGGCTATACATGTACATATCCCCTTTGTTGGATTTCCTTCCCGTTTAGGTCACCACAGAGCGTTGAGCAGAGTTCCCTTTGCTATTCAGTAGGTTATTACCTTAGTTACCTATTTTATACGTAGTATTAACTACGTATAAAATATCAGTGTATATATGTCAATTGAAATATGTTATTGTATATGAAATATATCTCACTAAGATGAAGATAAAGAATTAGATAAACTAAACTTTATGGGATTATTGTAAGAAATTAAAATTTTATAACTTTACCTTTTCAACCAGATTACCTTAAGAACCTTCCTACTTCTCTGAGTATAAAACCAAACAGTAAATTTATAATTTTGGTAATTTTGGAGCAGAGATAACAATTCACAGTATTTGAGATATGTGCAACAATTGTAACATTAAAAAAAAAATCTGTGATTTCCAGTTTTTACCAATTGTTAATAGTACTGTGGCTGGCTGCCTATTTTTACTGAAAGAAATACGTTTTGATAGAGATTGGTGAAAATAGGATGTAGGTTTTTTTCCCACTCAAGTTTGTGTTCCCAAGATTAAGAATCTGAGACAGTAAACATTTAGTTAATCACATGTTACCCAGTTTGCAAAGCTGTTATCTCTGGCTATCTGTTTTAACTACGTCCACCAAATCTTCATTTAATTTTGTTCAGTGTTATCAAAGGCTTTCTTTCTGAAATCTAATTAATATAGATGAAATAGGAACAACTAGATATTTTGAATGTAAGAGACATAACTTTTTAAATAAACTGTTTCTGGAGTTTCAAGTGCAAAGTTGTATTGTGTGAGGTTCCATGTAACCCAAGTTACAGAATACTAATTATTAACACATCAGCAGTGCTTCTGGTGCTAAGGAAAAAAAAAAAAGGTAAAACTTAACTGAATTAAAACTGCTTTGGAGAATTTATTTCATCACGTAGCAAAAGTCTACCAAAAAATACAAATGAAACACAAATAATATCATCAGAGTCCTTGAGATTTTCCTTTAAGAAGACAGTTGAATGAAAACCAATAATTAACACTTCAAAACACATCCATTCAGTTTAGATGTGTTTTAGTTTACTCCCAGCATGCTTTTTCAGAAACACTCTTTATCTTGGTCTTTTCATTCAATAGAAAGGTTAACCTTAATAGAATGAGTTGGTCCCTCGTTGGCTGTATACCTATGCCTGTATTTACTCAAGAAACTTTGTGCCTGCAGTATGTCAGGTACAGCACAACATAATAAATTTTCACCAGACTTCCTGTATACAGATTTGTTGTCAAAAAATGTACTAGGTCTCACTGAACTTCCTAAGCAAAGTTAACTTTTTTTTTTTATTACATCTGCTGTCTTGAGCAAATCGATCACTTACAAGAATCTGTATTTCTTTCAAAAGTTGAAGGAAATAATATCATCAATATCTGTTTCTCCAAAGAAAGACTCATACATTTACTTAAATTTATGTACAAAGAAAAGTCATATTTTATTGTGCTAAAATATTAAAGTGATTTAAAATTAAATCTCCCCTTTCCCTGACAACTTCTTCTCATTGGTTTATTTTGGTTTTAAAAACATCATGTCTTCCTTTCTTCCAGATAATTTTTACTTTCTTCTTCTGGGTCTAAGTGATAAGCTAATTTTGATATGGCATTTCTCCAGGACAGTTTTTCAGAGTAATTCCAGGAAGCAAGAGTCATAGAATTAACAAGAGTACCTGTTTAGAATCCAGATTCTTGGACTCCATGAAAGATCTGTTGAATCAGAGGCTTTGGTAATGAACACAAGAGCCTGCATTTTGATAGGTTCCTCAAATGAGCCGCATGTTCACTACAGTTTGACAGCCACTGCTTTTGAGTCCAGTGTATTTCAGTTTGGATAGAAAATTGCTAACAAGAACTATTTATATAAAGGCCATCATAGAATGTAGTTCTCTGTTTGTAGAACTGAGATGATGGGGCATTCATTTTTTTCTTATATAGTTTTGAACCCACTAAATAGGAATTATTAACAAATTAGTCTACCTTTGCTAAGGATAGCTAGAGTTTCACATCTCATCTTAAAAAAGGTTCCAGCCAATTTTATTAATATACGAAAATCAATTAGTAAAAATACATCTTAATTCATCAGAGAAATGCAGGAATCTGTCATGGTATTCAGCTTAACCATGGGGCCCTGTGATACATAATGTGGAGGTAAGAGCATTGTTTTTTTGTTTTTGCTTGTTACTAATGTACAATATTATATAATTTTCTGGTGTACAATATAGTGGTTCACAATTTTTAAAGATTGTATTCTACTTATAAAACATTGACTATACTCCCCGTGTTGTACAAATATATCTTTATAGCTTGTTTTGTACATAGTCATTTGTACCCCCTAATTCCCTACTCCTATTGTGCCCTTTCCCTTTTCCCTTTCCACACTGGTAACCACTGGTTTGTTTATCTGCAAGTTTGTTTCTTTTTTGTTATATTCATTAGTTTATTTTTTATATTATATCATACAGAATTTATCTTTCTCATCTTACTTATTTCACTTAGTATAACCCCTCCAAGTCCATCCATGTTGTTGAAAATGGCAAAATTTCATTGTTTTTCATGACTGTGTAGAATTCCAATGTATATATATACTGCACCTTATTTATCCATTCATCTGTTGTTGGATATTTAGGTTGCTTCCCTATTTTGGCAGTTGTAAATAATGCTGCTGTGAACACTGGGGTGTGTGTATCTTTATAGCATGTTAAAAAGCAGAGATATTACTTTGCCAACAAAGGTCCGCCTAGTCAAGGCTATGGTTTTTCCAGTAGTCATGTATGGATGTGAGAGTTGGACGGTGAAGAAAGCTGAGCGCAGAAGAATTGATGCTTTTGAACTGTGGTGCTGGAGAAGACTCTTGCAAGTCCCTTGGACTGCAAGGAGATCCAACCAGTCCATCCTAAAGGAGACCAGTCCTGGGTGTTCATTGGAAGGACTGATGCTGAAGCTGAAACTCCAATACTTTGGTATCTATTTTTGATTTGGTTTTCTTTATAGTCTCTAGTTCCTTGTTAAAATAACCTTTGCTTAGATAAATTCTGTCACCTAATTCAGTTATCACTTTTATTACCAATGTTTTGAACTTGTCTGGTAGACTATCTACCAGTTTCATCATTTTTTTCAGAAGTTTTCTCTTCCATTTCACTTAGCCATCTCTGTCTCTATGCATTTAGGTGAAACATTTATCTATTATGGTCTTGAAGGGGCATTTTTATGTGAAAGTGTCCCTATGTAGACTGTGTGTGCCCAGTGTCTTTGGTGTGAGGGCTAGATTTAACGTGGACAGGAGTCACATTTTTCTCAGCTTGTGCTGTCCACTCTCACCTTGGTATGGCATGTGGCTGGTGTTGGAGGAGCAAGAGTCTGTGTGTGGTGTGAGGCAGGACTTCCTCTCTGCTCACTGGCCATCACCACCCTGTCAGGGGCAGGGTCTGCTTCCAATTGATAGAGCAGATGCCCAGCGGTTGGGCCTGAGCTGGTTCTGTTCCCTTTAAGTGTGTGTTTTCTTCTCCCTCCATCAAGGCCTTTGCCCCAAAGGGGGGGAGTGCTGAAATAAGTGGGGCTTATGTGCTTACAGGGGTTCCCTGGTGGCTCAGAGGTTAAAGCGTCTGTCTGCAATGTGGGAGACCTGGGTTCGATCCCTGGGTCAGGAAGATCCTCTGGAGAAGGAAATGGCAACCCACTCCAGTATTCTTGCCTGGAGAATCCCATGGAGGGAGGAGCCTGGTGGGCTACAGTCCACGGGGTCGCAAGGAGTTGGACATGACTGAGCGACTTCACTAACTATGTGCTTATAGAGGTAAGATGTGCTACCTGTATATGTGTCTGCAGCTATGCTCAGATGCAGCCCGAGGTTGCATCTTTGCCCCTGTTGTGGTAGACCCCGATCTAGTGCTGTGTTGCGGCATGGAGTGGGCAGTGCTGGAGCACTTGCTCAGCTGCAGCTGGGGTGGGGGGGTAGGGTCACAGTGTATTGGTTACAGGAATTCTGTCAGAAGTCTGGACTGCTTCTGGGGTGCTATTTGAGTCACCACCAACAGTGGCTGCCACTGCCCTACTTGACCCTCATCTGAGCCCCCCCAGTTTGCCTCTGCACCCCTAGGTGGAGTCTTTTCCCAGGAACCAGTTGGCCTGATCTAGTGCCATGCTGTGGTGTGGCGTGAGCAGGGCCGTGGTGTCCATTCAGCTGGGATAGGGGAATGCGGTGAGGCAGCGCCCACTAAGGCAGACTCTCTTTGCTCCGTTGGCAAGCCAGCACCTGTGCACTCCTCACCAGTGGAGTCCAGGCCTCGCCAGCTTTTCTGTCTGTCTTAGCATTTCTCCAAGCAGCCAAGGGGCTTGTCTACTCCACATAGGACCCCAAGATTGGGATGCCAGGTCTGTGGGTCTTCCCCTCCTTACTCCAAAAGGTAAGCGTCTGCCTGTGTAATCTCCCTTTTCCTCTTAGTACCCTCCAAGGGGCACAGGTCGCAACCCAACATTTTCCTTCCAATTCTCCCCAATTATGTAGGTATCTTTCTTGCAGCCTTAGTTGTAGTTGTATAGGCATTTTTCTGCCAGTTCCTAGTTAGCTTTGCATGAGAATTGTTCTGCATATACATGTAGTTTGGATGTGTTTGTGAGGGAGGTGAGCTCCACATCCATCCTCATTTTCCACCACCTTGATCCCCTTTCTCTATTTTGCTTTTATGTTGCTTATTTCACTTCTAAAATATTTTTAGGAGTTTTAAAATATGGACCATTTAAAACATGTTTATTGAATTTTTTATGTTTTGGTTTTTTGGCCATGAGGCATGTGGGATCTTAGCTTCCTGACCAGAGATCAAACCCATACCCCCCGCACTGAAAGGTGAAGTCTTAACCACTGGGCTGCCAGGGAAGTCCCCCACTTCTAATTTTTTTTTTTTTTTTTATGAAAACTTTAGTGGGTAAAGAGAACAGAATCTCTTTGGAAACTTTAGATGACTTAGCCTAGCTTCCTCCCAATAAAGATAGCTACCTCCATTGCTGAAATATATAATACGATTTTTTTTTTTTACTGGCATAGAGTTGCTTTACAATATTGTATTGGTTTCTACTGTACAGTGAAGTGAATGGGCTATACATGTACATATCCCCTTTGTTGGATTTCCTTCCCGTTTAGGTCACCACAGAGCGTTGAGCAGAGTTCCCTTTGCTATTCAGTAGGTTATTACCTTAGTTACCTATTTTATACGTAGTATTAACTACGTATAAAATATCAGTGTATATATGTCAATTGAAATATGTTATTGTATATGAAATATATCTCACTAAGATGAAGATAAAGAATTAGATAAACTAAACTTTATGGGATTATTGTAAGAAATTAAAATTTTATAACTTTACCTTTTCAACCAGATTACCTTAAGAACCTTCCTACTTCTCTGAGTATAAAACCAAACAGTAAATTTATAATTTTGGTAATTTTGGAGCAGAGATAACAATTCACAGTATTTGAGATATGTGCAACAATTGTAACATTAAAAAAAAAATCTGTGATTTCCAGTTTTTACCAATTGTTAATAGTACTGTGGCTGGCTGCCTATTTTTACTGAAAGAAATACGTTTTGATAGAGATTGGTGAAAATAGGATGTAGGTTTTTTTCCCACTCAAGTTTGTGTTCCCAAGATTAAGAATCTGAGACAGTAAACATTTAGTTAATCACATGTTACCCAGTTTGCAAAGCTGTTATCTCTGGCTATCTGTTTTAACTACGTCCACCAAATCTTCATTTAATTTTGTTCAGTGTTATCAAAGGCTTTCTTTCTGAAATCTAATTAATATAGATGAAATAGGAACAACTAGATATTTTGAATGTAAGAGACATAACTTTTTAAATAAACTGTTTCTGGAGTTTCAAGTGCAAAGTTGTATTGTGTGAGGTTCCATGTAACCCAAGTTACAGAATACTAATTATTAACACATCAGCAGTGCTTCTGGTGCTAAGGAAAAAAAAAAAAGGTAAAACTTAACTGAATTAAAACTGCTTTGGAGAATTTATTTCATCACGTAGCAAAAGTCTACCAAAAAATACAAATGAAACACAAATAATATCATCAGAGTCCTTGAGATTTTCCTTTAAGAAGACAGTTGAATGAAAACCAATAATTAACACTTCAAAACACATCCATTCAGTTTAGATGTGTTTTAGTTTACTCCCAGCATGCTTTTTCAGAAACACTCTTTATCTTGGTCTTTTCATTCAATAGAAAGGTTAACCTTAATAGAATGAGTTGGTCCCTCGTTGGCTGTATACCTATGCCTGTATTTACTCAAGAAACTTTGTGCCTGCAGTATGTCAGGTACAGCACAACATAATAAATTTTCACCAGACTTCCTGTATACAGATTTGTTGTCAAAAAATGTACTAGGTCTCACTGAACTTCCTAAGCAAAGTTAACTTTTTTTTTTTATTACATCTGCTGTCTTGAGCAAATCGATCACTTACAAGAATCTGTATTTCTTTCAAAAGTTGAAGGAAATAATATCATCAATATCTGTTTCTCCAAAGAAAGACTCATACATTTACTTAAATTTATGTACAAAGAAAAGTCATATTTTATTGTGCTAAAATATTAAAGTGATTTAAAATTAAATCTCCCCTTTCCCTGACAACTTCTTCTCATTGGTTTATTTTGGTTTTAAAAACATCATGTCTTCCTTTCTTCCAGATAATTTTTACTTTCTTCTTCTGGGTCTAAGTGATAAGCTAATTTTGATATGGCATTTCTCCAGGACAGTTTTTCAGAGTAATTCCAGGAAGCAAGAGTCATAGAATTAACAAGAGTACCTGTTTAGAATCCAGATTCTTGGACTCCATGAAAGATCTGTTGAATCAGAGGCTTTGGTAATGAACACAAGAGCCTGCATTTTGATAGGTTCCTCAAATGAGCCGCATGTTCACTACAGTTTGACAGCCACTGCTTTTGAGTCCAGTGTATTTCAGTTTGGATAGAAAATTGCTAACAAGAACTATTTATATAAAGGCCATCATAGAATGTAGTTCTCTGTTTGTAGAACTGAGATGATGGGGCATTCATTTTTTTCTTATATAGTTTTGAACCCACTAAATAGGAATTATTAACAAATTAGTCTACCTTTGCTAAGGATAGCTAGAGTTTCACATCTCATCTTAAAAAAGGTTCCAGCCAATTTTATTAATATACGAAAATCAATTAGTAAAAATACATCTTAATTCATCAGAGAAATGCAGGAATCTGTCATGGTATTCAGCTTAACCATGGGGCCCTGTGATACATAATGTGGAGGTAAGAGCATTGTTTTTTTGTTTTTGCTTGTTACTAATGTACAATATTATATAATTTTCTGGTGTACAATATAGTGGTTCACAATTTTTAAAGATTGTATTCTACTTATAAAACATTGACTATACTCCCCGTGTTGTACAAATATATCTTTATAGCTTGTTTTGTACATAGTCATTTGTACCCCCTAATTCCCTACTCCTATTGTGCCCTTTCCCTTTTCCCTTTCCACACTGGTAACCACTGGTTTGTTTATCTGCAAGTTTGTTTCTTTTTTGTTATATTCATTAGTTTATTTTTTATATTATATCATACAGAATTTATCTTTCTCATCTTACTTATTTCACTTAGTATAACCCCTCCAAGTCCATCCATGTTGTTGAAAATGGCAAAATTTCATTGTTTTTCATGACTGTGTAGAATTCCAATGTATATATATACTGCACCTTATTTATCCATTCATCTGTTGTTGGATATTTAGGTTGCTTCCCTATTTTGGCAGTTGTAAATAATGCTGCTGTGAACACTGGGGTGTGTGTATCTTTATAGCATGTTAAAAAGCAGAGATATTACTTTGCCAACAAAGGTCCGCCTAGTCAAGGCTATGGTTTTTCCAGTAGTCATGTATGGATGTGAGAGTTGGACGGTGAAGAAAGCTGAGCGCAGAAGAATTGATGCTTTTGAACTGTGGTGCTGGAGAAGACTCTTGCAAGTCCCTTGGACTGCAAGGAGATCCAACCAGTCCATCCTAAAGGAGACCAGTCCTGGGTGTTCATTGGAAGGACTGATGCTGAAGCTGAAACTCCAATACTTTGGGCACCTCATGGGAAGAGTTGACTCACTGGAAAAGACCCTGATGCTGGGAGGGATTGGGGGCAGGAGGAGAAGGGGACAACAGAGGATGAGATGGCTGGATGGCATCACCGACTTGATGCACATGGGTTTGGGTGAACTCCGGGAGTTGGTGATGGACAGGGAGGACTGGCATGCTGTGATTCATGGGGTTGCAAAGAGTCAGACACAACTGAGTGACTGAACTGATCTTTATTTTTAATAATTTTATTTATTGGCTGTGCTGGGTTTTCGTTGCTGCAGGGCTTTTCTCTAGTTGTGGCGAGTGGGGGCTACTCTTTAATTGTGGTACACAAGCTTCTCATTGCAGTGGCATCTCTTGTTGCTGGGCACACAGGCTTCAGTAGTAGGGTG
This sequence comes from Cephalophus harveyi, assembly GCA_006410635.1. Lineage (NCBI taxonomy): Eukaryota > Metazoa > Chordata > Mammalia > Artiodactyla > Bovidae > Cephalophus > Cephalophus harveyi. Next base: position 163,811 of record SJYT01003212.1, read on the forward strand.
CGTGTATCTTTTTGAACTAGTGTTTTGTATTTTGTGGGGGATAAATACCCAAGAGTGGAGTTTCTGGGTCATGTGGCAGTTCTGTTTTTAGTTTTTTGACACACTGTTTTCACTAGTGGCTGCACAATTTTACATCCTCAAAAAGAGAGTATGTGGCTTTCCCTTTTCTCCATATCCTTGCCAATATTTATTTGTGTTCTTTTTGATGACAGCCATTCTGACAGGTGTGAGGTAATATCTCATTGTGATTTTAATTTGCATTTCCCTGATGGCTAGTGATATTGAGCATCTTTTTATATACCTGTTGGCCATGTGTATGTCTTCTTTGGAAAAATATCTATTTAGGCTTCTGCCCATTTTTAATCAAATTGTTTTTTGATATTGAGTTGTATGAGATGTTTATATATTTTAAATATTAACCTCTTATTGGTCATATCATTTACAAATATTTTCTCCCATTCACCCTTTTTTAAACTTTGTCAATGGTTTCCTTTGCTGTGCAAAAGCTTTTAAGTTTAACTAGGTGACAATGGTTTATTTTTGCATTTGTTTCCTTTGCTTTAGGAGACATCCAAAAAATAGTGTTATGATTTAAGTCAAAGAGTTTTCATCTTATGTTTTTTCCTGGGAGTTTTATAGTTTCCAGTCTTATGTTTAGTTTTGTAATCCATTTTATTTTTGTAATCGTGTGAGAACATGTTCTAATTGTTTTACATGCCACTGTCCAGTTTTACAAGTATCATTTATTGAGCAGACTGTCTTTTCTCCATCGTGTATGCTTGCCTTTTTTTAATCATAGATTAACCATAAGTTTATTTCTGGGTTCTAGTCTGTTCCATTGATCTGCATGTCTGTTTTTGGGCCACTGCCATACTGTTTTGATTTCTGTAGCTTTGTAGTATATAGTCTGAAGTTAAGGAGTGAGATTCTTCCAGTTCTGTTCTTCTTTATAAAGATTGTTTTTACTATTTGGGGCCTTTTGTGTTTCCATACAAATTTTAAAATTATTTTTTCTATTTCTGTGAAAAATGTCTTGGGCACTTTAATACAGATTGCATTGAACTGTAGATTTCCTTGATCATTTTAACAATATTCTTCCAAAACATGAACACAATATATCTTTGTTTGTTTTCAATCTCTTTCAGTGTCTTATAGTTTTCCAAGGTCTCTTATTGCTACTTCCTTAGGAAGATTTATTCCTACATATTTTATTACTTTTGATAGGATCATAAGTGGGATTGTTTCCTTAGTTTCTTTTTCTGTTTGCTGTTAGTGTATAGAAAGCAACCAATTTTTGTATATTACTCTTGTATCCTGCAACTTTACCAGATTCATTGATGAGCTTTAGTAGTTTTTTGATGGTGTCTTTAGGATTTTCTGTTTAGCCATGTCACCTGCAAACAATGACAGTTTTACTTTTCCAGTTTGAATTCCTTTTATTTCCTGTCTGATTGCTGTGACTAGGATTTCCAATACTATATTGAATAAAAGTGGTGAGAATGGACATCCTTGCCTTGTTTCTGATGTTAGAGTGAATGGTTTTAGCTTTTCACTGTCAAGAATGATGTCAGCTGTGGGTTTGCCATATATGTCCTATATCATGTTGAGGTAGATTCCCTTTATTCTCACTTTCTGGAGTATTTTTATCATAAATGGGTGTTGAATTTTTTCAAAAGCTTTCTCTGCATCTATTGGGTTTTTTTTTTCCCCTTCAGTTTGTTAATGTGTTGTATCACGCTGATTTGTGGATGTTGAAGAATCCTTGTTGCATCTCTGGAATAAATCCCACTCAGTCATGGTGTATGATCCTTTTAATGTATTGTTGGATTCGGTTTGCTCGTATTTTGTTGAGTATTTGTGCATTTATGTTCATCAGTGATACTGGCCTGTAATTTTCTTTTTTTGTGGTATCTTTGCCTGGTTTTGCTATCAGGGTGATGGTGGCCTCGTAGAATGAACTCAAGGATTTCCTCCTGCAATTTTTTAAACAAGTTTCAGAAAGATAGATGTTAAAACACTCTTCCTTAAATATCTGATAGAATTCACCTGTGAAGCCATCTGGTCCTGGACTTTGATTTGTTGGAAGTTTTTAAATCACTTTCATTTTTAGTACTTGTGATTGATCTGTTCATATTTTCTGTTTTTTCCTGGTTCATTCTTTTTTTTTTTTTAGTTTTATTTTTACTTTATTTTACAATACTGTATTGGTTTTTGCCATACATTGACATGAATCCGCCATGGGTGTATACGAGCTCCCAATCCTGACTCCCCCTCCCACCTCCCACCCCATATCATCTCTCTGGATCATCCCCGTGCACCAGCCCCAAGCATCCTGTATCCTGTATCGAACATAGGCTGGCGCTTTGTTTCTTACATGATAGTATACATGTTTCAATGCCATTCTCCCAAATCATCCCATCCTCTCCCTCTCCGTCAGAGTCCAAAAGTTCGTTCTATACATCTGTGTCTCTTTTGCTGTCTCGCAAACAGGGTCATTACCATCTTTCTAAATTTCATATATATGTGTCAGTATACTGTATTGGTGTTTTTCTTTCTGGCTTACTTCACTCTGTATAATTGGCTCCAGTTTCATCCATCTCATTAGAACCGATTCAAATGTATTCTTTTTAATGGCTGAGTAATACTCCATTGTGTATATGTACCACAGCTTTCTTATCCATTCATCTGCTGATGGACATCTAGGTTGTTTCCATGTCCTGGCTATTATAAACAGTGCTGCAATGAACATTGGGGTACATGTGTCTCTTTCAATTCTGGTTTCCTCGGTGTGTATGACAGCAGTGGGTTCAGTCTTAAAAGGTTGTATGTTTCTAAGAATTTGTCCATTTCTTCTAGGTTGTCCATTGTATTGGCTTATAGTTGTTTGTGATAGTCTCTTATAATCCTTTGTATTTCCATGCTGTCAGTTGTAGTTCCTCCTTTTTCATTTCTAATTTTATTGATTTGAGTCCTCTCCCTTTTTTTTCCTTGCTGAGTCTGGCTAAAGAATTATCAATTTTATTTTCTCAAAGAACCAGCTTCTAGTTTCATCGGTGTTTCCTGTTGTTCATCTCTGCTTCATTTATTTCTGCTCTAATTTTTATTTCTTTCTTTCTGCTAACTTTGGATTTTGTTTGTTCTTCTTTCTCTAGTTGCTTTAGGTGTAAGGTTAGGTTGTTTGAGATTTTTCTTTCTTCTTGAGGCAAGATTGTTTTGTTATACATTTCCCTCTTAAAACTGCTTTTGCTGCATCCATTAGGTTCTGGACCCTCTGCTTTCTTTAGTTTCATGGCCTGAGATGTCCCGGCACTGGTGCCTACATACTATTGGACCAGGGTGTGGTGGGTCCTGAGGCTAATATGCTAGAGGAAGGATTCCACAGTGGCAACCCACCAGCACCAGAGTCCCTGTGATGGAATAGTTCCCCAAGATGCCGATGGCAGTGTCTTTGTCAAGGTGAGCTTCAGTCGCCTCTTAATTCTCTGGGAGACTCTCCAAGGTTAGTAGGTAGATCTGACCCAGGCTCCTCTCAAATTACTTCCTCTGTCCTGGGTCCAGGAAAGGTGTCAGATTTTGTGTGTGCCCTTTAAGAGTGAAGTCTTTATTTTCCCCAGCCCCCTGGGACTTCCTAAAGTAAGCTCTGCTGGCCCTGAAAGCCAAATGCTCTGGGGGCTTATCTTCCTGCTGCAGGATTCCTGGGCTAGGGAGCTAAATGTGGGACCTCCCACTCCTTTGGGAGGAACTTTGCAATTGTTCTTTATTTTTGGATCACCTGGAGGGGGTGGTTGGTGTGAGATTTGACTGTATCACAATTCCGTTATGGCTCCTTCTTTATATATTAAGTTGTAAAATATATTTTCTGGTAGGTTCTGGTGTTTTTTACTGATGGTTGTTCTGCACATAGTTGTGATTTTGGTGCACCTGTGAGAGGAGGTGAGCTCAGGGTCCTTCTGCTCTGCCATCCTGCACAGTCTTCTCAAGAACATTGGTTGTGATTTCAAATGCAGCCCCAGTATTTACTAACTGAATGACTCTGAGTTCTAATTTTCTCAACTGCCCAAGGTTGTTGTGAAGAGCAAATGAAATATGGTATAGTAAATAAATCTTTGTAAATTATAAATAGCCATACAGACATAGGAAATTTATGTTTCCTAGAGGCTTTTCTTTATTACATGATGTTTTACTGATTTATATTTTCTGAATGTAAACTCCACAAGGGCAAAAAATGTCATGTCTTGTTTACTTTGTACTCCAGAACCTTATATTGTAGTACATAGTAGATATAATTGTGCAACTCTGAGTTTATGGATTACTACAATATCCAGAAAAAACTATATTTTAATAAACGTATCAGATTAACTAGGTGATTTTTTTGGATTTACCTCAAAGGTCACCTCATATGTGTTCAGAAGACACATATAGAGGGTTTTTTTTTTTTTTTTAAGAAACTTATGTAAATCTTTCCTTAATGTGCTACTTGCTTCTATTAACAGAATGTATTTACTTAAGATGTTTCCGTTATCTTCCCAAGTCCCAGCATATATGTCAGGCCCATTTCAAGCATTATAGCTACTATTTATTGTCAGGGAAATGTACAAAAATGAAAGCATTTCTTTTACATTTTAGAATTTATGAAGCATATTTCTGAATTCTTTCAGCTCTCACAACTACTTTGTTAGGTGGGTTACTTCTTTCATATGAGAAGTAAAACCAAAGTCATGGCGTCATCGTCATTTTTATTCAGTACCATTTCTAACAGTTTGGAAATTATTTCACACGTTCCCTGTGTCTGGCAAGAAACGATGCTCTTTCTTAATTGCAGTTTCAAAGAATTTTGGTTTATGAAGATTAATAGATTACACTGTGTCATATATTAAAAAGATGAGACTTCAAAGTTTCTAGGATTAGTTTTGCCATACATCAACATGAATCTGCCACGGGTGTACATTAAAATAAAGTAAAAATTTAAAAAAAAAAAAGAGGAAAAAAAAAAAAGTTTCTAGGATTAGAATAAAGCATTTCCCTCCAGAAAATATAAAAGCAAATTATCTTGTCCAGCACCACAGCAGTGATTTATGACACCTGAGGATGATGCTGTGAGGTATCTTTCCAGGAGAGAGGTGAAGGATGTGAACTGTCACAGCCACATTCTGTCCTCTGGTTCCATTCGGAACGCCTGCAGCTTCCAATAGGCTGGTTGAGGGCAGAGACCTGAAGACTGGGCTTACAACTCTGGCTTTTAATGAAGGCTCTTAACCACATGGTCAGATTTCCCTTCTAAAACAGCAATTTGCTAAAATGTTTACCCCAAATCTAAAACTTCTGCTTGCTTTCAAAGTAACTAAGATAGCTCAAGATAGCAGTTGCGTCCTTAACAAAGACTTACCCTTTATATAATTATAATATCATCTTTGGTTAAAATCATTTTGGAGAACTTGTGGCAATTAACTTAAAAAAGGCTATTAACAGCTTATTAGTTACCATGGAGCCATTACATTACAAATAAAACACAAAGATTTTAGGCACTTGCCTGGGTCCCAACATCTGTTTCAAACATATACTTTTCAAATCAAGGGTCAGACTGTTTGGATCCATCTGAGACACACAACATGGACTTAATCCCACACAGTGCTTTGTTTTTATACCCCAGCATACTATTTGTCTTGGCAACTTGTGATTTCAAAAACTAACAGAAGATGACTTACAAGGAAACTTTTCCTTTTGTATATAGTTTGGAAATTTTCCTTTTGTATATAGACTGGTCTCAAAAAAGCAGAGACTTCTGGTTTTTGGAGAACAAACTAAAATATCCTAAAGGAATACCTTCATTCTTACCTGAGGTCAGACAGGTAACCAGGAGAAAGGGTCTTATTATTCCAGTGAGCTACATCCTTAGAATAGTTGGAATTTTGAACCTTTAGAGCTCCAAATTTAGAATCTGACAGTTTAGACTCTTTAGTGCTTCCCATGAATAGGAAAATCCTATGAATCTTAAACATAAGACTGCTGAAAACAAAGAGGGGAGCTAGGGAAGAGAGGATACAGATAGATTTTATTTCCTCCCTTTTGTACTGTTCTATTTTCTTGTCAGGGCAGGAGCAAGGACAAAGCTTGACTGAGAAGAAACTGGACCGAATTGAACAAGGCAACCTGGGTCTGGAAGACTGGGCTGATTCTTCATCCCTCTCGTGAGCATCAGCAAGTCTTTCTGCTGACTTGTAGGGGTGGGGATGTCAGAGTAGCGGGTCAGCGCCCACTTCCTCTTCACTATTCTTCCTGCCACCCACGTTTGCCAGCTGGCTGGAAATGTGATGTCCTTCAATCCCTGAGGACCTGCTCTTTTACACTGTAACTCTGAGCTTCCCAATTCCAGAGGCTTATTAATATGAGGCAGGGGGTTTCTTTTATCTGATTCCAGCCATCTATATTTCGCATGAATGAAGTGTAGCCCTTGGTGGGAGTTTTCATCCGAAAGTGGGTGCTGACGAGCCTGATGCAGTAGAAAGAGCTCTGGGCCTGGGGTTCCAGAACCTCGATTCCAAGGGTAGTAGCTCAGCTATGTATTAGATGTTTTCTTCATTTAAAAATAGAAAATAATGCCTCTTTATAGTATTGTTGTAAGGGTAAAATAAGATAATGCCAGAGAAACTCTAGTCATTTATACTCTTGATAACTAGTAATAAGTGTTAGAAGAATTTCAGCCTCTCATTGGCAGGAAATATGAGAGAGTCAAGGTGGGTGGGAGAGAGGGGGAGACTGGCTTCTCACAGAAATGTTCTCCATTTCTGCTTCCTTAAAACTCATTTCCCTGTAGCTCAGCCTCTAAGGAGGTAATAGAAATGAAATACTGGTGATGCACTTAAGTACTACCTGAGTTACGGACTTCCTTTCCTCCTTTTCTGTAAGCGTCTCGGCACCCTATGGAGTTCAGCAAAAGAAAGAGATGTGACCTGGAAACAGAGTGTGAATTACCCAGTGAACCACAAATATTTGACACCTGGAATCATGAATCCATATATTTGGAACATTAGTAGAGCTGTGCTTGGTGACAACATGAAGGTACATCCCACAGAGGTGTATTATTCCAGTGGCACACCTTTTCTCCCCCATAATCCCATATACACTTATATCACTGTGTTTGTATGATTGGCTAAAGACCGCCCTGATTAATGGCTGCATGAAGCAAAAATAATTAGCAATCAGAGCAAAATTAAATTCCTGGCTGATTGCGAGCCCCTGAGTAAAATGCAACCCTTAAGGATACTGTCACATTCCTTCATTTACTTGCCATTATGCCACCAGTCACCCTAATTAAGATAGAGATTTGTACTTATTAAAAACATATAATCTTTTGATCTTTCAAGGAGCTATTTGCCATTTTTTGCTTGCCTAGCATCCCATCACCTTTCTTCTGGGGGAACCCAGTTCAGGTGGATGGACATATGACCCAGACCTGGTCAGTTAGAGTGCCCGCCTGCCCCTACACCCCATGCTGCTTCCATCATACCTATGAGCAAAGACACATTTCCTTTCTTATTCTGAACTGGATAACTTTCACTTGCATTCAAGAGACTCAAGCATAAGAAATTATAGCCACCACTTTTGGGTCTGATTTAGCAATGGTTAACACCATGCTTATTATTTAAGTATGTAGAGCAGTTCCAAGAGTGTTTTAGCAGGAAGAAAAAGGAAACATGTCTAACTGATTGAGTCAATAATATCCTCTAGAGACTTCATGGGAAACAGATTCCACTGTCACCACTATAGCTTGGTTTTGTGAGCTAAACTTCCACCATGCCTTAAAACAAAAGTCAACATGCACAGATTTCACAAGATTGTTTTACTAGAATTTAGCAGGGAGGAGATGATATAGTCAAATTTTCGCAAAAGAAAACCTTCAGATTGATCTGAGCCAAATAAAATTCAAGTTCTGATTTCAGTCTCAACTGGCCTGGGTACCGAAGCAATCTCTCTGGGCATGCACTGTTCAAACTGTGAGTTGTGTGGCCACCCTTTCATGCCCTTGAGCTCTCTGCATCCTGTCTCAGCAATCCCAGACACGAATCCTGAAAAATTCCTTCTGCCTATATGGTTTTCCTCATCCAGCTGAGAAGGCTGCTGGCTACTGTGAAGCTGTTCACCAACCATAGGCTCTGGTCCATACAGCCTTCTTCTTAAACTCTGGGAGAACTCTCAAGGAGAGCAGGGTAGCTAAAGGGGACAAAAAAAAAAAAAAAGCACACTGTTTCATTCCGTGCAGTTACATTTCAAAAGATCATTTAGATCAAAAAGGTGTCAGAACAGAACTTGACTTTTCCTGCTTGGCTAATCTTTAAGAATTACTATCATGCCTTAGACAGAATTTTAATGGAAGAGACCATTAGTAAAGGTTGAGGAAAAGGTTTGTTTTAAGTTACTTTGCAACCAGTTAGTGGGAAATTCCACAAAATTAAAACAAACTGACTTCTGGGATGCTGGTGATGCTTTTTTTCTTAATCCAAGTGCTGACTACATAGATATGTTCCCTTTGTAACAATCTTACTTGTGCACTTTACTTTTCCACTAAATGTCTTATTAAAAGGTAAACAAGCTGATCCTATAATGAAGTTAGGTTCATGGGCTCAATTTAAAGTAAGGAAGTTGTGTGTAATCCCTCTAGGTAACTTATTATATATCTTATTTTAGAATATGAATATAAATATCAATATATTGATATTTTTTTAAGTATAATAGTGTGACAGAATGAAGATAAGCCAAAGTTACACAATAATTATGTGTGACTCTAATAAGCCCTTGAATATATGACCAAGTGAACATGTGCTTCCTTGACCCAAATAACAATTTCTTATTGGAATTAACTGTTATCTTCATGACCTAAGACAGTATGTGTTGGGAACAACCAATGCTATTATGGGCCCATGGCCCTTAAAAAAAGAGTCCCAACTCCCCAAGGAAAATAAGTGGAGGAAGTCCTAGTAGCAAGTTTCTTGGGAATGGTCAAGTGAAAATATGTCAGACTACTGCTCTGATCCTCAGTGAAGCTCTGTGGTTGATCAGAATCACCTTCCTACACATGCCCTTCCACCCACTTTAGAGGTAGGAACAATACATTAGATAATTCTTGCTTGTTAGGCAATCAATACAATACACCATACTTAAAATATGGTCAGTTATCACAAGAGTAGGCCAACAGGCAACTTTCCCAAGGTAAGACTTTCCAGGGCAGTAACTTAAAGCATGTCAGGAGCATCAGTGGCAGCCACTGGGAGGATCCTGACCCCCAAGTCCCAAGACGTGGATGACAGTACAAGCTGTCTCGGACCACAGAACCAGCACCCAGAAGACGTTTGAGGTTTCAGTAAAAACATCTATGTAATTTGTACAGAAAGACTGCTTATATTTGTGGATCCTGCAGGCCTAGTTTAACAGTCAATAGGGATGTATAAAAAACATGCTGTGGCTGCTAAGTCACATCAGTCAGGTCCAACTCTGTGACCCCATAGACGACAGCCCGCCAGGCTCCTCCATCCCTGGGATTCTCCAGGCAAGAACACTGGAGTGGGCTGCTATTTCCTTCTCCAATGAAAAACATGAAAACTATCTAAATGCCTGGAAGCATGGGAAATGTCCAGTTCCCCTGGCAAAATACTATACAGCCATGAAAAATACTTATGAAGCTAGTTAAGAATAGGTTAAAATGCTTTTTAATAATTTTAAAGTAAAAAAAGCAGTACTCAAAGTGTGTATGTACATTTTTCAATTGGCTATGATTATAACAATGTTAAAACTTACACACAGAGGGGGTAACACTTAGGAAAAATAATCAAGATTGTTATTGTGCAATGGGATTCTAGATTCCTCTTTGCTTATTCTTTTTTACTTTTTTGAATTTTCTAATTTTTATTTAGTCATATTTTATGATTACAATAAAACATTTAAAAAACACTTAAATAAAAATTAAAGACCACGGAACACTTCTTTTTAAATCCACTTTCTACTTCAAAAATGCCATATTGGTGACAGCTTCAGATTACTTCTCTAAATTGAACCAAGATGACCCTTTCAGGAGCCAGCATACACTAGGATGCTGTTCTCCAGTACAGACAACACTGGATGGTTTTCACCTATGCTGGGTATAAAGGATGAAAGTAATACCTTTTAAAAGATCCTTGGATTTTGCTGAGAGTCCTTCCTTAGGGGTTTCCATGATGCTGAATAGCCAGTCAATGAACTAGAGTGAAAATGAAGAATTGTATCAGATAAACAATCTCAGGATTGGTAAGACATCATTCAAACCCTTGGACCTGCACATATGCCTAACAGGACAGTTGCTGCTGCTGAGTCATTTCAGTCGTGTCCGACTCTGTGTGACCCCATAGATAGCAGCCCACCAGGCTCCCCCGTCCCTGGGATTCTCCAGGCAAGAACACTGGAGTGGGTTCCCATTTCCTTCCCAATGCATGAAAGTGAAAAGTGAAAGGGAAGCCACTCAGTCGTGTCTGACTCTTCACGACCCCATGGACTGCAGCCTACCAGGCTCCTCCGTCCATGGGATTTTCCAGGCAAGAGTACTGAAGTGGGGTGCCACTGCCTTCTCCAGTAGTCCCCAGATAATATAGTCCCCAGATAATACTTGCCTGGGCTGGGAGAGTGAAGAGATGTGACCAGGCACAAGAGATGGAAATGTTGGAGACAGCCATCAGTTAAATGACCCAGCAAAGTCCAACCTCCTTCTTTCGCTGATTATCCTGGGACTTACTATAGCTTAAGAGTGGGGTAGACAGGGGCCCAGAGGGCCTCTGGTGTGCCATGAACATCCTCTCTCATCATTCTAAGAGGCCCCAGAAAGGGTAAGAGCCTTGCCCAAGTCCACTCCCCATGACTGGCAGAGTCAAGATCTGAACCAAGTACACCTGGCTTCAAAGCCTCACACTCCTTCACACCATGCTGCCTGCCACCTGGCTCCGTGTGCATCAGGCCTAGGCTCCTAGGTGGCTAGTAAATGGGTAAACACATCAGCTGTAAGCCCCTGTTACTAAAATATGTTTCTGTAGCTATGAACAGTTTTTGTGCCCAAATGGATATGAAGCCAAGTTGAAATGCAACAGAAAAGGCATGAGACAATTTGCTAGGTAGATCCAAGCATGTTAACTGCAAATAAATCCTGCAAACAAGGTAGAAACTCCACGTACTCATGAGTTTGACTGATCTCCTGGGTATAGCCAAAATTGTTTTTGAATTAGATACTGGGTAATTTCATTGACTGAATGTTCCCTATCTTGACTCACTAAAAAACACTAGTCCTAGGTACTAGGCATTTTAATTTTGGACGTAGACTGTGGATTGAAAAGAAAACAGAAAAATAAAATATTCCTAATCCCCTGCTTTAATTAAAATTTTTTCTTTATTTTCTTTTCCTCAATTTTGCTTTATCATATCCTGCTGATAAGTAAATAAGTACTACAAATACGTAATAGATACAAGATGTCTATGCTGTAGTCCAAAATGAACAGGGTGTCCCAGACCAGAAATAATTAAAGTGAAAAAGAAAATACAAAATTAGAGGCGATAACACTAATGCTTATCAGGTTTAAGAAAACAAAGGCATTTTATTTGAGATGTTCAATGGAGTTGTTCATGGCTGAACTGTGGGTCCACAGTTCAGAAATATTTTTAAAGACTAAGGTTCAGATTTTACAAGTAAGCCACGAAGTTGGCTGTAAGCTTTCAACCTCATAAAGATCCAGTTTGATTAAACGGGATTCAAAAAAATCCTTCAACTGACAATTCAAGACAGGTGAGAGCCATGCAATGAGAAATATAGGATGTACCTCATTTTCATATGCTCTGCAGGACAGCTAGTAGCCTGGGGAAACTCTGTTAAAAACCGAAGGTACTCCCTATAGTTTGTGTTTTCCTGAGGGCAAAGGTGATGACATTAGGCCTTTACAGATCTCCCCATGGTATCCAGGCCAGAAGCACCTGGAACGTGGCTACTACATGGAATGACTGTGGGGAGCCTTAAATATGGTAAAAGATGGGTACTCCAGATTCACAGCTCCCCTGGAAGATTTCCCCCCATGCACTGTTGATCATCCCCTCCCTTGTTCATCAATTGTATCCTTATCATGTGTGAGTATGCTCTGTCATGTCCAACTCTTTGTGACCCCATGGACTGGAGCCCACTAGGCCACTCTGCCCATGGAATTTTCCAGGGAAGAATACTGGAGTGGGTTGCCATGTACTACTCCAGGGGATCTTCCCAACCCAGGGATCAAACCTGGGTCTCCTGCACTGGCAGGTGGCTTCTTTAATGCTGAGAGCCACTGGGGAAGCTCATCCTTATTGTACCATCTTGCAATTTTGAACTTGCCTTCCTGTCTGTCCTCACTATGAAATTTTGAGCTTTCAGAGAGTTACTCATCCTTTATCCCCAGGATCAAGAACACGTAAGTCTTCAACAAATGAAGGCAAGCACAAGCTCCACCTCACCCCTAACTGTAAGCAAGTTGTTGCCATTATCGCTGTTGCTTTCAGTCAGCAGTTACCCTGAGCCTGAGCTACCCTCAATCTCTGAGGCCCTGCATCTGGCTGAGATCTGAGACTGAGTGAGCAAGCCTGTTGTGTGACTCAGGTTTCACTTATCTCCCACTGCAATTCTGCAGCAGAAGCTGCCGAAGAGAGAACGGCTGCCCGCCCTAAAGCAGGTGGCTGCCCGCCTCACCTTCTGGGTCTGTTCCTTCCATGGCTCTTTCTGCAGCAGAAGAGGCATGCTGCTGGGAAGGAGAGTGAGAGCCTCCTGCAGAGTGACCCTGTGTAATGGACTCCTGCCAAGCAAGCTTGATGCTGGCCCAGCTGGGCCATTTTCCTGATGCCATGGCAACCAACTGGCACTGAGGCCAAGGAGGAGAGGGGCAGCGTGATCTGCCCATGCAACCACTGCGGCTGCAAATATCAGCAACAAGAAGTCCAAAGCCTACAGCAAAGCAGAAACAGGGTTAGGTCACAGACTTTAACAGTGCAAAGTAACACATGTTCACACATACAGCTCGCATCGGGAGGAAATGTTATCTTCCCCCTCGCCAAAGCCTTCCTCCTGCCCCACCACAGGCCTAGGCTCCTAGGTGGCTAGTAAATGGGTAAACACATCAGCTGTAAGCCCCTGTTACTAAAATATGTTTCTGTAGCTATGAACAGTTTTTGTGCCCAAATGGATATGAAGCCAAGTTGAAATGCAACAGAAAAGGCATGAGACAATTTGCTAGGTAGATCCAAGCATGTTAACTGCAAATAAATCCTGCAAACAAGGTAGAAACTCCACGTACTCATGAGTTTGACTGATCTCCTGGGTATAGCCAAAATTGTTTTTGAATTAGATACTGGGTAATTTCATTGACTGAATGTTCCCTATCTTGACTCACTAAAAAACACTAGTCCTAGGTACTAGGCATTTTAATTTTGGACGTAGACTGTGGATTGAAAAGAAAACAGAAAAATAAAATATTCCTAATCCCCTGCTTTAATTAAAATTTTTTCTTTATTTTCTTTTCCTCAATTTTGCTTTATCATATCCTGCTGATAAGTAAATAAGTACTACAAATACGTAATAGATACAAGATGTCTATGCTGTAGTCCAAAATGAACAGGGTGTCCCAGACCAGAAATAATTAAAGTGAAAAAGAAAATACAAAATTAGAGGCGATAACACTAATGCTTATCAGGTTTAAGAAAACAAAGGCATTTTATTTGAGATGTTCAATGGAGTTGTTCATGGCTGAACTGTGGGTCCACAGTTCAGAAATATTTTTAAAGACTAAGGTTCAGATTTTACAAGTAAGCCACGAAGTTGGCTGTAAGCTTTCAACCTCATAAAGATCCAGTTTGATTAAACGGGATTCAAAAAAATCCTTCAACTGACAATTCAAGACAGGTGAGAGCCATGCAATGAGAAATATAGGATGTACCTCATTTTCATATGCTCTGCAGGACAGCTAGTAGCCTGGGGAAACTCTGTTAAAAACCGAAGGTACTCCCTATAGTTTGTGTTTTCCTGAGGGCAAAGGTGATGACATTAGGCCTTTACAGATCTCCCCATGGTATCCAGGCCAGAAGCACCTGGAACGTGGCTACTACATGGAATGAGCTGTGGGGAGCCTTAAATATGGTAAAAGATGGGTACTCCAGATTCACAGCTCCCCTGGAAGATTTCCCCCCATGCACTGTTGATCATCCCCTCCCTTGTTCATCAATTGTATCCTTATCATGTGTGAGTATGCTCTGTCATGTCCAACTCTTTGTGACCCCATGGACTGGAGCCCACTAGGCCACTCTGCCCATGGAATTTTCCAGGGAAGAATACTGGAGTGGGTTGCCATGTACTACTCCAGGGGATCTTCCCAACCCAGGGATCAAACCTGGGTCTCCTGCACTGGCAGGTGGCTTCTTTAATGCTGAGAGCCACTGGGGAAGCTCATCCTTATTGTACCATCTTGCAATTTTGAACTTGCCTTCCTGTCTGTCCTCACTATGAAATTTTGAGCTTTCAGAGAGTTACTCATCCTTTATCCCCAGGATCAAGAACACGTAAGTCTTCAACAAATGAAGGCAAGCACAAGCTCCACCTCACCCCTAACTGTAAGCAAGTTGTTGCCATTATCGCTGTTGCTTTCAGTCAGCAGTTACCCTGAGCCTGAGCTACCCTCAATCTCTGAGGCCCTGCATCTGGCTGAGATCTGAGACTGAGTGAGCAAGCCTGTTGTGTGACTCAGGTTTCACTTATCTCCCACTGCAATTCTGCAGCAGAAGCTGCCGAAGAGAGAACGGCTGCCCGCCCTAAAGCAGGTGGCTGCCCGCCTCACCTTCTGGGTCTGTTCCTTCCATGGCTCTTTCTGCAGCAGAAGAGGCATGCTGCTGGGAAGGAGAGTGAGAGCCTCCTGCAGAGTGACCCTGTGTAATGGACTCCTGCCAAGCAAGCTTGATGCTGGCCCAGCTGGGCCATTTTCCTGATGCCATGGCAACCAACTGGCACTGAGGCCAAGGAGGAGAGGGGCAGCGTGATCTGCCCATGCAACCACTGCGGCTGCAAATATCAGCAACAAGAAGTCCAAAGCCTACAGCAAAGCAGAAACAGGGTTAGGTCACAGACTTTAACAGTGCAAAGTAACACATGTTCACACATACAGCTCGCATCGGGAGGAAATGTTATCTTCCCCCTCGCCAAAGCCTTCCTCCTGCCCCACCCCTACCCCAGAAGAGGAACTGGATGGGATAGCAAACTATTTCCATGCTTAATGAAGAGACATTCTAGGGTTTCAGACGGTTTGCAGGATCCTCTTTCATGAGTAGAGAAGGCCCAACAGTTTCATTATTATTGTTCTAA
The DNA here is from genome assembly GCA_006410635.1 of Cephalophus harveyi. Lineage (NCBI taxonomy): Eukaryota > Metazoa > Chordata > Mammalia > Artiodactyla > Bovidae > Cephalophus > Cephalophus harveyi. The sequence goes on from SJYT01003212.1 coordinate 179,190, forward strand.
CATTTCAAGAGGAACATAATTTATTTAATGCCTAATCATACTGAGATCCAAACATTCCTCCTCTGTTTTGGTGTTTTCAAAGAGATTTAAAAATTAATCAAGAGAGATATAAACAGGGATATTAAGGTTTATTAACATGTGGCCAAAACTAAAAAAATATGTATAGTATATTCTGGTTTTGAACAGAAACAACATATGACTTTCCATATGCATTTAAAAAATCTCTTTAGAATCCATGCATTTAGATTTTGTACACTAGACACATAGAAATGGTGATAACAAGAGCTACCTCTGAGTTACTGCATTACTGTGATTTAAATGATTCTTTCGGCTTATTTGTATTTTCTAAGTTTCAAAAGATTTTTGTAAGAAAGCAGAGAAAGTTAATATAAACTTTGGAAATAAGAGAAAAGCTCAAAAAAAGGCTTAAAAAGTACCCCTCAATCTCTTAAAATGCCTAATCTCATTAGTGAAAATTTCAAAAAGACACACAGCCCTGCAGAAAAGCTGGGCAGAATATCAAACAATATCTCAGGTTACACATATTTTACTCACACAAGTAAACAGCAGATCTATGAAACATGGCTATGGAAAAAAAAAAAAAAAAAAAAAAATGCACAGCTGAGTCAAGAAAATGGTAAGAATAGGAAAGTGCTTCCTTCATTTTTTTTTCATTAATCTTTATTTTTCTGTTCTTATTCACCTAATACTAGTGATGGTTAACCTCTTTGGGTCATAGATCATTTTCAGGTGGGGTGAAAATTCCCCTTCAATATGTGCGTGTCAGTACTGGCACAAACACACTGGCACACACTTCAGGAACCCCTTCAAACCAGGTGTTTAAAGCCATGCTCTGGACCACAGTGGAGGCCAGAGCCCTGTACCCCACAGTCTTTGTGGGATCCAGCTCAAGTACACAGGAGCCTAGATTCCCCCCCTAGCTAGAACTTCTGTGTGCCGCCTGTCAAGGGAGGTGTTCTGCTGAAAATATTTTTCAAAGGGCAGCTGTGGGCATCTTCAAGATTCTGGTAAGAACACCCATTTCCTGTGATGTCAGAATTGCCATCCTTGTTTCCCAAAAATGAAGGGAGAAAAGAGAGCAGCAGCACCATGTTCCTCTTTTGGGAGACTAAATATACTCTGTATTTTAAGAAAGCCACAAATGACTCCTCTAGACTGTACCTCATCAAGAGCCACGTTCTGAACAGACGTTGACTGGTAAGCAACATTTCTGATATAACCCATCAGTTCCAAGAGCCACTCCATTCTCTTCAACACGCCTGAAACAAAAGGACATGTATTACCAGACCATGGTTTTTCTTTGCAATGTAAGATAGATCAACAATAATTATCATAACTAAAGCAAAAGACCCGCTCAGGACTCTATACAACAGCTACAAGTCCTCTCATGGTACCTGAGCTTTTGTTCTCACTCAAGAGAGATTTTTTTTTAATACAGTTCACATCAGATGACCTTATTTTGGTCTTTATTTTTAAAAGCTAAATTTAGTCTTCAAACCTGATAAAATGGTCAAATACATTTAATGGAATTTCTCAACACTAAACACTGGAAGAAACTGGGCATGCCCATGAGTTAGTAGTGTTAAATCTTTGATAATTAATTGTTCTTATAGTCTTCCCTTGCTTAAAGTTCTCAATTTATGACAAAATCATACAGAATACCTATCCTACAGACATTTAAAAAAGCGCCAAAACCAAAACCCAGCTGTAGTAGGCTAAATAGAGAACAAACATTAACATAAATATTATTTTTTCCTTTCAAAAATGAGGATTCCCAGCAAAGCAAAGACTACTTGGAGAGATCTTCATAATTTAGTGCATGAGAGGAAAATGGCACTGTGTTTGTGCCAGTACTTACACACACATTTTGAAGGGGAATTTTCACCCTGGCTGAAAATGATCTATGGCCTCAGAAAGGTTAACCACCACTAGTATTAGGTGAATAAGACAAAAAAAGAAAAAAAGATTAATTTAAAAAAAAATGAAGGAAGCACTTTTCTACTATTGTCATTTGAAAATTCAAGCTAAATTTGAAGGCCAACTAGTTACAACCAAAGGCAATATCAAATTTATTTGTTTCTTTCATGTAGCTTCATGCTTAATTGGGAACACCTACTGGTTTTCTACCAGATATACTTCTGAGGTCGAGTGAAAAAATCTCATTTTTCATCACAGGTTCACTTTTCCTTGGGCATGCACTAAGGCAGACAGGAGACAACTATCTCAGTTGCCAAAGAGGAAGAGGAATCAAAATTTCCTACACAATCTTGCAAAGAGTATTTCAACTGCGTTTGTCAGTCCTGTCTCATAGCCTTCAAAATACAAGAGATGGGGAATATGGCTTACAAGGGCCTTCTAGTCACATCCAATCTGATCAGGACCTGAACATAGATTTGGAAAATTACAAGCATATGACCAAAGGCATGGAGGAGAAATGAGGGTGCTCCCTATTTATTTTTTTCCTATTAATTTTTAACTGGAGGATAACTGCTTTACAATATTTGCTGACCTTTGCCATACATCAACATAAGTCAGCCATGGTATACATTTATCCCCTCCCTTCTTAACCGCCTCCCCCCTCCCACCCCTTCAAGTTGTCACAGAGCACTGGGTTGAGGGAACTCTCTCTTTAGATGATTATTACAGCATAAATGTCTAAAATGGCCTAAAAGTTACACCATTCATTAGCAGAGCTTCAGGCCTGCAGTTTCTGGTGTGAGGATATACTCAGGGTGTCCAGATTTTATTCTTCTCACCCCTGAGAAGTTCTTCTCTAGAATAGCTATTTAATTTGTGCTTGCTGCTTTCTTTTTGTTTGTTAAATGACCACCCAAATGCCATGTTCATGTAAACATCAGGCAGAATCCATTAGCATCCATCTGTTTGAGAAACAGGAGCAGGCAGATTCAACCTGGTAAACCTGCTTATGTCTCTGTGGGCCTGTAGGGCCAAATATGAGATCCAAATCTCCAGCAGAATTTATTCTCACCTCCGAAGAGTTGATGCTGTGAGCTGTAATTGTGCTGCTCATTTGGGGGTAACAAGTCCTCACCCGTGTCAAGAAGCCCTAACCTGGTTTTTAAGTTGAGGAAACAATGATAACCTCAAAGAGATGGGAGGCCTGTTTGTCTGTCCTGATGTGCTCCCCAGCTGCCCTTACCAGTGTTGGCGTGGCTCACAATCCGTGCCTGGTATAAGCTGTGCAGTGTCATCCAGGCCAGTGTGTCTTTTTCACGGTGCCGGACAGCAACACTGAGCACATCAGTCAAGCCCATCAGGGGGAATCGTCCTTGAGAGACCAAGTACAGCCTGACAAAGGCAGCCTTTTCTAGGCTACTCTGCAAAAAAGCAAATTGTTCAGTTGCTATTACATTAACTGAAGTTGTTACAGAACCTTTGGGAAAGGGCAAAAGAGAAAGGGTGAGTTTGAAGTTGGTTACCACTCCAAATGCTAAAACTGTTTCCTGCACTGTGTAACCTATCTGCCTGTGTGCTGTCTCAAAATGTACCTATAGACAGTTGTAATGTCATCTTTTGTTTTCTCATAAAAACCATCAATGATTTCAAGGGTCAACTGATGTGTGTATTTAGTAAAGACACACAAATAATAACAATGATAACCAATAAATACAGTACTTACAATGTGCCAGGCACATTTGAAGCACTTAACCTGTGTTAATTTGGCATTTCACAAAGTTTGGTACACAGACCTCTGGGGGACCCCAAGACCCTTTTAGAAGAGAGGGTCTGTGAGGTCAAACTATATTCATAATAGACCCCAAACAGGAGTAATATTCATTGTATTTTTTACTGACACTGGCAATTTTTTAAAAAGCTAGTTTCATTTAAAATATCCTTGTAAGCAATAAAATTACTAGTTTTGTTAAGCCTCTGCTCTTGAATATACATCTTTGTAATGTTCTGTATGACCAAATGGGAAGCATGCATAAAGGTCTTGTGCTGCACCCCCAAGTGTGATGCTCACCTCAAGGAGAAAGTTGTGAGAGTGAGTTGTGAGCTGAAATAGCCACTCTTTTCACAGACCACCATTTACTTGAAAGAATGATTGATAAACAAACAATGGTTATGAAAACTGAGTATTTGATTATTTTTTACAAGTGAAGGAAGTGAGACTGCCATTTCCAAGGAAAATACTTGACAGCAGTTAGTGCCAATGACAAAATGTGTACTTTTAAGCGAAAATTAGATTTTTGGAAAATCTGTATCTGCTATTTTGACTTTGGCAGCTTCCCAAGATACATGTAAGACATATATACATAAAAGACTTTTCTGATGAGGTTGCTGGTAATAGTGACAAATACAATGTTTTGATGTTTATAATGAAATGTACCAACATTTGGAAGATTTTCAAAATTTAGCAACTCAGTATTTTCCAAATGACCAATATATCTTACAGATCTTGCAATAGTATCTTATAAAATCATGCATGGGTAAAAGATCCACAGCGCAATGGACCAATGGATTTTACTATAACGGAGTATGTGAAGTTCACTGATCTGCTTTCAGATTCCACACTGCAACTAACCTATAAGAAACTACCACTTGGTGAGTTTTGGTACAATATCAAAGAAAGATATCCACATGTTATCTGAAAAGACTACTAACACTCTCTCCCATTCTACCTTCGTATCTGTGTGAGGCTGGGTTTTCTTCACATGCTTCACCAAAACGACATCACAACAGATTGAATGAAGTAGCAGCCATGAAAATCCAGCTGTCTTCTATGAAGACACTGAGGAGACTTACAAAATGTAAGACAATGCCACTTTGCTAATTTTCTAAACTAACCAGTTTTTTTGGAAAAATTTTTCTTACATGTTAATTTTTCTTACATGTTTCTTACATGCAATGGATTTATTACTACTTTTAAGTAATGTTCTAAAAACTTTCTAGTTTTAATTTCTAACATGGTAAACATTGACAGATACAACCCACATAAACAAAGCTCTTTGAAGTCCTTGATAATTTTTAAGACTCTAAAATGGCCCTGAGACCAAAAAGTTTGAGGACCACTGTATTAATCATTTCATTCTCATAGTAACACTGAGCAATAGATTACTATCATCACCTCCTTTACAGATGAGGAGACTGAAGCACAGTGAAATAGCCACTCTTTTCACAGACCACCATTTACTTGAAAGAATGATTGATAAACAAACAATGGTTATGAAAACTGAGTATTTGATTATTTTTTACAAGTGAAGGAAGTGAGACTGCCATTTCCAAGGAAAATACTTGACAGCAGTTAGTGCCAATGACAAAATGTGTACTTTTAAGCGAAAATTAGATTTTTGGAAAATCTGTATCTGCTATTTTGACTTTGGCAGCTTCCCAAGATACATGTAAGACATATATACATAAAAGACTTTTCTGATGAGGTTGCTGGTAATAGTGACAAATACAATGTTTTGATGTTTATAATGAAATGTACCAACATTTGGAAGATTTTCAAAATTTAGCAACTCAGTATTTTCCAAATGACCAATATATCTTACAGATCTTGCAATAGTATCTTATAAAATCATGCATGGGTAAAAGATCCACAGCGCAATGGACCAATGGATTTTACTATAACGGAGTATGTGAAGTTCACTGATCTGCTTTCAGATTCCACACTGCAACTAACCTATAAGAAACTACCACTTGGTGAGTTTTGGTACAATATCAAAGAAAGATATCCACATGTTATCTGAAAAGACTACTAACACTCTCTCCCATTCTACCTTCGTATCTGTGTGAGGCTGGGTTTTCTTCACATGCTTCACCAAAACGACATCACAACAGATTGAATGAAGTAGCAGCCATGAAAATCCAGCTGTCTTCTATGAAGACACTGAGGAGACTTACAAAATGTAAGACAATGCCACTTTGCTAATTTTCTAAACTAACCAGTTTTTTTGGAAAAATTTTTCTTACATGTTAATTTTTCTTACATGTTTCTTACATGCAATGGATTTATTACTACTTTTAAGTAATGTTCTAAAAACTTTCTAGTTTTAATTTCTAACATGGTAAACATTGACAGATACAACCCACATAAACAAAGCTCTTTGAAGTCCTTGATAATTTTTAAGACTCTAAAATGGCCCTGAGACCAAAAAGTTTGAGGACCACTGTATTAATCATTTCATTCTCATAGTAACACTGAGCAATAGATTACTATCATCACCTCCTTTACAGATGAGGAGACTGAAGCACAGCAGTTAGGGAACTTGCTTAACACCACAGAGTAAGAACTGAAACCCAAGGAGTCTCAGCTCTTCACCTGTACTTTCTTATCTCTGTTCTTTCTAGAAATGAATAGAAAAACAGAGGGCTCAGCAGAACACATACTCTTTGGGGGACATCAGAACACAATTTAGAATGTCCTAGTGACAATGTTCTGAATGGCACTTTAGAAGTGCAAGTGAGTAACATAGCCACTTTGAGCTTTAGGTACCACAAAGTAAATTATATTAACTTCCAACTATACAACCTGAATATAATAACAAGATATAATACATTACTTGAATGTAATAATTATGATAATGTTATTACTGAATCCTTGCCTTGGGTCAGGCACTTTTCCAAAACTTTACATGGATTAAGTCATTTAACTCTCAAACCAACCCTAATAGGTACGCGCTATTATTTCCCTTTTATAGATCAAGAAACCGAAGTAGAGAGAGAATATGACACTTAACCAAGGTCACATTGCTAGTGAATTAGAGACTGGATTTCACGCCGGAGCAGTGAGGCGCCAGAGTCCATTCTCTCAAGCATTTCCTTTGAAATTGCTTGGGCTGTGCTGTGCTGAGTCGCTCAGTCATGTCCGACTCTGCAAGCCCATGGACTGTATGTAGCCTGCCAGGCCCTTCCATCCCTGGAATTCACCAGTCAGGAACACTGGGTGGGTAGCCATTTCTCAGGGGATCTTTCTGGAGAACTCAATGGACAGAGGCTACAGTCCATGGGGTTTTAAAGAGTTAGACACAACTGAGCGACTAATGATTTTTACCCATAGGGAACACTAAAATGTTCTTGATAAAGTGCGATTAATTAGGTTAAAAAGTTATCATTCATCTGTCCATTTATACTACTACATATATACAATGGAATATATATTACTCAGCCTAAAAAGGAATGAAACTGGGTCATTTGTAGAGATGTGGATGGACCAGAGACTGTCATCCACAGTGAAGTGAATCAGAAGGAGAAAAATACCATATATTAATGCATATATGTGGAATCTAGAAAAACAGTACAGCTGAATCTGTTTGCAAGGCAGAAATAGAGAACAAATGTATGGACACTAAGAAGGGAATGGGGAGGTGGGATGAATTGGGAAACTGGGATTGACATATGCACACTAGCATGAATAAAACAGATAACTAATGAGGACCTGCTGTATAGCACAAGGAATTCTACTTAATGCTCTGTGGTGATCTCAATGGGAAGGAAATCCAAAATAGAGTGGATATAGGTACACAACATATAGCTGATTTACTTCTCTGTACAATAGAAATTAGCACAACAATGTAAAGGAACTATGCTCCAGTTGAAAAAAAAGTTATTCATTCATCTACCCATTTATACGACTGCATACCCAACCATACTAGGCTGGACATGAGACCCCACAGTGAAAGAGAGAGTTTCCTGAAACTGGCCAGTAACTAACAAATATGAAACAAAGTGAGCTTTAGCCAAAAGGACACTATAACCATATCAATTGTAATACCCATCTCAATAATGAAAAAACACATGGATATGTTATTACCTCAGTAATCTGGGCAACCCGATTGGCTTCATCATCTGTCATTTCCGAGAGGCACTTTGCTACACTGATATACAGCTCTAGGTCATTTCTCTGGTAAAGAAAAATCCCAAGCATGTCAAAATACAGTGTAAGATAACACGTATTTTCTCACTGCTCTGACAAATCTTTAGCTTTGCTTATCTCCATGAACAGCGGCTGATGAGATTTTAATTTTAACCAAGCCAAAACTCGTGGCCAACTTTTTATCATTTATGAAGCATCTTTCTTGTTATTTGGTGTATTTTGTTTGGCTGTACTTTTTTCCTCCTGATCAGAACCCATCATTCTAGATGGATTTTCTACTTCTGTGCACAACTACATTTCAGAAGTCTGTTGGGGGAGGGGCAAAGCTAGTATTAAGTCACCTGATGCAAATAGTAAGTGTGTTGGACAATACGCCCAAAGATTCCTCAGGTGTAAGGGTTTCTGAACTTGTTCATCTTCTACAAGCATTTGGTAAAAGACCTGAGAGCAAATTTCCTGGTGCTACACTGGTTAACCTGCTTCAAAGCGTGCTCAAAACTTTGTTTCTAAATTTTCAACCTCAATTTAGATTTTGGAAGCAAACATTCTTAGTGAAGAATGTGGTTATTTCTTGCTAGTCTTCCCACCACATTCTTAAAAACATACACCTCCCTGCTTTGCCAAAAAGGCTTTAAAAAATCCCAAACACAAATTGTCAGGAATGCAAATATTTTTGTTCCTCACCCGAATCTTATTTGGCAGGAGGTCAAAAATTTTCCTAGTAGCTTCGCTGAGCAGACTCCAGAGGTGGTGGGAAGGGCTGGGCAGTTTCATGGCCCAACTCAGGCCCTGTAAGGCACTTGGGCGTAACTCAGGACTGGAGAGTGGGGAAGCTGCTTTAAAAACTGCCACCATTAAGCTTTCAACAAAACTCACGATCTGTTCATCAGAGACATGTTTTATCCATGAAGGCACAGATAGGAGAAGGTATTTCTTGATATTTAGCTGAAAGAGAAACCGAAGAGGTCAGATGTAAACAGGCAAGTCTGGGTTTGTAATGCTCAAAACCTCTAGGTCATCACCGTGTCTGAGGGTAAAATGAAATTTTAAAAGGTTCAGGTTGCTTCCTAGACCCTCATTTCCCCAAGCTTCATGGGCCAATGGACCACCAACGACTGTGATGTTAGCTGCTGCAGTGACTTCTGATCTCGGGTGCCTGCGTGGATATATGGTATCTGCCAATCCATCTGTGAACTACTCATCTCAAATCTTGGGTCCTTCCAGTGAGGGGAATAAAATGCTACTTCTCAAAGTACATGACAGTTGCTATTCAGTCTTAAAAGGTCACATTCTCTAGCCAGAAAAGCTACTGGAGACGAAGGCTCAACTGCTGGAAATTGGCTAAATAGAATATTTGATATTATTCATTTCTTCTTCTGAGAAAGCATGAGAAAATAATCAGGGGAACAGGAGTTCTGGGGCCAATTCTGAGCCAAGAAGAACCAGTCGCGTGTGTGAAACTGACCATAGTGTCTTAGAGTTCAGAATAGTTAAGAAAGGGTGCGGTAACGATAGCTATGAGCCATAGACTGTAAGGAAGCAGGCTTCAAAAATTCTTAGAAACGTTAATTATGATCCTAAAGGAGGGGCAAGTCTGAAAGAAGTGTTTTATAAAATAAAATCTGACAAAAATCAGTAAATTTCTAAAAAGATCAATGTAGCTGCATGAGTTACACAATATTTCACATTAAAGAACATGCCATTTCAGATCTTTTTTTTTAAATGAGAAGGTACATAATTTAAAAAATGAATTTACAAACAATTTGTTAATTAACAAAGATAATAAGAAAGGTTCCTAATCAAAGATGAATGTAAAAAAAAAAGGACAGATTTAAAGGAGAAATGGAGGGATAACTAAAACCTAGAAAAATATCTGAGCTCAAGAAAACAGGTAGTTAGAATTATAGATGATTTAAAAGGAAGAAGCATTAATAGAACAGTGTTGAAAGCACAGGCTTTTGAGTCAGCCAGTGTTTCCATTGATGAGCTATATAAGCTTTGCTTAACCTCTACTTGTCTCAGTTTATCAACCAGTAAAATGGCAATAATAAAAAAATCTACTTCTCAGAGGTGAAATAAGTCAGACACAAAAGTTTTCATATTGTACGATTCCATTCTAAAGAATTTCTAAAATTTATATGAAATGTAAATTTATATGAAAGTTCTTTAAAGTAACACAATTATAGAGACCAAAAGAAAATCAGTGGTAGCCTGGGTCTGAGATTGGGAGTAGGGATTAACTATAAGGAGGCACAATGGAATTTTTTGGGGTGGTGGAAATGCTATTGATGATGGATGAAAATGTATAAATGTACTAAGACTCATCAAATTATACACTTAAATAGCCATATTTTATGGAATATAAATTATAACTCAATAGAGCAATTAAAAAATTAGCCTATCAGCATTGTACAAATGCATGCGTGCTCAGTCACGTCCAACTGTTTTGTGACCCCATGGACTATAGACTGCCAAGCCTCTCTGTCCATGGAATTCTCCAGGCAAGCATACTGGAGTGGATAGCCATGCCCTTCTCCAGGGGATCTTCCCGACCCAGGGATCAAACCCGTGTCTCTTTCATCTCCTGCACTGGCAGGTGGATTCTCTACCACTAGTGCCACCTGGAAAGCCCCTGTCAGGGTTGAAGAGAGTTTAATCTGATGACTGACAGTGTTCACTGAGTGCTTACCAGCAGGAGGAACGTAACAAGCGCTCATTAAATGGCAGCTAGATGGGAGCTGCTTGGAGCAGACAGGTAACAGCAGCTACAGATGTCAAAGACACTGCCCTTAAATTAAGAAGAATTAGGAGACGTAGGAAAAGTTTTTTTAAAAAAAAAAACAAGAGAGTAGAGACTAAAGTCAAAAGACAAGGGCTTTTTCAGGAAAGACTACTGTCTGTCCTCCACTTTTGATACTAGCATTCTTTTGGGATTCCAAATAATTTGACCTGGGAAGAGAAGAGGAGCCTCGCCTAACTTGTTTGTGGTTAACAAAGCTTTGGGGTTCTTAATCTGGCAGAGAGATTAGTAAAGTGAGGAACAGACTACTTGGAAGATTAGCCAGGGCAATTTGAAAGTGGGCACAATGTTTAGCCCTGGAAATGCACCTTAAAAACAAGCAAAGTAACAGAGTGTTCTGTTGCCCCGGTGCCTATTGAAATTTATACGGAATTCCAGAAGACACTTGAGTGTGTGCAGTTCGGCAGACAGTATAGTGATCTGGAAACCCTAAGAGAGCCTCCCAGGCTTCCAGGAGTTGAGAACTTGATGTAATGATACTAAGATATTGACCCCTTTTATCTCAAGTAAAAGTAAAAAGGCAGATGCCCATGAGAATCTACATGTGTTAATAAAGAGATCCATATCAGTTTTTAATGCACTCATGAATTACAATAAAGATGATTACATACATAAAAAAAGATGAAATAATAAGAGAGCTTTTCACCATTCTCAAAGAATTAAAGCCTCCAGCAATAGAAGAATTAAAAAAAAAAAAGATCATTTAGCTCATAATCAATTGGTGAACCTCTAAGGAATCATGGAATACGCTTTTTCTGTCCTAACTTGAAATGTAACCAAAATGATATATCTTTGCCTATTTCATATCTTTAAATAATCTCACCCCATTCTTCCTACCTACCCTTAGTCTATACCCTGGAAGCTGCTGCCACTTCTGTCACAAAGACTAGGCTGGATCACGTCTTCCTCAGCACTTTACTCCAGCGGAACACCTATGGACAGAGATGTCCTGCTCTCTCCCCCTACACCCTCCCACGCACACCCTCTGGGGTCTCTAATTTGATCCCTAATAAGATCCTACCAAGCTTTCAAGGCTCACCTTAATTGCTGCCTTTCTGCGAAAGGGAGGGATGAGGGATTGTTTATCTAAAGCATGTGGCTTTGCCTTTCTTTTAATCCCTGCTGTAATGATTATGTAGATCATACAAACAAATAAACCCAGGTTCCAGTAACTCTGCAACTTTCTACCTGTGTGGTCCTGAGAAAGGAACTTGAATATCTCTGATCATCATTTTCCCTTTTTCTTGTAATAAACATGAAAAGCATGAAAGGTCGAAAGCATACACGGTGATGGCTATGGCGGAGTTTCAGGTCCCACGGTTTTCCAACCTCCTGGCCAGCTACTGTCAATTGCTTACTCTTTGTGAGATCCCACTTGTCCACTCTCGACTTTGAGAACTCATACCCAAATGAATGTTGATCTCCCCCACAACAACTATATCCTCCTGTTGCTCAACACCTTAATTACTACTTACACTCAGACCATGGATCAGAGGCGGCATCACCCACATTCCCAACAGTGCAGTGACGTTCTGGGAGGACTGGGCCTGGGTCACCATAATTTCAAGACACAGTTGCTGAATCTCTTCACCTGAAAGAGAAGAAGGGGAAGAATATCTGTAATGTAGGTAGGTGCCTCTTGTAACTCATGTTTAGGCTTCAGTGTCCCCAGTAATACAGCTAAAGGTAAAAGAACTCTTGTATGATGTCTAATGGTAATGGAACTTCAGCAAACCATAAGGTATTTCAAGAGATGTTTTTAGTTGTGAAACAAATGAATGTATCTACTGGCTTAGAGGCCTGAGTCTTGGAACTGGTAAGGATCTTGAACTAGCTTGGCAAATTTCTCTTACAATGTCCAGACAAACCTAAAGACTCAGATACTATTAACAATTTGAGAAAATTCTGGCTAAAAAATCTCATTTTTGTTTTTTCCCTCCTCTCCACCTTGCAATCAGCACATAGACAAATCCAGATCTGGAAGGATTTAAAGAGGTCACATTCTCTAATGATCCAGTCTTTTTTAAGCCTGATCCCCATCAGCAGATACATTTTCCTAACCAGGTCTTTTCTTCTTTTTACTAAAATACCAACATCTTCAACATAGCACATAAAAGTGGGGAGGGGCAGGGGAACATAGTTTTCAAGTGAAATCTCTGGATATATAGTATGGTGACACCATATCTTACATAGGATTAGGTTCAAATGAAAGCATTCAAATGAAAAACTGAGTTTAGTTAAAATCATCTTTGATTATCCCGTAAATTGCACATAAATTATAGTATACAAATATTTTTGTATATCATATGTAAGTAAGCACCTACTGTAAATAATAGAGCACTCATGCAAATACACATATATATATACATCCATAATTTATAGCACTGCTAAAGTTGTTCTCACTCCCTCTTTTTTGGAGTTGGGGTGCAAATATTGATACATGAAGCTAAATTTCCATATGCTAATATGCTAGCTCCATCACAGAATTTGCTTTGGACAAACAGATGTGTGCATTCCCTTTACCTCTCACCACAGGATACCCGGGATAAACAGAATAATCTGTCTACATCTAACTTCTGGAATCTGTGAATATGTTCCCTTGCATGGCAAAGGAACTTTGCAGATGTGATTAAGGTTAAAGACCTTGAGATAGGGAGATTATCCTAGATTATTCAAATGGACCCATTAATCACATGAATCCTTACAAATGGAAGACCTTTCCTGCCTTCAGAGGATCAGAAAGATGAGCGCATGAGGATTCTTTAGCCCTCTGCTGCTTGCTTTGAAGATCAAGAAAGGGAGCCACAAGCCATGGAGTGGGCATCCTCTAGAAGCTGGGAAAGGGAGGGGAATGGATTCTCCCCATCTCAGTCTGTTTGGACTGCTATAACAAAACACTACAGGCTGGGTGGCTTATAAACAACAGAGACCTATTTCTCACAGTCCTGGTGGCTGGAAGTCCAAGATCAGGGTGTCAGCATGGTTGGGTGTCTGGTGAGAGCCCTTTTCTGAGCTGCAGTCTGCTGGCTTCTTTCTGTCTTCACAGTGTGGACTGAGGAGTTTTGTGGACCTCTTTGAGAAGGACGCTACTTCCATTCATGAGGGTTCCTCATGACCTAATTGCCCCTGAAGGACCCACCCCCTAATACCATCACACTGAGGGTTAGGATCTCAACATATACATTTTCAGGGAACACAAACATCCAAGCCACATCACTCCCCTGGGCAACAAAGGAAGGGATGTTGTTCTGCTGATACCCTGATCTCAGTGAAGTGAGAACTATGCTGGACTTCTGACTTACAGAACTATAAGATAATAAATCTGCATAGTTGCAGGCCACTAAGTCTGTGGTAATTTGTTACGGCAGCAACAGAAAACTAATTACAGCATCCCATAGGGCATTTCACTGAAAGCTGGAGTTCGGCAAGTGCAGCCTGATAACCATCAAATCAGGCTTCCTGTGATCTACACTGTATACCCCACAAAATGCACATCTCAGTCAAGTACTGTTTTGATGAGTACATCAGGTATATTTTTTCAAACCTCCTTCTCCTCCTCAGCTATTTAAAAAGTGACTCAATGAAGTAACCCAGCTGTCCCACCCAAGAAGACAAACCTTACATTCCCAGAGGTCCATTCAGTCACTATCAATTGTGACCAAAAAATCTCATTTTCTATTCAGGTCACAACCTAAAAGCAGAGTCTGAAGAACAAAAAAACATGTGATATTTACCAAAGTTTAGCCTCATAAGTGGAGAGAGGAGAGCAGCCCAGTTCACAGGAGGATACTGGTGGTTTTCTCCAACAGTTGCTATGGGTTTCATCACAACTTTGAGAAGGGAAGGGGGCACAGATTGAGGACCTGCAACAGAAAGGAAAAAAATAATAAAACACCTCAATAGCATCGTGAAAGTGAAAGATGCCAACTTGCCCTCCTTTCTACTCATTTCAAAGGATTTGGTATCACAGCTTCAGCTGTGTCCAACCTTTCAATTCTGTGCCCTTAAAGTCAATCCCACTTGCTACAAACTTTGCTCCCTCTGTTCTCCTTTCTCTTATTTGTTTCCAGTCTTTCCTTCTTGTCTGGGTAGGAATGTTCCACATTGCTAATTAACTCTCTTCCATCCTCTCGCATATCTTTTCATTGAATTTCCTAAAAAGAGTAACTTATTCTATGTTACTGCTTTATCTCTGACTCATTCTTTAATCTACTTCCAGAAGAGGAGATAATTACTGCCACTCAGGTCTATCCCCTTCTCAGGATAAGGGTTACTTCGGTCCCTGTGGCTCTAAATGGTTACACTCTGTCCCATCCACTCCTTGCTGCTGCTTCTCAGCTTGTGCCGTGGCTGACGGCTCCACAGTTGAACATAACAAAATAGCTAATCCATAGTTTAACCAGCTATCTAAGACACAGCACCATGACTTTAGTGATATAGTCTCTAAAAAAAAAATTTTTTTTCAGGTGGGAGGTAATTTGAAATTGAAAAAATCAGATGCTCTAGCAGTTTTGAGTGGAGCCATAAGGTAAAGCCAAGGCTGGAGTAGCCAGTGAGGATCATGAAGAAGTGAAGTTACAAGGAGGCCAGAAATGATGCATGAAAAACCAGGAGACCAAGAAGAAGTAAAAGCAGCAGCAGGATCAGCATAGGCAGCAGAAGGCAAATCAGCATCAGCGGAAAGAAGCAGAATTAACAAAAGGGCGGGGGGGGGGAAAGCAGGGGTGGAATCAGAAGACAAAGCAGCAGCAGACACGGAAATAGGGGAAAGCCTGGATGGGGGCAGGGCCAGCAAAAGGAAAAACAGCTACAGAAAGAAGTGCGGGAAAAGGAAAAGTGCAGGAGAAAGGAGAAGCAGAGGCAGGAATGCAGCAAAATCAGCAGAATCTGAAAGGTGGGAAAGCAGGAGTGGGCATAGAGCCAGCAAAAAGAGAAACAGCTGCTGAAAGGAGAAGCATGGGAAAAGGAGAAGCACAGGAGCAAGGAGAAGCAGAGGCAGAACAAGCATCAGAATCAGATCATGAGAAGTGGGGAAACAGGAGTGGGGATAGAGCCAGCAAAAAGAGAAACAGCGGCCAAAAGGAGAAGCATGAGAAAAGGAGAAGCACAGGAGCAAGGAGAAGCAGAGGTAGAACAAGCATCAGAATCAGCAGACCATGAGAAGTGGGGAAACAGGAGTGGGGATAGAGTCAGCAGAAACAGAAACAGCGGCCGAAAGGAGAAGCATGGGAAAGGAGAAGTGCAGGAGAAAGAAGAAGCACAGGCAGAACAAGCAGCAGAATCAGCAGACCACGAAAAGTGGGAAAGCAGAAGTGGGGACAGAGCCAGCAAAAAGAGAAACAGTTACTGAAAGGAGAAGCATGGGAAAGGAGAAGCACAGGAGAAAGGAGAAGCACAGGCAGAACAAGCAGCGGAATGAGCAGACTACAAAAAGCAGGAAAGCAGAAGCGGGGACAGAGCCACAAAGAGAGAAACAGCTGCCGAAAGGAGAAGCATTGGAAAGGAGAAGCAGAGGCAGAACAAGCATCAGAGACAGCAGATCATGAAAAGGGGGAAAGCAGAAGTGGGAACAGAGTCAGCAAAAAGAGAAACAGTTGCCGAAAGGAGAGGCATGGGAAAGGAGAAGCAAAGGCAAAAGGAGAAGCAGAGGCAGAACAAGCATCAGAATCAGCAGACCATGAGAAGCGGGGAAACAGAAGTGGGGATAGAGCCAGCAAAAAGAGAAACAGCTGCTGAAAGGAGAAGCATGGGAAAGGAGAAGCGCAGGCAGAACAAGCATCAGAATCAGCAGACCAGAAAAAGTGGGAAAGCAGAAGAGGGGACAGAGTCAGCAAAAAGAGAAATAGTTCCCAAAAGGAGAAGCATGGGAAAAGGAGAAGCAGAGGCAGAACAAGGATCAGAATCGGCAGACCATGACAAGTGGGGACAGAGTCAACAAAAAGAAAGCCAGCTGCAAAAAGGAGAAGCATGGGAAAAGGAGAAGCACAGGCAGAACAAGCAGTAGAATCAGCAGACCATGAAAAGTGGGAAAGCAGAAGAGGGGACAGAGTCAGCAAAGAGAAACAGCTGCCGAAAGGAGAAGCATGGGATAAGGAGAGGCACAGGCAGAACAAGCATCAGAATCAGCAGACCATGAAAAGTGGGGAAAGAGAAGTGGGGACAGGCAGCAAAAAGAGAAATGGTTACTGAAAGGAGAAGCATGGGAAAGGAGAAGCTAAGGTAGAAAAAGCAGCAGAATCAGCAGACCCTGAAAAAGGGAGAAACAGAGGTGGGGCAGAGTCAGCGAAGGAAAACCAGCTACAAAAGGAGCCTAGAAAAGCGGATGGTGTATGCAGAATCAGCCAGAAACGTAGAACAATTAGTAGAAGCTGAAAAACCGGGAGAAGCAGAACCAGAAACAGATCAACAAAAGGTCAAATAATTGAAGAAATGAGAAGCATAGAGAAAAAGAGAAACATACCCAAATGGACAGAGTTTGAATAGACATTTTCCCAAGATGGTACACAAATGGCCAAAAGAGATATGAAAAGATGCTCAACATTACTTGTCATCAAAAATGCAAACCAAAACCACAATATCACCTTATACATATTAGGATGGCTACTATTTGGGGAAAAAAAAAGAATGAAAAGAAAAAAATAACAAGTGCTGGCAAGAATGTGAGGAAACTAGAACCCCTATATGCTTTTGGTGGGATTATAAAACAGAAGAATCATCATGGAAAACAGTAAGATGACTCCTCAGAAAATTAAAATAGAGCTACCTTATAACCCAGCAATCCCCCTTCCAAAAGTGAAAGTAGAGTTTCAAAGAGACATTTGTATGCTCATATCCATACTATTCACAATAGCCTAGAGCAACCCAATTGTCCATTGATGGATAAGCGTATAAACAAAATGTGATACATACATAAAGTGGAATAGTATTCAACTTTGAAAAGAAATGTTGTTATACGCTACAACGTGTCCTCAACTTTGAGGACACTATGCTAACTGAGATAAACCAGTCACAATAAGACAAATGCTACATCAGTTCAGTTGCTCAGTCGTGTCCGACTCTTTGCGACCCCCTGGACTGTAGCACGCCAGGCTTCCCTGTCCATCACCAACTCCCAGAGCTTGCTCAAACTCATGTCCAAGGAGTCGGTGATGCCATCCAACCATCTTATCCTCTGTCATCCCTTTCTCCTCCTGCCTTCAATGTTTCCCACCATCAGGGTCTTTTCCAATGTGCCAGTTCTTCACCTCAGGTGGCCAAAGTACTGGAGCTTCAGCATCAGCCTCAGTCCTTGCAATGAATATTTAGTACTGATTTCCTTTAGGAATGACTGGTTTGATCTCCTTGCAGCCCAAGGGACTCTCAAGAGTCTCTCCAAGTGAAAAACATGGAGTGAAAATGAAAGTTGCTCAGTTGCGTCCGACTCTTTGGAACCCCATGAACTGTATGGAATTCCTAGGCCAGAATACTGGAGTGCATAGCCTTTCCCTTCTCCAGGGGATCTTCCCAATCCAGGGATTGAACCCAGGTATCCCGCATTATAGGCAGATTCTTTACCAACTGAGCTATCAGGGAAGCCCATTCCTTTCCAACGCCACAGTTCAAAAGCATCAATTCTTTGGCACTCAGCTTTTAACTCTCACATCCATACATGACTACTGGAAAACGATGGCTTTGACTAGATGGATGTTGGTTGGCAAAGTAATGTTGCTGCTTTTTAATATGGTGTCTAGGGATATGCAGATCACACCACCCTTATGGCAGAAAGTGAAGAGGAACTAAAAAGCCTCTTGATGAAAGTGAGAGGAGAGTGAAAAAGTAGGCTTAAAGCTCAACATGCAGAAAACGAAGATCATGGCATCCGGTCCCATCACTTCATGGGAAATAGATGGGGAAACAGTGGAAACAGTGTCAGACTTTATTTTGGGGGGCTCCAAAATCACTGCAGTTGGTGACTGCAGCCATGAAATTAAAAGATGCTTACTCCTTGGAAGGAAAGTTATGACCAACCTAGATAGCATATTCAAAAGCAGAGACATTACTTTGCTGACTAAGGTCCGTCTAGTCAAGGCTATGGTTTTTCCAGTAGTCATGTATGGATGTGAGAGTTGGACTGTGAAGAAGGCTAAGCACCGAAGAATTGATGCTTTTGAACTGTGGTGTTGGAGAAGACTCTGGAGAGTCCCTGGGACTGCAAGGAGATCCAACCAGTCCATTCTGAGGGAGATCAGCCCTGGGATTTCTTTGGAAAGAATGATGCTAAAGCTGAAACTCCAGTACTTTGGCCACCTGATGGGAAGAGTTGACTCATTGGAAAAGACTCTGATGCTGGGAGGGATTGGGGGCAGGAGGA
>SJYT01003212.1:198308-208387 GCA_006410635.1 Cephalophus harveyi
AGCCCTGGGATTTCTTTGGAAGGAATGATGCTAAATCTGAAAGTCCAGTACTTTGGCCACCTCATGCGAAGAGTTGACTCAGTGGAAAAGACCCTGATGCTGGGAGGATTGGGAGCAGGAGGAGAAGGGGACGACCGAGGATGAGATGGCTGGATGGCATCACAGACTCGATGGACGTGAGTCTGAGTGACCTCCAGGAGATGGTGATGGACAGGGAGGCCTGGCGTGCTACGATTCATGGAGTTGCAAAGAGTTGGACACAACTGAGCAATTGAACTGAATTGAATGTTTCCTTGTCCCCTTCCCATTTTTTTGCTTCTATCTTGATACTAATGCATAATTTACTGTTGATATTATTTCAGTCTCCAGATTTGCATTCCAGTAGTATTTCTTTTCATGAACAAATGATTCTTATATAAAATTTCAGGTAAGCAGTAACTTCACAAGAGTGTGTGGCAGATTATTATTAAGTAATAAGTGACAAGAAAAATGACTATGAGATTCCTGGTGATAGTAAATATCAGCTACCATCTTCCCCTGATGCTGGTTTCATTGATCTTAAGGGATAATGGGAAGAGAGCAATAGCTCTTGGTCTTTAACTATTTGTATATATATCAGATGCTTTGGATTAGCTACATTATTCTACCTGAATTACTTAGTGTGGTTCTCACAATAAAACTGTGAGTTAAGTATTGTTAATAGTCACATTTTTTTAAAGTTAAGAGATGAAGGTATGGGGCAAACATTTGAATTACTGAAGAGACCAGCATGGCATGGTCCAGACTGATCAGAATAGATGCTAGCTTCATACAATGGGGATGGCTTCCCTGGTACTTTCAAAACTAGAGTTGCTAAGGAGGAAAGTGAAGAGAGGGTGAATCAATGTTGCATTTAGTTGCAAATGGCAGAAATTTCAAATAATAACATCTTAAAGGGGATTCTATTTCTTTCATATCACAATAAATCAAGGGTTAGACTGGC
Source organism: Cephalophus harveyi (assembly GCA_006410635.1). Taxonomy (NCBI): domain Eukaryota; kingdom Metazoa; phylum Chordata; class Mammalia; order Artiodactyla; family Bovidae; genus Cephalophus; species Cephalophus harveyi. Next base: position 199,291 of record SJYT01003212.1, read on the forward strand.
GCTGGACTGCATATGTCTTTAATGTGTCCATGCACTTTTTATCCTCTTGCTTTGTCTGTAGCTTTTGTCCTCATGATCACAAGATGGATGCTGAATCTTCAGACATTATGTTAGTATTCCCAAGAGGAAGAAAAGATGGTGAAGGCAAAGTGTCAAATAGATATACTTGTGCCTTTTATAAACTTTTCTTGATTCCCATGAATGCATTGAATACTAACCCAGACACTAGGTGTCTCCTGATGTGATAAGATATAAGTTATCTATAGAATTATATATATATTTATAAAGTATTCTTGCCAAGAAGTTGAACTCGAATTCAATGAATGAGAACTTAGGCTAACATCCAATTATAGTAAGCACAGGACTAAAGAAACAGGATAAATGGCACCAAGAATATGCAATCATATATATTCAGAAAATAGGCTGTTCTATGGGACAAGTAACTGGATTTCACCAACAATTCAAAGACATACAGAAAAATGATAGAAAAATGGATGGGTATGATTACTCTAGATTAAAAGAGGTTTAGGAACTGGTCAGAATGGTCATCATCAAAAAAAAAATCTACAAAGTATAATTGCTGGAGAGGATGTTGAGAAACGGGAATCCTCCTGCACTGGTGGATTGATACAAACATTCTGAAGAGCAGCATTAGAAATTCCTTTAAAAAAAAAAAAACTAGGAATAAAACTACCATATAACCCAGCATTTCCACTACTGGGCATATATCCTGAGCAAACCATAATTCAAAATGATATGCGTACCCCAGTGTTCATCACAGCATTATTTACAATCACCAGGACATGAACAAAAATTAGATGTCCATAGACAGATGAATGGATAAAGAAATTGTGGTAAATATACACAATGGAATATTAGCCATGAAAATAAATTTGATGAACCTAAAACCTGTTATACAGAATGAAGTAAGTCAGAAAGAGAAAAACAAATATCATATATTAACACATTTATGTAAACTAGAAAAACGGTACTTATGATCCTATTTGCAGGGCAGGAATACAGATGCAGACATAGAAGATGGTTTTATGGACACAGTGAGGGAAGAAGAAGAGAGGATGAATTCAGAGAGTAGCATTGACATGTATACACCACCATGTGTAAAATAGCTAGCTAGTAGAAAGCTGCTGTATAGCATAGGGAGCTCAGCTCGATGCTTTGTGATGACCGTAGAGGGGCGGGCCTCCCTGGTGGCTCAGAGGTTAAAGCATCTGCCTGCAATGAGAGAGACCTCGGTTTGATCCCTAGGTTGGAAAGATCCCCTGGAGAAGGATGTGGCAACCCACTCTAGTATTCTTGCCTGGAGAATCCCATGGATGGAGGAGCCTTGTGGGATACAGTCCACGGGGTCGCAAAGTGTCGGACAAGACGGAGCGATTTCACTTTCACTTTCTTTCAGAAGGGTGGGATGGGGGTGGTGGAAGGGAGACTCTAGAAGGAGGGTATTTATGTTTCAGTTCAGTTCAAACGCTCAGTCGTGTCCGACTCTTTGTGACACCATGAATCGCAGCACGCCAGGCTTCCCTGTCCTTCACCAACTCCCGGAGGTCACTCAGACTCACGTCCATTGAGTCCGTGATGCCATCCAGCCATCTCATCCTCGGTTGTCCCCTTCTCCTCCTGCCCCCAATCCCTCCCAGCATCACAGTCTTTTCCAGTGAGTCAGCTCTTCTCATGAGGTGGCCAAAGTACTGGAGTTTCAGCTTTAGCATCATTCCCTCCAAAGAAATCCCAGGGCTGATCTCCTTCAGAATGGACTGGTTGGATCTCCTTGCAGTCCAAGGGACTCTCAAGAGTCTTCTCCAACACCACAGTTCAAAAGCATCAATTCTTCGGTGCTCAGCCTTCTTCACAGTCCAACTCTCGCATCCATACATGACCACAGGAAAAACCATAGCCTTGACTAGATGGATCTTAGCCAGCAAAATAATGTCTCTGCTTTTGAATATACTATCTAGGTTGGTCATAACTTTTCTTCCAAGGAGTAAGCGTCTTTTAATTTCATGGCTGCAGTCACTATCTGCACTTATGTTTATTTATGGTTAATTTGCTTTGTTGTATGGCAGAAACCAACACAAAATTGTAAAGCAATTATCCTCCAATTAAAATTTTTAAAAAAGAAGCAAAGAAATAATAAAAAATAAAAGAAGTTTAGAAGACATTACAGTCAAATGCAATGAGTATTATTTGTTTGGATCCTGATTCCAAATGTCAATTTTTGAAAGAAGGAAATTTTAATTGGACTCAATTTTAAATGACATTAATAATTGACAATTTTGTGAGTGTGGTAATGGCATCCTGGTTTTGTAAAGAAAATGTTCTTACTTTTGAAAGATATATATAGATGTATTTATGGATAAACAATAGTCAGATATTTGCTTTAAATACTTCAGCAACAACAATAACAAGAATGAGTAGAAAACGGGGTTTAAGAAATAATTTAGAAAAGGAAAAGAGGCACAGGATCAAGTCACAGAATTTCAATGCATAGAGTGAAACAGGAAAAAAAAAAGAAAGAAAGAAAGTGGAGAAAAAACTGTTAAAACTAGGAATCAACCTCAAAAAGTTAGGCTTTTTTATTTTTTTCATTCCATTTTCTTTGCAGGACTAAATCTGCAGATTCCCCAACATTTCACCTTCAAAGGCTGTTCATTTCTTTCCGCTGCGCCACTCAGATAATTCCAGTTACTCACTCTTCCTTGATTTCACCACTAACCACACATGTACATTAGAATATGACCAGACTTTACTGATGTTAGGGGACTTAGCAGATGTTCATGTAGCAGAAACACAAACAGCTTAAAATTAGGCTCAGGCTTTGGCCTCCCACACTATTTCTCAGCCCTCCCTGTTCTCCTCTTTGTTCTCCCTGACAACTCCCAGAAAGTTCCTCTACATTGTTGTACAGAGGGTTGTCACTGTCTGTGTTCATTCGTATTCCCAAAAATCTCAATGTGTCTGGTAAATGATACACCATATCTTTTGAGTTTCATCCTTTCTCTTTCCCACATCAGTCTCTGTAAAAAGACCAAGAAATAACAAGATGTGCTTCCTCTGTGATGTAAACTGTGCTACGTCACTACTTCCCTACCTCCGGAAAGCAAAAGTAACTATATAATTTTGGTTTTAAATATTTTTTCTTTCAATTTCAAAGGTGCTCATCTAATCAAAATCATACTTTACATCAGGTGGGATACCTGATGTTACCAATCCCAGGTATTGGGGAGGACTCTAAATCCTTCTGCTCATTGCATCCTGGTATGGAGTCACCAAGGAAACCACATACAGTCAAGCACTGGATGAAACAATGCTTCACTTATTCAGAGAAGAGATAGAGCAAGATCAGCTTTAGTAGTGGGAGTCCATCGGTACCCCCAGGGCAATTAACTTGTGTGCAACGCCTCCCCCCTTCCCGTATCCCTGTTACAGGACACCATCCCCTCTCTGCAGAGCACAGATAAAACAGTGGGGTTGCCCAGGTACCCTGTGATGCACTCATTCTAAACAGAGACAGAAGTTTAGAGTCCCATACAAGGTGACAAGGCTGACACAGCTTGTGTGGACTCTTTTCTTTTGTTAAGGATGTGTTCCAGACCCAAGGCTCATTCTCATATGGCTGAGTGGGGGAAGAAAGACTATGTGCATAACCTTTCCTAATATTTTATATACTATTTTAATTTTTATTTTACATTTTTCATGTTCTTAAAAATTACTGGCAATTTTATCATTCTTGCTTTTAAAAACTCCTTAAAGGAAAGGTTCTTACATATCTTTTGTTATTGTCACCAAGTGTGGAAGATAGATTAGCTATATTCTTCTCTGTCTTCACAATCATGTTATTTTAGAACACTTTGATACAAAGGCTTTTCCTTACTGTGATTGCTGGAATGATATATACTTCATAATAGTCATGGCTGTAATAATAATATTAAAGTATAATGATGAACAAGCAGTTCTGGGCAACTGTTTTTTCATCTGAAAAAGGAAGAATTTAGGATGAGTGAACAATAGTAACATCTCCAAATTTAAGCTTTTTTCAGTGTATTTTCTTTTAAAAGATTAATCTCCCAAAGACACTATTAAAAGACAAGGTAAATAAAAATTTCTGTTCTCTTAGTATCTTTGCCCAAGGAGATAAAATTCCTAAGATTTACTTTTACAAGTTACACGAAAAATTCTGTCTGGGCAGCAAATCCAGGTACAGATGTTCTGGACTGGCTTGGTCTGTACAAATCGCATACAGCATCAGACTTCTGTATGTACACACAGAGTTGGAAATGGAAGGCCACTTTTCCTTTTAGGAGGAGTGACTCTAGAGAGATATCAAGCTGGGCACAAAAGTAAAGGTCTATTAAGTGGTGGTGATGTCAGGCCTCTTCAGTGCCTTTAAAGATAAAGTATTCCCAGAGTTTGAATCAATCTGTTTGAGCAGCATTTCCCTATTAGCTCTAACAAATATGTATAAATAGAGGACAAGATTCACATCCACAGTGTCTGTGCCAGCACTGAGATGATGATTAATGAAACACTGCTGAGCTGGAGATTTGTAAAGAATGGATGGCAGCAGGATTCCCAAGGAGTTTTTGAATTGGAATTGAAGAAGATAAGTTCAAGCAGGGAGGACAGAAGAAACGCTGTAAGGATGAACAAAATTGCAGCTTCAAGTAATGCAACCTAGATGTGGATTCCTAAGAAACCATGAATAATGGGGTCATTCTTTTTGTTCAAAGCTTCAGGTTGAGTAAGTCTGAATTATAGACCCATGACTAAGAGCAGACTAAGTCGGTATACTAGAACCACATGGATTTAGACCCATAAGATAGAACATATGAATAATCTAAACAGTGATGATTTGATGTATTCTTTTGAACTACCTGTGGGAAAAGTTCCTTGCTTAATCATTTGCAAAGTAAATACTTAAATTCCTTAGATTACATAGATTTCCATTATTGTGAGAATCAACAATTTTAAACAAACACTTGCAAAGTTATTTACCACAAATCATTCTTTTACACTAGTAGTAGGTTTCTCAATTTTTTTAAACCAGGAAACCCCTGATTCACTGATTTATTTTATAATCTTGAATCAATTAAATAATAATTTTATCATTCACATTTCCATTTAATTAAGAATACATTTCTATATTTGTCTGAATTTGCTATGATTTATTAAAGACTAATCATGAGGGTATATGTACCACAGGGCCTCTAGTGGCTCAGATGTTAAAGAATCTGCTTGCAGGAGACCAGGGTTCAATCTCTGGGTTGGAAGATCCCCTAGAGAATGGACTGGCACCCCATTCAAGTATTCTTGCCTGGAGAATCCCATGAACAGAGGAGACTGGCAGGCTATAGTCCATGGAGTCACAAAAGTTGGATATGACTAAGCAACTAACACTCATTCACTCATTCACTACATGTACCACACACTGGATTAAGGACTTCATTTCTAATTTAATAGAAAAACCATCTTGATAAATATTTCTCTATTCATTCACAGATTCCTTATAACAGGAATCTGAGGATAAGTCAGGGTAACTAGTAGTTAATGGTAATAACTCACAACACGCATGCTCAGTCATACTGGAGTGGGTTGCCATTTCCTCCTCCAAGGGATATTCTGAACCCAGGGATCGAATCCATGTCTCCTGAATCTCCTTTATTGGCAGGTGGATTCTTTACCACTGTGCCACCTGAGGAAATCATATTCTATTATCTCATACAATCTGTGAAAGACCCAAGTCATATTTTACCAATCCCAGGAATTCAATGACTCTTACAGATTTTTTTCCAATTTATAAATTTGCAGTGCAAACAGACTTTTAAAAATTGATCAATCAACATGAATTTAGTAAGTTTCAGTTAATTTTAGCACCTGTAATATATTCTGTGTTTGAGTCCCCAGTAATCATTCAGCCCTGCTGCTGCTGCTAAGTCGCTTCAGTCGTGTCCGACTCTGTGCAACCCCATAGACGGCAGCCCACCAGGCTCCCATCCCTGGAATTCTCCAGGCAAGAATACAGGAGTGGATTGTCATTTCCTTCTCCAGTGCATGAAAGTGAAAAATGAAAGTGAAGTCGCTCAGTTGTATCCAACTCTTAGCGACCCCATGGACTGCAGCCTTCCAGGCTCCTCCATCCATGGGATTTTCCAGGCAAGAGTACCAGAGTGGGCTCATTCAGCCCTATCTGATAATAAAAAGTCACATTAATCCCAATCCTCTTGTCTGGCCAGTGAAAGGAAAGGCATGTCTCTTGATCACTTTGGGTAAAGATAGGAACACAAAGGGTTTCCCTGGTAACTGAGCTGGTAAAGAATCTGCCTGCCATGTGGGAGATCTGGGTTTGATCCCTGGGAAGATCCCTTGGAGAAGAGAACAGCTACCCACTCCAGTATTCTGGCCTGGAGAAATCCATGCGGTGGCAAAGAGACAGATATGACTGAGTGACTTTCACTTTTATGGTAGGAACACAGAGCATGAGGATATTCTACCCTCTTGGGATCAACTAGATTTAGAGCAAGGCCAGTTGTGAATGAGAGAAAGAACTTAAATCTTTTTTTCACATTGTAAGCCCATAAACCTACTGACTCTGAGCCCAGCCCTACTTATAAGCCTTGTGAGCTTATACATGAAACATTTTAAACCAGTTTATGTAGGGTTTTCTGTTATTTGCAATAAAAAATTAGGAATAGTAAGAGATCAGTATTGGTAGGTATCATAGGATCCAATTAGAGTGAATCTAAAAGCCAGACAAAAGTATATAACTAGCTCTGCATAAAATAAGGAATCATTCTCAGTTTTTAAAGTGATAATGTCATGATACAAGATGTCATTACTTCTACTGGCCTGGCAATGTTATGCAACATGGATTCATTGGTAGAGTGTGGTAATATTTTGGCCTAATATTTAAGGCATAAAATAAATAGAGCTTATATTAGAGAGAAGACAGGAGATGAAACCATGATGTGATAAGAAATTATACGATTTTTAATTACTTACGCTAGATTATTAGTTAGATTATTAGGATAAAGAAAAAGCAAAATTCAAAGATGAATATGTGTTTCCCTGTTTAATAACATTTATATAGAGTCTTTCAAGGTGGCTTTCATTTTCTAGGTTTTTACATATATTGATTCTAACTGTCAAACAGCCTTATATGTTGGTTATCTTTCTTTCTCTTTTAGAGATGAGAAAACAGAATAACTCATTCAAACCTCATAGCAATTGAATGGCAGAGGTAGGATTAAAATTTATGTAGATAAATATCAAGTGTGGAGCTCTGAAGGAATGGCCTTGGGAAAATAAAAAGTCTTAAATATGCAGGGTTTGAGATATTGATGAGGCTCTTAGGTATCCAGGACCAGAGTTTAAGTGAATGAATGGCTGAGGCAGTGAATAATCTCAGAATTTTAGATTTAACACCAGTAAATCATAAAAGCAATAACCTAACAGTATTATATAAATTTGAAAAGCATTCTTCAAGACTACTTAGCAAGAATTCAAGTGACTTACTGAATTAATAAGATTTTAATTTACAGCATCAGTATAAAGAGTACAAATTTTAAAAAATGACCAAAAACAAACTGGACATTGGCAATGACTTTGCTCTTAAAAAAAAACACACACAAAAAAACATGTTTTCAAACAGGGATGGGGTTATTGTGTGACTAACTTTTGTCAGTTTATCTATTATTTTATTTTCTCACTTGTTAGAAACACTAAACATAAAGATGTGACCATATTATTCATGTGCTGAAACAGCTCTCATCTTCTGACAACTTAGCAGTTAATCTATCACTCTGCATTCCAGTCTCTTTCTCTTCAAAGAGCACTCTATTTTTACTAAGTTACTTTAGATATACAATCACTTTAAAAAGTGAGAAAGATTATAGAGTGTGTGAAAAACTATGCATCTTCTATGTACTTTGTTGTAAGGTTGACTTTGCAAATATGGAAGAAAGGAGATGGAAGTGCCTTCACTTATGATTTAAGAAAAATGCCCAGTGATATGCCAGGGAGAATCATCATTTCTTACTCTTATCAATTAAAGATCTTTTTTAGTTTGGGGACAATTAATAAGATTATCAAGATATCATTAATTCATATCTGTGTTTCAGTTGATTTAATCAGACTATCATATGGAAATCTAAGTAACTTGAGGCTTTTATTCAGTGGGTAGATGAAAGAAGGATAACTAATAAGGCATCAAACTCTATTTGTGTGGACCAGTATTATAAGTTGGCTGTAACACACTACCATTTTAAGATTTATTTTTATTTAGTATATGCAAATAATGTAAACATTATTAGCTTTACCAAATGACATGCATACAGGAAGTATTACAATGTATACATGATCCATAGGAACTTTGATCTTAACCAATGTCCCCTCCAGACAAAATGGTTTCAGGATGCACTCTTCAGACTTCTTTCTTAGCATCAGGTCATTCCAGGAAAATGCACAACAATTGAGCTTAAATTCAGCCAATTAAAATATTCAAGTCATTAGAAGCTTATTGTAAAAATCTGAATATTTATTGTCACCAGTCAATATTTAATGTGAACATATAAGCATGCAAACATTTAGTAAAGTGTTAGTTTCAAATGAACTTTTCTTGTTTTTGCTTTTCAGTACTTATTAACTGACATCTACCATGTGTCAGGGATGAGACTAGCAGAGGAAAATTGACCCTGATCTCACCCTCAAGTCACTTAGTGACAATCTAGTAATAAGCAGAGATGACATGGAGGCAGAATCTTTTACTTCCAATTTTTTTCATAGATTTTGCCACTTCTTATTAATGAACTATTTTGTTATCATATCCCTAGGTTGAGAATATCCCCTGAAGATGAGAAAGGGTACCCAACCCAGTATTCTGGCCTGGAGAATTCCGTGGACTGTATATGGGGTCGCAAAGAGTCCAACACGGCTGAGTGACTTTCACTTTCACTTTGTTATCATATGCTTGAGTTTTGAAGTTTTCCCAAAAGAGTTCTACCTTTGAAACCCTCAGGGACAATTTTACAATTTATAAATTTTCAGCTTCATGGGAAAATATGCAGTTTTTACTTGAATTGAC
>SJYT01003212.1:208771-276947 GCA_006410635.1 Cephalophus harveyi
TCAAGCCTTTCTCATGATGTACTCTGCATATAAGTTAAATAAGCAGGGTGACAATATACAGCCTTGACGTACTCCTTTTCCTATTTGGAACCAGTCTGCTGTTCCATGTCCAGTTCTAACTGTTGCTTCTTGACCTGCATACAGATTTCTCAAGAGGCAGGTTAGGTGGAATGTAACACACCAAAATAAGTTGTGCTCCTTTCCTCCATTTTTCTCTTTTCCCAGAATTAAAGTAGGGATGTTCCCTTGTTGCCTCCTAAGGTAAGAACTCCAATCATTCCTTTAAATCAGACATTAATTAAAAATTACTATTAATTGCTATTTTATGAATAGTAACACACTATTCATATGTTTATTTAGAGTAGATGAATAATAAAATTTATACTCTCTGTAATAGCGAACAGAGAAGGCGATGGCACCCCACTCCAGTACTCTTGCCTGGGAAATCCCATGGACGGAGGAGCCTGGTAGGCTTGCAGCCCATGGGGTAGCGAAGAGTCAGACATACTAAGCAACTTCACTTTCACTTTTCACTCTCATGCATTGGAGAGGGAAATGGCAATCCACTCCAGTGTTCTTGCCCAGAGAATCCCAGGGACGGGGGAGCCCGGTTGGCTGCCAGACTCATGTGGTCACAGAGTCGGACAAGCCTTGAAGCGACTTAGCAGTAGCAGCATAATAGCGAAGGTATTCAATCTATGAGATTATTTTTATCTAGGTATAAAAACAAGTATTCAATAGATAATTTTTAAAGGACAAATATCCTAGATGTCCAGTTGAGTTAAATTCTGAACAAGTTGGAGAGTCTAATGTTTGTTTAAAGACTATAAGAATTTGTTTGGATAGATTGTAAATGTCCTCTTTTAACACTTTTGAGAAGTTTAGTACTCTTTACACTGCAACCTTCAGCAGAGGGTTTTATGTAAGGAGTGCCAATGAGTGCATGTGAAGAAAATGAATAAAAATACTATTATTGGAGAGAACAGGACTTAGGTCATGTTTCTTTCCTCCCACTCCCACCTTTGTAATGTAGCCAGAGGCAATTGAATCTGTGCTTTGCACTGCTATACATCCATTCCCAACGGCAGCCAGGGAGCAGCAAAAGGAGTTACTGAGGCAGAATTAGACTAATCAAGTTTCCGTTTCCATTCCGCCTAGAGGGAAAGATGACACCTGCTTGTTGCAGCTTCAGAGTGTTGAAATCCTTTCTGCTTTCATGTGGTTACTATGCATATTCTCTGGTGGATTAAATGAGGGGAATGCATTATAGTTTTAAACTTTGATGCCCCATTAAGATGAATATGCACCTAATGAGCTGAAAAATTACCAAGACTACTTTCACATTCCCCCTACCCTCAGTCTCACGGGGAACTAGCTAATCAGGATGGGAGTGCATCTTCTGTGTTCTTAAACCACTGGCTATGAAATTTGGCCAAAGACCTTATTCAAACACATGTTTAGTATTTAACAATATAAGCAATAAGTGATGCTTCAATTAATAGAAAAGAAAGAACAGTTTGCCTTTTAATAATGAATGCAGTAGTCGTAGGCAGTTTAGATATAAACAAGATATAAGCACAAAACCCTGAGGATTTATTCATAGGCCAAATATACTTATTACTGTCAACGTTTCATAATTCCAGTAACCACTTTCACATATACACCTCACCAAAATGTATAGAATATTTGAAAAACAAGCAATTTCTGTCACCTCAGTAACACTTGAGTCTTATTTTTTAAAAGCTGTAATACAGCAATTTAAAATATGAATTTAAAATATGTCCTTGCTACTTAGGTCAGGCAATATAAGAATGAAGCAATTTCAGGGGACAACACCAGGAGCTGAAGCCAATTATATTTCAGTGTTATTCACAGATATTCCTACCTGCCAAGTGGAGTGTGGCAAGTTGTATTCACACTGTGATCTATGAGCATGAGTATGAAGCTCAATTTTCTCTCAAGGGAAATCTTCTAACAAACAGTTGACAGACCAAAACGCAGTTAGAAAAGAACAAATGAAAAATCTAATAAATATGATGCAATTTTTTTTAAAACAGGGCATTTTATAATGTGTAATTCAAAGCAAAAGTTCAGTTTCTGTATAAGGAAATCAAGGCAGAAGACATGATGCTAACTCGCAATGCTGAGCAAATTTGGCTCACAAGAGATCTCTTGTTCTGTGTGAAATTTGTATTTTTCCTATGTACTGACTTTTAATGTAGCTAAAAAGAAAATTAATGCAAATATATGTAGTTAGATATGATTATAATATTTATTAGAGTAATGTATGTATTAAACAATGCATGATAAATTCTGAAATAATATTGTGTTCTTAAAATAGAAATTAAAACTTTCCCTTATATCATGCTTACAGCTTCATTTTTAAATTATAAACTTGGAAACACACACATAAAAAGAAATATTCAATAAGAGGTTGTTTAGCATCATAAATAAGTTATACTGTCAAAATTTGAGTCCAAAACTGTTTTTAAATTGTAAAATAATTACAGAAGCTATTGAAATGATTAAAGTAAATATATAACATTTTATTACATTTTACATATTTATATAAATACACTATTATAATTATACATATTTACCGGAGAAGGCAATGGCACTCCACTCCAGTACTCTTGCTTGGAAAACCCCATGGATGGAGGAGCCTAGTGGGCTGTAGTCCATGGGGTCTCTAAGACTCGGACACGACTGAGAGATTTCACTTTCACTTTTCACTTTCATGCATTGGAGAAGGAAATGGCAACCCACTCCAGTGTTCTTGCCTGGAGAATCCCAGGGATGGGGGAGCCTGGCAGGCTGCCGTCTATGGGGTCACACAGAGTCGGACACGACTGAAGCGACTTAGCAGCAGCAGCAATACATTTATAATATATAATAATATTCATACATTACTTATTTTACCCATGTTTTCTGCTTGGACCTCTCTATATTCTCCACTTGACAGAGAAAGCCAAATGCACATTTTAGGTTCCCAAAGATATCATGATACCTTTCATTACCATTCATGTGAGCTGACATAAATTGGTAGTCCATCTTTATAGGAATAGCTTATCTCTGCTTTCATTCTCAAAACTGTGAAATGGAAGCCACAAAAGAAGTCAACATAGTTAGAGTGATCATATTGGGTAGGCCTCTAAAATAATATAAAAACAAACAAATCACACCTGTCTATGCAAAAAGTTAGAGAAAAGGGGGTTAATTGATGACTCAGTTTTAGAGCACAGAATATGAACCAATTTTAACACATTACAACTGAATTCAGTCTTTTACAGTTTTTTTTTTTTTTTAAATCAATCATACTGTCTCTAAAAATTAAAAGTATAGATGGGTAGGAAACTGTGCAGTGCCTCTGGCTTATGACATATTTCTCTAAAAGAAGAGCTTCAAAGATTGATAAATCTTACTGTAAAAATCCATAGAGATTTTATGCACTCTTTAAATAAAGTATATGATATTTTGTTTTGAGACTTATTTTTAGGTATGTCACTCACATTAGCCTCTGAAATTCTGAAGAATAAGAACCACAGGATTTAATACTGTGCTTGCATAGAGTAAGTAATCTTCCCCTCATCCATGCAACTCCTAGCTTTAGCAGTCAGGTAACAAATGTAACCTCCCTCTACACGCCAGCTCTTCTTGACGATTTTACGACGTCTTCCTTCACCTCCTGTCCTAGTAACTAAACATGCCCTGTTCTTTTGGGCTATTGACCCAGAACAGGATTTCTGATCCCTAACCATCCTGTAGCAGTCCTCTGGAGGCTCTCAGTTGGTTAACATTCCTATTGAAAGTTGGTACCCAGATCACAGCATTTTGGGTCTGAAAAGTCCCAAACATGAATGCTGAGTGAATGAATGAATGGACAAAATTCTCCAATTAGCACCATAATATACCAGAACTAACATCTCCCTTTTATCATCACAAAAGTGAAAGTGTTAGTCATTCAGTCATGTCTGACTCTTTGTGGACTGTAGCCCGCCAGGCTTCTCTGTTCATGGGATTCTCCAGGCAAGAATACTGGAGTGGGTTGCCATTTGCTTCTACAGGGGATTTTCCCAACCCCGGGACTGAACCCAGGTCTCCCATATTGCAGGTGGATTCCTTACCCGTCTGAGCCACCCAGGAAGCCCAGAGTTTTATTATCACAACCTTAGATTATATTAGCTTTTCAAGCAGAGCATTCAGCTCTGGTCCAGCCTCTCTCCTCTTCGTCACCCTGAGACACAGCTACGGTCACCAGCATTTCTGCCATGCCCCTATTTTCCAGGCACAAAATTTCCAGGGATCTAAGCACAGAGTGGGATCTGAAGGAGCTGATGGAACAAGACTAGTCTAACTTAGTGACAGGGCAACATTTTTTGTTTGTTTGTTTTGGCCACGCTGCAGGGCATGGGGGATCCTAGTTTCCCAACTGGGGATGGAACCAGTGCCTCCTGCCGTGGAAGAGCGGAGTCCTAACCCCTGGACGGTCAGAGAATTCCGACAGGGCAACATTTTTGACTGATCTACAGATGCAGCAGCGCGAGACCCTCTTGAACAGTAGGTAAGCTGAGGCACAGAAGAATAAGTTCGGTCAAGGTCACCCAGGGTTGGTGCTGGGGCTGCCTTCCTTGCAGTGCCTTCCCCACAGAGGAGCTTGTGCCCAGCCCTGTGCTCTGGTTAAAGGGGTCGTGCTGCCCCGCAGAGCAGTCCAGCAGGAAAGCCCTGGTTAGCAGGCATCCACACACCCAGGCTCTGGGAGGGCATGCTGCGTCTGCCCTTCGGCAAACTATTCGACTTTCTAGATTGTGCTTCCTGGAGGGTGGCAAGAGGGGTGTTGGTCTCTCCCAGCATTAAAGTTTAAAGTTTGGGGCTTCCCTGGTGGCTCACTGGTTAAGAATCCCCCTGCAGGAGACACTGGTTTGATCCCTGGTCCGAGACGACCCCACCTGTCGTGGAGCAACTAAGCCTGTGTGCCAGAACTGTTTGTGCTCCAGAGCCTGGGAGCCACAACTACTGGCCCACATGCCGCAGCTGGAGAGGAGGCCCTGCTCTCCACAATTAGAGACAAGCTCTCACGGCGACGCGGACTCAGCACAGCCAAAAATAAATAAATAGTAATAATTTTTTAAAAAGAGTTTAATGCTTAAAATCAACTTACTTTTTGATTTATAAACCCTTTCTTGACAAATAACCTACATAAAAAGAAAAGTGCATGGATCATAAGCATACACCTTCATCAACTATCACCAGCTCCCAGGTCAATAACAAGAACATCACTGGTACTTAGAAACTCCCTTCCTCTTTCCCTCCCAGTCACCTCCCAATCATGGTAATTAACCATTTTCCTGACTCCTCACACCTGGGATTACTTTTGTCTGCTTTTGAATTTCCTGTAAAAGGGATCACCACGTTTTTAAATGCACTTTCTTTCGAAGCAACTAAAAATTTACACGACAAGGAATTTGGGGATTCCTTGTTTTTTATTTGGGCAACCCGCAAGCTGCTTTAAATTCACTCTATATGGACCATGAAGAGATTTGAAAACCAAAGTATTTTACTCTGCCTGATCAACTCACCAAATGAATCTCAGCAGTCTCTCTGGAGGCCCCTGGGGTTCCTTTGCTAGTATCCTTTCCCCTGTTCAGAACCACTAAATCCTGTGATTCTAAGACCCAAGTCAGACTAACTTAAAAAACAAAACAAAAACCTCTTCCTTTCAGGATAGTTTTACATTATATGAAGTTACAATACAGTGCAACCCGTTCCCATATACCCTGCACTCAATTTCCCCTATTGTCAACATCCCCTATAATACCATTTTGTCACAACTCAGAAACTGGATTGGTATATTACAATTAATTCAACCTCATACTTGATTCTAATTCCACAGTTTCCCCCAATGTCCTTTTTATTTATTTCGAACAAATGGCCGATTCTAAGGTGTGGGCAGGAAATGCTCAAAATAAGTCTAGAGAACCGTGGAGTGCCAGAGAGCAGGAAAGTGCTCAAAGATCAGAAGGATGGGGCATACATTACATTTAATCCTCATGTCTCCCTAGGCTCTCTGGAGTGTGACAATTTCTCAAGACTTTCCTTTTGACGTCCTTGACAGTTTTGAGAAATACTGGTCAGGTATTTTGTAGACTGCAACTCAACTGAGTTTGTCCGATGTCTTCCTCATGGCGATGGGTTTTGGGGCAGAAGATGGCAGAGATGAAGTGTTCTCACCACAGCAAATCAGGAGGCCACAATATTGACATAACTTCTCCCTGGTGACCTTGATCCTGATCACCCTACTGAGGTTGTGTCTGACAGGTTTCTGCCCTGCAGAGTAACTGTCCTGCCCACCCTGGACCCTCGGAAGCGAGTCACGAAGTGCAGTTCACATTCAAGGGGAAGGGTTTGAGGCTCCACTTCTTTGAGGGGAGAATGTCTACATAAATTATTTGGAGTTATCTGTGTGGGAGATTTGACTCCTCCTCTATTCATTCATTCCTTAAACCAATCATTTCTTTGTATCAGTATGGATTCATTCACGGATATTTATTTTACACTTTGTATTAAGATCTTCTATGACGTTGGTTCGGAGAAGGCAATGGCATCCCACTCCAGTACTCTTGCCTGGAAACTCCCATGGACGGAGGAGCCTGGTAGGCTGCAGTCCATGGGGTCGCTGAGTCAGACGAGACTGAGCGACTTCACTTTCACTTTTCACTTTCATGCATTGGAGAAGGAAATGGCAACCCACTCCAGTGTTCTTGCCTGGAGAATCCCAGGGATGGCGGAGCCCAGTGGGCTGCCATCTGTGGGGTCGCACAGAGTCGGACACGACTGAAGCGACTTAGCAGCAGCAGCAGCATACACACATATATATATACACACACATATATATCTATATACACATATATACACTGCCATATATATATATGGCAGTGGTGTACTTTTTAATGAGTTTCTTGTGGTTTTAGGGTGATTCACATTTAGGCTATTGGTTTCTGATGAATAGAGGTAAACAGAAAAAGAATATCATTTAATATTAGGTATTTTTCATTTAGGCAAACTGCTTGTTCAAGCAATATTACTCATAAATACTTTAATTCCATGTTTAGTTACTAAATCACACTAAAAATATAAAGTGAAAAAAATTCCTCAATATTAAGTGGGCAGAAAGAGCTTTTATGGACAAAGTGACGTCTTATTTTACACGCATAAAAATATAAAGGGATAATGATTAAGAAGCTACCTTAAAACTTTTGTATTTTGGGTATACATTAAGTTTTATCAAAGTGGTAAGGTTTTCTTTTCAGCAAAAATGAAGATCATTAAAATCTAAGTCACAGATTATTTCCACCATCAGCATTATTTCTTGTCACCATTCCTTTGCACAATAATATGAGTATTATGTTAAGTATTGACTGACAACCAAAGCTGTATTTGTTGATCTGTCTTAAATATCCAAGTAGAATAAGTGTACTTAGTTAAGAAATGATTTAAATTTCTTTATATGGGTCAAGGTTTCATTTGAAATTCAATTTATACTGATGCTTACCAGAGACTCTATTTAAAAAGAAAAAGAAAAAGAGACCCTAGAGTCAGAGAAAAGCTCTAAAATGATTTTTCAAATTAAGGGAAAGAAAGATACAAAGATTCTTTGCAAATCATTTAATTAAGCTTGTGACAGTACAGCATTCATGTAATGCAAATAATCTTTTTATTCTTTATATTGGGATATTCTAGATAATTAGTATCTTCTCATACCCCTAAACAGATTATTATTAACATAAAAGTTTGCCCTGAAGAGATAACAATTATAAAGCTAACTTTGCATTTTCTCTTTTACTTATTTTTATTTACTCATTTTCCCCTATACATTGGTATGCATACCCACATGTCACTCAACTGTAGTAACTGGTCTAGATAGACAGGCATGTCTGACTAATTTGTATAAGTTCATCTCACTCAATTCTAGTTGATATTGTTAGCTTAGTGATTTCCCCTCCACCTTCAGCTTTTTGATAATGAATTTTTTGTGTGCAAAAATATTTGGCTCTGAAAGTAGTTGTATAGATAATCGAAATGAACCTCTGCAATATATTGATTAGAACTCTACAGCTTAAAGAAAGTAGTTACTTGAGCTTATTAGTAACAGAATAGAGACTAAATCCTCGATATCTTGTTCAGTTCTATTTTGATTGAACTGTTGAACTATCCCTACACTATTGCAACCAACATAAAATATGTGAGTTCATGTCTACACCTCAGATCTTTTGGTTTATATTTCAGTATTTACATTAACTAAATTATATCATTATTAATACATTTTAACTCCTCTTTTAATGCAATGAATAATGAACTATTTTTAACAATTTCTCAATTTTCATCAAGTTTAATAACATGCTTTTTCAATAAGTGTTTAAATTATATATATATATATGTAGTCTCAGGCTGCAGTGTCCAAAAAGACAGATTCTTGGGAAAAAAGTGCACATTGAGGACGGTACTGATAATTTTAGACTAACAATAGTTTGGATTTCCTTATAGAGATTTCAAAAATAGTCAAACACATAATAGTAAGTTTGTATGGGTTTTCATTTTAATTTATTACAGGAAAAGCAGTACTTTGGAGATTATGCAAAAAACACTAGAAATCATTGACTGGAACAGTCAGAAAACACTATTTAATAAAAATCTAGAAAGTATTGGTTTTATGTGTGTTTTGGTTTTGTGGTGTTGTGTCCATATAATCAAAAGTGGTTGAAAGTGGCAAGATGACACAATAAGTAAGTCTCTAAGTGCTGGAAACAGATAGCAATATTTTAATTTTAGCTTTGTTATTTGCTAATTGTGAAACAACCAAGCGGCTTTAAAAAAAATCTTCAAATCTTGGTTATCTGTAAAACTGGTCAATAACTCCTAATGTAATAAATTCTATTGCTGTTATACAAATTATCATCCTCTTTCTCTCCACCTTGGGATAAAGTACACTTCCTGGACCATTGATGTTGGGCTATGTGACTTGCTGAGGCTATGAAATATGGTAAGACATAGCGTGTGGAGTCCTCAGATATGGTTTGCTTGATTAGGGGATTAGGACAATCCTCTATTGCTTCCAAGATCCACTACAAGAAGAAAATTCTTTAGGTATCATTGGACCAAAGGGAACAGAAAAGCACTTGGAGAATACATGAACAAAGTTGATGAGGAAGTTCAGGGGATACAAACAGAAGCACTAGTCTAGTGAATGCTTGAGGAAATAGTCTATGTTCCAGTGAGGCATAATAAATACATTCAACACTTTCAATTTGGGGTATATGTTTCAATTCAGTCACTCAGTCCTGTCCGACTCTTTGCAACCCCATTGTCTGCAGCACATCAGACTTCCCTGTCCATCACCAACTACTCAAACTCTTGTCCATAGAGTTGGTGATGGCATCCAGCAACCGTCTCATTCTCGGTCATCCTTTTCTCCTCCTGCCTTCAATCTTTTCCAGCATCAGGGTCTTTTCCAATAAGTCAGTTCTACACAACAGTTGGCCAGAGTATTGGGAGTTTCAGCTTCAGCATCAGTCCTTCCAATGAATATTCAGATTGATTTCCTTTAGGATGGACTGGTTGGATCCCCTTGCAGTCCTAGGGGCTCTCAAGAGCCTTCTCTAACACCAGAGTTTAAAAGCATCAATTCTTTGGCACTCAGCTTTCTTTACAGTCCAACAGTCGCATCCAAACATGACTACTGGAAAAAACCATAGCTTCGACTAGATGGATCTTTGTTGGCAAAGTAATGTCTCTGCTTTTTAATATGCTCTCTAGATTGATCATAGCTTATCTTCCAAGGAGCAAGTGTCTTTTAATTTCATGGCTACAGTCACCATCTGCAATGATTTTGGACCCCAAGAATATAAAGTCTGTCATTGTTTTCATTGTTTCCCCATCTATTTGCAATGAAGTGAAGGGACAAGATGTCATGATCTTCATTTTCTCAATGTGTATGTTTGGAGTATTACTTTTTGTCTCCATGTTGCATTCCATTTGCTATTTACTAACTGTCCCATTCTTCTCTTCTAACCTTCTTTCTTACTCTTCTATATTTAGGAATATTATTTTCTTTGAAGGATTTAATTTTTCTTTTCCTCTAGGAGGAATATCTCTTGACCATATTGTCGATTATACTAACTACCTTTTATATATTCTCAAATATTTTCTCTCTGAAACTCTAACCAACTTTATTTAGTTTTTCTCTCATTCTACTGATTTAAGGCTGAGCATATTTAGTGAAGCACATGTGTCATATGCAGTAAAACACTTTTCAGTTTCCTTGTGCTGCTTACTTCCAAGGAGTAATTAATTTACTGCAGTTATGACACATAAAAACTATTTTGGTTAAAATATCAATTGAAATTCTTTTATGTTAAAAAGTAGATACTTTATATATTGTTATTAGCTATTGTGATTAAATATTAACAGGAAGATGGTAACAATTTAAATCAATCATACTGTCTCTAAAAATTAAAAGTATAGATGGGTAGGAAACTGTGCAGTGCCTCTGGCTTATGACATACTTCTCTAAAAGAAGAGCTTCAAAGATTGATAAATCTTACTGTAAAAATCCATAGAGATTTTATGCACTCTTTAAATAAAGTATATGATATTTTGTTTTGAGACTTATTTTTAGGTATGTCACTCACATTAGCCTCTGAAATTCTGAAGAATAAGAACCACAGGATTTAATACTGTGATTGCATAGAGTAAGTAAGGAAATTTATTGAATAAAAATGAAATAAAATTTTGTTTGAGCTCAATTCATGCTGATTCCTTTACATTTTATCATCAACTTTAAATTATATGTTGAAGAAGAGAAACAAGTTTTATAAAATATATAGCTAAAAAATTTTAGATAGTTCTTTTTGCCTCCCTTTTTAGGCAGTTTATAACTGGGGAGACTTTGAAATTGTACTATTATTTTTTAAAGAAAAACTCTTAAATCAGATAATCTAAAGGGAAAAGAAAAAAAAAACTGAAGGAGAAAATACGTTGAAAATTATATGAAGTGAGTCGTTGGAGATTCCTTTTACTTGGATGGATAATTAAGTTAAAAAATAAATAATTGAGGCCATATGAAGAGTTTAGGCTTCCACATGGCATCTTAGACTTGTGCATGTAGAACTATGTATGTAGATACGTGGGTGCCTGTAGAGAGAAAAGGTGAGGGTCTGGAAGGAAATGACACTCAATTTCACAGTTAAAGCATATCTTTTCTTGATGAATATTCAACTTGTAGAGCTGAACACACAGGATTATTGATTCATAGAGTAGAGGACTTTTGATTTCTATTACTTTTATTTCTTCATACATTATTGAAAAAGGTTAAAGGTGTGCATGTTTACAACTATTGCATCAATTTTTCAGACCTCAAGGGAGAAGTGTGAAGTTTGATAACCAGATATTACCTTTCTCTAGGCATTTGTTGGAAGAAAAAAATAGATATGTGTAGTGAAAAGATGTCACTGCCATGATCCTATGTGGGGCACAGCAGAACACTGGAACTACTAGAACCAATATATTTGCAGTAAAGTCTTGGAAGGAACAAAAAATGTTTGCAGAAGACATAATTCTGCCACAACAAACCACTCTGTACTCTTATTTTGAATAAAGAGTTTTTCAGTAATGATGAAGAGAGTCACTAATGTGTGTGAACTTTTCACCATCCTTGTAATCCAGACTAGTCAACTTTGCATTGCCAACATCTTTTAAAATGCATATCCTTCTCTCTCTTTGCTTTTTCTCCCTAACTCTGCTTCATTTGGTCAAGTATTTGCCATGGTCTGCTTCATGTTTGCAAATGATTGTGTGTGTGTGTGTGTGTGTGTGTGTGTATGAATTTTAGATCCAAATGTTGGACATGAACTCTACGATCCTCCCTGGGGCTTGGACTGATATTACTCTAGTGAATAATTTATCATACAGAATTTTAGTAAAGAAACTTTTCTTGGTTTCCTCAAAGCTTTTAGAGCTATCCTTTTAGGATATGTATAAATTACTTCTATATTAGGAAGTATATTTCAAGATGGAATATAAATTACCTCCACATTAGTAATTTGTGTATTGCTTAAGGACCAAAAGCAGATAATTCTCATCTTGTTGAGCACACATTCAAATGAACTCATTAGACTTTTGTATGAATTGAAACAGTTGATATAACTGAATTGCTGCCAGACAAAGGTCAGATAATGATTTTGGAATCTTAAAAAGTTGCTTATCTTTTGCTGTCTGAATTTTGTCCATTTTAATTTTTAATGTTTGTGTATGTTGATCAGCATAAGATTCTGCACATAATTATTATTTGTATTAAGTATGATCATTTTGCTTCCAAGAACATAACATTAGTTGTCCCATAAGTTTTTATAATTTTTAGTAAGAATAAGGGTATTAGAGCAATGATAAAGAATGAAATTGATAGGAAACTGGGATGTATCCAAATAATACAATATTAACATATTGTTATGCCTGCTTGCCTGCTAAGTCGCTTCAGTCACGTCCGGCTCTTCTGTGACCCTATGGACTGTAGCCCGCCAGGCTCCTTTGTCTACGGAATTCTCTAACCAAGTTTACTGAAGTGGGTATATTGTTATACCCTTCACTTTTTTATGATTTAGAGTTTGAAATACTTCTTACTTATTTCAAGTTCATAGGTGAAAAATAATAATATTTGTATCATGATGCTCTCAGAAGAAGAGTCTGCTTGTCTGAATAAATTAATTACCTTGAGGAAAAGCGCTAAGAAAATAAGTAATAAACAATACTGAACTTCAGTTCTCTCATCCTTCAGTTCAGTTCAGTTCAGTTCAGTCACTCAGTCGTGTCCGACTCTTTGCGACCCCATGAATCACAGCACACCAGGCCTCCCTGTTCATCACCATCTCTCGGAGTTCACTCAGACTCACATCCATTGAGTCAGTGATGCCATCCAGCCATCTCATCCTCGGTCGTCCCCTTCTTCTCCTGCCCCCAATCCCTCCCAGCATCAGAGTCTTTTCCAATGAGTCAACTCTTCGCATGAGGTGGCCAAAGTACTGGAGTTTCAGCTTTAGCATCATTCCTTCCAAAGAAATCCCAGGGTTGATCTCCTTCAGAATATTACATTATATGAAGTTACAATACAGTGCAACCCGTTCCCATATACCCTGCACTCAATTTCCCCTATTGTCAACATCCCCTATAATACCATTTTGTCACAACTCAGAAACTGGATTGGTATATTACAATTAATTCAACCTCATACTTGATTCTAATTCCACAGTTTCCCCCAATGTCCTTTTTATTTATTTCGAACAAATGGCCGATTCTAAGGTGTGGGCAGGAAATGCTCAAAATAAGTCTAGAGAACCGTGGAGTGCCAGAGAGCAGGAAAGTGCTCAAAGATCAGAAGGATGGGGCATACATTACATTTAATCCTCATGTCTCCCTAGGCTCTCTGGAGTGTGACAATTTCTCAAGACTTTCCTTTTGACGTCCTTGACAGTTTTGAGAAATACTGGTCAGGTATTTTGTAGACTGCAACTCAACTGAGTTTGTCCGATGTCTTCCTCATGGCGATGGGTTTTGGGGCAGAAGATGGCAGAGATGAAGTGTTCTCACCACAGCAAATCAGGAGGCCACAATATTGACATAACTTCTCCCTGGTGACCTTGATCCTGATCACCCTACTGAGGTTGTGTCTGACAGGTTTCTGCCCTGCAGAGTAACTGTCCTGCCCACCCTGGACCCTCGGAAGCGAGTCACGAAGTGCAGTTCACATTCAAGGGGAAGGGTTTGAGGCTCCACTTCTTTGAGGGGAGAATGTCTACATAAATTATTTGGAGTTATCTGTGTGGGAGATTTGACTCCTCCTCTATTCATTCATTCCTTAAACCAATCATTTCTTTGTATCAGTATGGATTCATTCACGGATATTTATTTTACACTTTGTATTAAGATCTTCTATGACGTTGGTTCGGAGAAGGCAATGGCATCCCACTCCAGTACTCTTGCCTGGAAACTCCCATGGACGGAGGAGCCTGGTAGGCTGCAGTCCATGGGGTCGCTGAGTCAGACGAGACTGAGCGACTTCACTTTCACTTTTCACTTTCATGCATTGGAGAAGGAAATGGCAACCCACTCCAGTGTTCTTGCCTGGAGAATCCCAGGGATGGCGGAGCCCAGTGGGCTGCCATCTGTGGGGTCGCACAGAGTCGGACACGACTGAAGCGACTTAGCAGCAGCAGCAGCAGCATGATGTTGCTTACTCTTTTGCTCAAATTGTTTCAGCCTTGGACATCAGGAGCGCTTTCAGCTGGCTCCTGTGTCCTTTTCACATGCCCCATCCTTTTGATCTTTGAGCACTTTCCTGCTTTCTGGCACTACACGGTTCTCTAGACTTATTCTGAGCATTTCCTGTCCAGGCCTTAGAATCAGCCATTTGTTCAAAGAGAAGATTGGCCAGTTTTGACCCCCTTTCCCCTCAAGGTGCGTGGAAATAGCCCAGCTTTATTATGCGGCACAGACTAGCCGTAGGCAAATAATTTGAAACCTAGTTTGATGTTTTGCGGGGTTCTCCTCTGATCTTGGTTTGCTGCCACAGTTCGGGTATGTGCTCGACCTCTTTGCCTACCAGCTCTTCTCCCACATGGTTTCCCGTTTGCCTGAAGCTACTTTCCCCACTCACTTGACTGAGACTGTGATGGAGACCCGCCCCAAGTGAGTCAGGATGCAGAGCTGAGAGAATAAATTAGAGAGGTCTTCCTCCTGCCAGGCCTACACACACACACACACACACACACACACACACTGAGGACACACACACACACACACACACTGAGGACACACACACAGACACGCACATACCTACCCACCCACCCAAGAAGGGAGAAGGCACCCCAGGAAGGGCAATAGAGGCCTTTGCTCGGAGAGCTGGTGTTCAAAGGGAAAGAACAGGGCGGCGCTTGGGCAATCCAGCGTGCAGGTCTGAGCTGGCCTGGGGTTTTAGCACAGGAGGGGTGAGCCCTTCTGAACAGGACCAATTAAAACCTTTTAAAGTAATTGTTCCCCTGCCTTCTTTCAAAGTGGAGCACTAATCGACTTCTCTTTCACTCTTCCCCACCATTCCATCACTTAAAATTAAACCTTTGCTGCTCTCCCGGTGCTGCCTGTGGCCCATCCGGCAAGTGACACTACCTGTGTTTGCAGCTGGGGGCTGTGGAAGGCAGCCCTGAGGCTAGCTTTGCTTAGCACAGAATGAACAAGGACTCTATCCAGCTCTCATCACCGCCCCCACCCCTCCCGCAGAGCAGAGAGGAGGAGGGGGGAAAGAGTCAGACAGGTTCCCAGAACACATGACCAGGTAGTGAAGCTTCCTGGCGGTGCTGCCCCGGGTGTCCACTAACATTACCCGGCTGTGGTGGTGGGGTGGGCAGGGCCGCCCCTGGACAGGGCCGTAAACCTTTTGCGGCTCCGGGAAATGAGATCCATCAGGGTGACATCACCTGTCCACCTTCACTCTTCTCTCCCTCTAGCCAAAGTCCCTCTTTTCAGGCCCTTGGTGGCCCTCCCAGCACATCCCTTTAGGGGAGGATTGTACAAATGTCCGAAGGCTCTGAAGCCATGTGGCAAGCAAAGTTCTCAGGGGAAGGTTTCCCCATGGAAGTAGGGTAATATATAATCAATGGAACTGCACAGACCTGTGAAGGTTACCTTGACCTTGACTGAGTGATAAATATAACTGGAGTTAGACACAGAGCACAGCATTCAGAAAAGCAAACTGCTGTCACCTTTTCTTAAATCTCATCTCTCTACAGTATCAGTGCATTTTAAGGAAGGAAAACCCACGTGCTTGTCTCTGAACGGTCAAGACCTCCAATCACTCTAGTCCGGGTGAGGGGTGTTGGCCTTCCCCACCGAGTCCACTTTCCTAACACTGGCTGGGTGGGGTGGCAAAGTGACCCAGTCACTCAGCCAGTTGGTGGCGAGGCTGTGACGGGAAACGAGGCGTGGAGACGCCTCTCCAGACTAGGCGCTTCCCATAATGGAAGCCTTCGCTCCATTAAAAGTTATTTTCGGGATTCCACAAGCCCACCATCATCTCCCCACCGCCCCACCCCCACCCCATACGGAAAATTTATGTAAACCAGTCAAAATAAAGCAAGTTTCTTAATAAGTATGTTTGGAGTTTCTCTCTGCACCTAGGCGAGAAGACAGGACTTAAAGGTTCCAGTGTTCTTCTCTATACAGCCAGACTATTTTT
Organism: Cephalophus harveyi; assembly: GCA_006410635.1. Classification (NCBI taxonomy): domain Eukaryota; kingdom Metazoa; phylum Chordata; class Mammalia; order Artiodactyla; family Bovidae; genus Cephalophus; species Cephalophus harveyi. The sequence continues at coordinate 225,048 of SJYT01003212.1, forward strand.
AACCAGTTAAGGACGCATTCAGGCCCACACCCCTCAGGTTAAGCAGGGCACCGGTTCCGCCTGACCCGGCGCCACCGTCCTCGCGGTCCACACATACACACCCCAGCTAGACATACACACACACACACACCCCAGCTAGACACACACACACACACACACCAGCTAGACACACACACACACACACACACACCAGCTAGATACACACACACACACACCCCAGCTAGACACACACACACACACACACACACACCCCAGCTAGATACACACACACACCCCCCAGCTAGACACACACACACCCCCCAGCTAGACATAGGCGCGCGCGCGCACACACACAGACACACACACACACCTCTAGACACAGCCCGGAGCCGGGACCCTCACCAACTGCATCCGCCCCTCTCCCCGCCTTCCCCGAGTCCCACCCGAGGCCAGGCATCGGGGAAGGAGTTAAGGGCCAGGTCGGTGGCGCTGGGGTCCCACCTGGCGAGGAGACCGGGTTAAAAGACGGGATCCAGAGGAGGGGGAGAGAACGCAAAGAGGGGGTACATCATTCCCAGCGGGGTTCAGAGAAGGCGGAGCCGCCGGGGCGCCGGGGATTCTCCCGTGGGACGGGGAGGAGATGCTCGGGGCGCCTCTGAAAGAGCTGCACGGGGACATCCCCGGGAACTTCCAGCCCCCTGCCGGGCTGCGGGGGTCGGAGGCTCGAGTCACCCGTGACTCAGCCGGTGCTGGCGGCGGGGAGGCCCGGGGAGCCCCGAGGACTCGCTCGGCGCGCGCCCGAACACTCCGCGTTGTGGGGCGGCGGGGCCGGGGCGGGGGTGGAGCGGCGAGCAGATGTGTATAAGAGACAGATTATTTGGAGTTATCTGTGTGGGAGATTTGACTCCTCCTCTATTCATTCATTCCTTAAACCAATCATTTCTTTGTATCAGTATGGATTCATTCACGGATATTTATTTTACACTTTGTATTAAGATCTTCTATGACGTTGGTTCGGAGAAGGCAATGGCATCCCACTCCAGTACTCTTGCCTGGAAACTCCCATGGACGGAGGAGCCTGGTAGGCTGCAGTCCATGGGGTCGCTGAGTCAGACGAGACTGAGCGACTTCACTTTCACTTTTCACTTTCATGCATTGGAGAAGGAAATGGCAACCCACTCCAGTGTTCTTGCCTGGAGAATCCCAGGGATGGCGGAGCCCAATGGGGGGGAGGGGACTGTGATGAGGCAGAGCAATTCAGGGATGATGGAAATGGTCTTGATCAAGGTGGTTATATGGGTGTATGTATATAGCTGTCAAAACTCACCAAACTCTAAAATGGGTGCATTTTATTGCGTGTAAATTATATCTCAATACACTCAGCGAGGCCATTAGTCTCAGGAGTCTGGGAACTTTGTCAGCCTTCAGCATCATTCTGAACATTGAGAATGCATTGAGAGAAATAACTTAAAATACTATAAAACTGGCGAGAGAAGGGATTGAGGAAGGAGCAATGTTATTTGTTGAAGGCTCCAAAGAGAAGTCGTTGCATATGTTATTTACTGAAATAGTGCAAGTCCCAAATATTGCTGTTCCTACCCCCATTTTACAACGAAGGAAGCAAACTCAAAGAGAGAAAATGACTCGCCAGCCTCACTAACTTATCCTGGCTGTCATCACTGAGAAGGACTGTCTGCATTTCTCAGTGGACGTACCTGATTTTATCGCTGTGTGTGGGACACTGAGGTATGAGGTTCAGGTCACCAGCAAGGGCTTTGGAAGCAGAGGGGACCTGTTAGAACCCTGCCCCTCCTCTTCCTAGTGGTGGGACCTGGGGCAAATGACCCTCCCTCGGTCTGGGTGAATTGGAGACTGGACCCTCAGAGGTTGTAGTGAAAAGCTAGGAAGTGCTCAGCTGGGCGCCTGGTTCAACAGGTGCCCGTGAATGTTGGCACCACTGTGGCCTTGAGCAAGCCCTTTTCTGTAAGGGCCTCGGTTTCCTCACCTGTCACATGGGAGGCTGGCTCTAAGTTCCCCTCCATTCCCTGGTAGCCTGGAGGGTTTGGAGGGTTAGCTGGGGAGAAAAGGACTAAATAATGTCCAGGGCTGAGGGCAAGTGCAGTTCCTGGAAAGGAGACATCCCGAGAGGCCCTGCTGCCCTCTCAGAGCCTCAGAAAGGAAGGGATCGCTTGGGGTTTTTCCTAATCCATGCCCTGCCCTGCAAAGGGGAGCATCCCCTGACACCCTTGTGAGTGTAGACCCCAGCTTCTGCTGGTATGTGTCCTGGGGTGGAGGGCTCCATCCCTCACGAGGCAGCCTCCTCCACTACTGGGCATCTCTGGTTTCCCAAGCATTCTTCTTCCTCATGTGGATCCCCAGTCTGTCCTCCCGGGTCTCTCTCTCTGACCAGTTTTGGTGACCAGGCCCTGTGACCCCCTGGGGAAAATTTACCTCCTTTCCCCTTTGGTTTCCTCTTTCCTCTGCCCAGACCTTTTCCCCTCACCAACTAAAGAATAAACCGAGGGAAGGAAGGCCAGTGTGTGTGCCCACCGGGGACCGACAGACAGCCTCTTCTTGGCATCTTTCGGGATCCGTGTCAGCCCTGTTCCCAGAAAGTGGGGTGAAAGCCATGGCGACCTCCTCCGAAAGACACCCCGTGTCTCTGGTTCTGGGAGGCAGGACCCCCACACCTCTGCTTCCCACCTCTCCTTGCTCAGAGACCAATCAGGCAGGGAGATTTAGAAACTGCAGAGCAGATTCAGACACATCAGAAACACATCTCACACATACACACACACACACCCCAGAGAATCTCACGTGCACACACTCACACACACATACACACCTCACCTACCCCAGAGAATTTCTCAAGCAGTGCACAGCTGTGGCCTCCCCTACGGGCCTAGGGGTCTGAGCAGCTCCCAGGGTCCTGGGCAGGGCTGGGTGCCCCTGAGGGAGGAAGGGCACTTTCTCATTTGCACAGAGGCTGGGTCTGTGCTCCCCGGGCCTCTGGCCTGCCCCCCATGGCACAGCAGTGCCCCCACCTGCAGCCCTCTCTGCACGGTTGGACCTCAGGGCCCTGGGGGCACCCCCAGCCTCCCCACTGGAAATCCCTGTCCCGTGTGGGGACCCCTCCACTGCTCTGTGTGCTCCCCTACAGGACCTGGCTTAAGGCACAGCTCAGCTCTTCCCTCCCTGCGCCCCTGTGTCCCTTATCACCTGGACCTCACTGTCAGGGTTCACCTGTTTAGCCCCGACAAGCTTGATCAGCTCCTGCTGGAGCCAGGCCCTGGGCTCGGTGCTGGAGATGCAGCAAGGGCGAGGTCAAGTTCAGAGTCAGTGGACATTAGCTCCCTGCAGGCCAGCGGTCACTCACAGTGAGCTGGGTCATGGTCGAAGCATCCATGGGAGCTGCAGGAGTCCAGAGGGGGCATCTGGAACCCTGACTAGGGGAGCAGTCATGGAGAACTTCTTGGAGGAGGTGCACACCCTAAACTCCATTCACTGTGACTCACAGCACGCTGAGCTGTGTCCTCTGTCACTGTAAAGGGAGGCCTTGGCTTCAGTCCCCAGCCTTGGGAAAGGGTGTCTGACTCAGCTTCAGTGTCCTTGTCCTTGCGAAGTAAGAATGTCAACCTTGTCCTTGCTGAGATGATGTGGTGAGGTGGGTATGGACGCGGCACAGCCTGCCTTCAAATCCTGGCCTCGTCACTGCGAGCTGTTCTGTTCAGCCTTGGGCAAGCTAGCTCACTCCTGAGTCAGTGTCCTTGTGTGAAACATGGGGGTCAGAACAGCAAGTCCTCACAGGGGTGTTGGGAGGGTTTAAAACGTTTCAGTTGGGCAAGGGTTCCGAACAGTGCCTGGCACCTGGTGAGCCCTGTGTGTAGAGAGTATATATACATGGTTCGCAGGCCCTGGTACATAGGAGGAGTTCAGCCCATGTGCCAGCGCGGACACGACCTCAAACCAGTCTCTCCTTCCTGCCGGACCTCTAACTGTCTGAAGGGAGAGATACCAGGCGGGACGCAGAGGTGCTTACTGTGTTCCTTCGAGACGCAGGCTGGGCCTTGGTTAGTGGAGGGTGGGGCGGTGGCAAGGAGGTTCCTTCGGTCACTAGGTGGATAGCCACAGGTGCTGGCCCGGTGCCGGTCTCCTCCCAGTTGGCACCGTTGCTGGGAGAGTGGCAGTGGCACTCACAGTGATCTGATGCTTTCCTAACCTCTCCCTTCTCCAAACATGGGCTCACCTTGGCCTTGAGCAGATTTCCATGATCACTGCCGTTCCCTCGTCTGTTTCTTTCTCCTCAAAATAAATATGTAAATATCAAACATCTGCCCATTCCTCAAACACCTAGAGCTACATTACGACCCAGCAATACCACTCCTAGGTATATACCCGAGAGAAATGAAAACATATGTCCTCATCTGTAACATGGGAGTCATAACAGGAAGGACTTGTATGGAAACTTGTATGGGAATATTTACAGAAGGATTATTCACAACAGCCAAAGGGGTGGAAACAACCGGAATGTCCATGAGAGGACCAAAGAATAAGTAATATATGGTATAGCCATACAACTGGAGTATTACTTAGCCATAAAAAGGAATAAAGTACTCATACATGCTAAAGTGTGGATGGGTCTTGAAAACATTAAATGAAAGTGTTCGTGTGAACATTCATGATGTCTGACTCTGCAAACCTGTGGACTGGGGTCCTTCAGGCTCCTCTGTCCATGGGATTCTCCAGGCAAGAATACTGGAGTGTGTTGCCATTTCCTTCTCCAGGGGTTCTTCCTGACCCAGAGATCGAACCTGGGTCTCCTGCATTGGCAGGTGGATTCTTTACCACTGCACCATCTGTTGTTGTTCAGTTGCTCAGTCGTGTCCGACTCTTTACAACCCCACGGACTGCAGCACACCAGGCTTCCCTGTTCTTCACCATCTCCCAGAGCTTGCTCAAACTCATGTCCATTGAGTCGGTGATGCCATCCAATATCTCATCCTCTGTCGTCCCCTTCTCCTCCTCCCTTCAATCTTTCCCAGCATCAGGGTCTTTTCCAGTGAGTCAGTCTTCACATAAGCTGGCCAAAGTATTGGAGTTTCAGCTTCAGCATAAGTCCTTCCAATGAATATTCAGGACTGATTTCCTTTAGGATGGACTGGTTGGATCTCCTTGCAGTCCAGAGGACTCTCAAGAGTCTTCTCCAAGAAGACTGTTTGAACACCACAGTCCAAAAGCATCAATCCTTCCGCGCTGTTTTCTTTATGGTCCAACTCACATCCATACATGATGAAGTCCATAAATGAAAGAAGCCAGATGCAAAGAGTCACCTATTACATGACTCCGTTTATTTGAAATGTTCCGAGTAAGGAAGTGTATAAAAAAAGACAGTAGGTTAGCGGCTGTGTCATTGAACCCGAATTCATCTGCCCAACTCGTAGTGAGGCCAAACGAATGGAAGTGTAGGAGTTTGGAGCGGAGAAAGGTATATTACAGGATCAAGCATGAGGGGCTTCTCTCACAACTCGGTTGGTGAAGAACCTGGCTGCAATGCAGGAGACCTGGGTTTGATTCCTGGGTCGGGAAGATCCCCTGGAGAAGGAAATGGCAACCCACTCCAGTATTCTCGCCTGGAGAATCCCATGGACAGAGGAACCTGGCAGGCTACAGACTATGGAATCTCAAGAGTCAGACACGACTTATTGACTAAACCACAAGGACCAAGCAAGGAGAACGGGGTGCCTCATGCTCCAAGGACCCAAGCTCCCTGATGAATTTTGGGGAAGAGTTTTTATAGACAAGATTTTGGGAGAGGTCTGCAGGGTGTGTGACCTTCGTATGGTTGTTTGGTGATGAGGTTAACAGGGCCATTGTTCTACGAATCTCAATCATCAGCCTTCTAGTTCCAACCAGAAGAGGTCCATGTTCTTGTGTTCAACCTGAAGATACCATCCTCTACCTGGGTGGGGGCCTTAGTTCCTGGGAAAGAACTCAGAGATCTGCATCAGATTGTTTTTCGTGCCCCCACCCCCACCCCAGAGGAACCAGGCCCTCCCTGTCCTGCACCATTGTCTCTGCATTCCCTGGCTCTCTTACCAGCCCATTCTGAAGGAGATCAGCCCTGGGATTTCTTTGGAAGGAATGATGCTAAAGCTGAAGCTCCAGTACTTTGGCCACCTCATGCGAAGAGTTGACTCATTGGAAAAGACTCTGATGCTGGGAGGGATTGGGGGCAGGAGGAGAAGGGGACGACCGAGGATGAGATGGCTGGATGGCATCACGGACTCAATGGACGTGAGTCTGAGTGAACTCCGGGAGATGGTGATGGACAGGGAGGCCTGGCGTGCTGCGATTCATGGGGTCGCAAAGAGTCGGACATGACTGAGACTTCCTTTTGGCCCTCAGGGAAGGTCTAGGAGGTCTAGGAGGCTGAAACATTTCCCCTCCAAACAAGAAATAGGGGACATGGAAAAGCTTTTGTGCATAGTAGGGTCCCACAGCGTCCTACCTGGTTTCAATCCCTCTCTTCTTTGATACTTCTTAATCTTGAGGGGAACAGGTATTAGACAAGAAAACGAATAACATTTTGGATAGAAAGGTTAATCATAAACTTGGCAGAGGAACCTGGTTTTAGGGGGGGATTCTGTCTCGGTAAAGAAGGCTAAGTGCCAAAGAATTGATGCTTTTGAACTGTGGTGTTGGAGAAGACTCTTGAGAGTTCCTTGAACTGCAAGGAGATCCAGCCAGTCCATCCTAAAGGAAATCAGTCCTCAATATTCACTGGAAGGACTGATGCTGAAGCTGAAGCTCCAATACTTTGACCACCTGATGTGAAGAGCCTACTCACTGGAAAAGACCCTGATGCTGGGAAAGATTGAAGGGAGGAGGAGAAGGGGATGACAGAGGATGAGACAGTTGGCTGGCATGACCGGTCAATGGACATGAGTTTGAACAAGCTCCTGGAGATAGTGAAGCATAGGGAAGCCTGGTGTGCTGCAGTCCATGGGGTCACAAAGAGTCGGACACAACTTAGCAACTGAATGCCAACAAGTTTCGGTTGCTTAGGGCTAGGTTGGAATGGGGGTCTGTGGTTGGGGAATTGGAGAGTAATAGCTAGATATGAAAGGCCTTGAGGTGATGAAAATATCCTAATATTGACAGTGGGGATGGTTACACTTATCTGTGAATATTCTGAGACCCATTTCATGGTACACTTTGAATGAATGGAATGTCTATTATATCTCAATGAAGCTGTTAAATAAGTAATTGGGTAAGTGCAGCAGTGTTTCCTCTTGGGGGATTTATGGTCCTGACGCACCTCCCACACCTTGGAGGGGGTCAGTGTCGCATGCAGAGGCCCTGCGTGGAGTCCCCGTGGTGTCCCCCCAGCACCTCTCCAAGCCCGTGGCCCCGCAGATCAAAGTGCCCCCTTCCCCTCTTCTGGGGCTGCGTGTACCCCACAGCTTCGTGACCTTCCTGCTTCCTCTTCTCATCACCACAGCCTGGGAAACCCCTCCTCACTGGCTGTTCGGTGCCCAAACCTGCATCACCCCTCCATGACCAGCCTCACGCTGAACTTGTCACTCCCTGTCAGGTTCCTGGGTGTTACGCTCTGAGGGAGTGAGATTGTTTACTTGTCTCCTTCCCTGGCTGAGCGAATCTCCTTGAGACTGTCCCACACCCATTCCTGGAAGAAACCAGGTGCTAAATAAATGCTCGTGAGTTGATCTGAACAAGAGACTTGAGGTGAGCCAGTGAATCAAAGCCTTCCACCTGAAATGTTCAACCCTTTACTCAGATTTTTTTTTTTTCCTACTGACTCATTACTTAAATTCATTTTTTGAAAGTTACATAATTTTAAAGGTAAACATTTATAATTTATTTTGACTTTTTAATCCAAAACTTAGAAAATAAAAGTGTAATAAAAGCACATACAGAATAAAGCATGATTGCATCTTGAAATGTGTCTGTTAACACAGTATGTAGACATACATGATCCATACATTAGCAAAATACATCTGCTCCCTGGGTTGCACCTTTGACCTTAGTGAAAACAATCAGAAGAATACATATCTAAGAATAAGGAGAATATTAATTTTTAATTGAAGGATAATTGCTTTACAAAATCCATTAAAAAAAAACCCACAGAAAGTACCCAATGAACTTGAGTTGGAAGTACATCTATGCATTTATCTGAATGCCTTCCAGTTGAACCGAAATACAATAAGAACAATGTTTTCTAAGCTGAAATTCCCCCAGTGTGCAGAAAGTTCTACCTGTCCTTTGTTTGGGGGTTCCTCACCCCCTCTGCAGGTGAGAAACCACCCCCCTCTGGCCCAAGGTTCCATGAAGCTTGGCGAGAGATAGGGGACAGAAGGGGAGAGGATAAGGCTTCTCTTAAGGTCACACAGTCAGGACTGCAGGCTGGATCTTCCCTGGAAGCTATTTACCTCCTGGATAGGAAAAACATCTGCCCAACAAATTCCCTTAAGATGTCACCATAAAAAGGCTTCTGGTATTGGTCCTCTCTCGGGTATTTGCAGACAGTCCCCGGGAAAGAGTTGTTTGTATAAAGAGCTCACTATTTATGGGTCTGTTTTTGGGGTTTTTCTTTTAATTGCACCTTCTAAGTTCTAAACTCATGGCAGAAAAGTACCTGTCATTGTTTTATATTCTTAGCAAGGAGCTTCAGATGTAGGACTTGCCTGAAGGTTTGGATTCAGTAGACCTAAAGTTTGCGGGTGGGGAGTTTTGCATTTTTAACGAGTCTCCTTGTGACCCTGATGCTCAACAGAGTCTTAAAACAATTTTTATGCAGCACCATTTGCTCAGATGAGAAGCGCACACAACACAGAAGACCTGGGTTTGATCCCTGGGTCAGGAAGATCCCCTGGAGAAGGGAATGTCTATCCACTCCAGTTTATTCTTGCCTAGAGAATTCCATGGACAGAGGAGCCTGGCGGGCTACAGTCCATGGAATTGCAAAGAGTCAGACATGACTGATCTTCTAAGACTTTCAGGATTTGCTAATGAAAGGGAGGAATAATAAAGAAGAAGGGAGGGGCTGATAGCTCACCCAAATATTTCACCAGATAATCTTTTTCTTTTGGGTACACAATAGGTGCTTAATAACTGGCATGTGCAATGAGTGAATGCTTGTGGTAGTCCGGACCGACAAGGACATGAGCAACTTCTTCTTGCAGCCTGAGGGGACCCTAAGGATTCCTTAAGGGTCACTGTGCTTTCAGAAATGGTAGCCACCAGCCTCTCGTGGCTATTATTTAAATTTAAACGAAAGATGAAATTCCACAGTTGCACGTGCCACAGTGGAGCGCTCAAGCACTCTATAGTGTCCTGGGGGTCTGAGTGCCGATGGCACTGATGCAGGCTTGAGGGGCAGGACCCCTGTGCTCTTCTTGCTTTCAGGAGTGCTTCCGGAAAGCTTACTGGAATCAGAGCTCCATGTAGTTAAATCACTACTCCCAGCTCAGCTGGAGGAGAAACCTGATGCTCAGTGTTTATCCCTTCAAAGGCTAACTATGTTCATTGTAAAACTCTATGTTCAGTTTTTAATAGAAATCTTTCTTAAATCTATCACACCCTCCACTGAACAGAATGGAACGCTTTCTTTCTTGGTGACTATGGTCCCCTCTGCGATTCTCGTTATTTCTTTGGGCCATAACTTCAGAGCATATATGAAGGCAAGCCCCTCGTCTTACTCCAAACAGTTCAGATGTCTGAGTCTGGATCACTTTTTTCTTCTGACAGCATTTCCCCCTCCTTTCACCTTTTACTCATCCATGGGTCTGGACACTAGTTCATGCAAGCAGTTACAATTCAACATAAAGTTTCAAAGATTTTGACTAAGGTCCCACTAACCATAGATAGGGAAACAGTGGAAATGGTGTCAGACTTTATTTTTGGGGGCTCCAAAATCACTGCAGATGGTGATTGCAGCCATGAAATTAAAAGACGCTTACTCCTTGGAAGAAAAGTTATGACCAACCTAGATAGTATATTCAAAAGCAGAGACATTACTTTGCCGACTAAGGTCCGTCTAGTCAAGGCTATGGTTTTTTCTGTGGTCATGTATGGATGTGAGAGTTGGACTGTGAAGAAGGCTGAGCGCCAAAGAATTGATGCTTTTGAAGTGTGGTGTTGGAGAAGACTCTTGAGAGTCCCTTGGACTGCAAGGAGATCCAACCAGTCCATTCTGAAGGAGATCAGCCCTGGGATTTCTTTGGAAGGAATGATGCTGAAACTCCAGTACTTTGGCCACCTCATGCGAAGAGTTGACTCATTGGAAAAGACGCTGATGCTGGGAGGGATTGGGGGCGGGAGGAGAAGGGGACGACCGAGGATGAGATGGCTGGATGCCATCACTGACTCGATGGACATGAGTCTGAGTTGGTGATGGACAGGGAGGCCTGGCGTGCTGCGATTCATGAGGTCGCAAAAAGTCGGACACGACTGAGCGACCGAACTGAACTGAACTGAACCAGTGAAGAGCTTCTGTTTTGGAGCAAGGCTTTTTGATGTCTGTTTGGCTGCTCAGAAGTCGTTTCTATTTAAATCCTGCTCCTGTAGGCTTCCCCAATGGTTCAAGTTCTTTACAAATCCCCCTGGAATGCAGGAGACACAGAAGATGCGGGTTCCATTCTTGGGCCAGGAAGATCCCCTGGAGAAGCAAATGGCAGCCCACTCCAGTATTCTTGCCTGGAGAATCCCATAGACAAAGGAGCCTGGCGGGCTACAGTCCATGGGGTCACAGACAGTCAGACACAACTGAGCATGCATGCATATATACCTGGGGTATTTTAAATATTAACTAGTTGAGTTTACCACTGATCATAAACACAGATACGAAAGAGGGGAAGCTGCTCCTGTTTCCCAAGCTTATCTTCAGCTCCCCGTGACTACCCCCTGGAAATGGGGAGCAGGCCCTAGACTGTCCTCAGCACCTTCTACTCAGCCTTTTCTTCTTTCCTTTCCCCTGAAAATCAGACGTTGAGTGTCTCCTTCTGTACAATGAGCCCCCAAATCCTGACTTTGCGTTCTATCGGGGAGAGCTTTGGGGAACAGCTAACCCAAAGCCCCTGAGGGCTTGGGTCATGTTAGGAGACACACTTGTTGGCTGGGTCCAGGGCCCTCCAGCAGCCCCATCGGAACTTCACAAGTGGCAGTGCTAAAGGAGGGGGACCCGGCTCCCCCGGCTCAGGCCGCCCCCAACAGAACCCAGGCCCAGACCCCTCCTGCCCTCTGCCTTGTCCTTCCCTTGGAAGAGGAGAACCGTCACTGTTTTTGTCCTGGAGGTGGAACAAGGGTGCAGGCGGTGAGGAGGGGGAGAAATGGGGAAGGAGCCGTGTGAATTCACCCTCACCCCACCACCCCCTCTGGAGCCTATGAGGCACCCCAGTTTGACATGCAGGAAGTGGAAAGAGGTCGCGTTCTCTCGGCCTTCCTTTGGGGTCAGTTAGGACTTTTCACACCCCAAGATGACTGTCCAGACCCTTCAGCCTGTAATCCAGGAAAGAGCTGGGGGATGTTTGTCCCGAGGCTCCGGGGTGGAGTTTAACCACACTCTCTTGCCATCCTCCCGTTGGTTTGGGCCATCCACCCAACCATCAGGCACCTCTTACCCTTCCTGGAAAAGCCTCCCTGTGACATCAAATCCTGTACATCCCCTGTTTATAAAAGCCCGTTCCATTTTGACCAGCGCGGTTGGTTCAGCTCGTCACTGTATGTGGTCGCGAGTCTTCTTCTCTTTTGGCTTTCCCTGGCTCTTTTTGCCCCTGCCTTTCTCAGTGGTCAGCCAGAAGGGCGCGCAGCCTGCAAAGCCCCGGCCCTGGCTGGAGCCGCAGGGCACCGGCGTCTCAGTCCCTGTCCGTGCCCTTCACCCCCGCCCTGCAGAGAGGAGAATTTGTTCAAGGAGACACAGAGGTGGAAGTGTGAGAGCTGAGGGAAGGCCCTAGTCCTAGTATTTTACACAAACAAGACCATCCAACGGCTTTGGGCTCTGATTGAAAATAAATTGGTCTTTCTGCAGTTCTCTGTTTTCTTCCTTCAACCAAAATATGCTCGCCTCTGTTTTTCCCTCTCCACACCGGAAACTCTACTTATGATTTTTAAATGGTCTTAACTGGGGAGAGGAAGTTGATTGGCTGGGGAGAGAATTCCACAACGTCCATATCCCACTGGGCCGAGAGTCAATAGAACGGCCCTCGGGGCTCCAGGCGGCAGGAGACCGGACAAGCCGCGAAGTATTTATTTTCTGTGGCTTTGCTCAGGCCTCTGCAGACAGAGTTTTTATTGAATCTGGCCCCAGAACTGCTGGGATTAGGCCTTGCTTGGCTACTCAGAGAGAAGTAAGTGTTCTCAAAAAAAAAAAAAAAAGGCTGCCCTCTCCTGCCCTCTCCTTCTTTCCCTTTTCCACTCTTCCCACGTGGTTTCTTTGTTTAAAAGTTTTCCAAAATTTGCTCATACTGAGGAAGAGAGTCATGTTTTTCTGAAAGCCCGGGACGGCTCCTCAGGACCTGTGGCTGGCGTCAGTCTCGGGAGAAGATGGGGCAGAGATGAAGGGAGGGTCAGCCTCCTTAAAGAGGACTTTGTCTCAGGGCACTGGGGAGCCGTGGGGAGGTGTCAGGCAGAGGAGAGTGGATCCAGGTTCCTGTGCTTCAGACTTACCACTGGTGCCCTGCGGAGAAAGGTTTGCAGGGGGACCAGAAGGGAAGCAGGAAAGACAATTAAGAGATGATTGCAGGGTCTGGGTGAGAAATGCTGGTGGCCTGGACCAGGGGGATGGCAGGAGGCGAAGAGACGCAGATGCCCTCCCAGGCCTTCCCCCTGCAGCCCAGAGCTCAGAGCAGGCCCCAGGCCTCCGGGAGCCTCACTCACGGCACAGGCAGCCTCCCTTGAGGTGGCAGCGAAGGGAGGATGCGAAGGTGGCAGACCTTCCCGAGGTCCCAGGCCCTTGCCTGGCAAGGCCAAGGCCAGAATCAGGCGGAGCGGAGCTCCCCAGCAGGGGTTCTGGGCATGCCTGTGAGACCCTAGGAAGTAGGCTACTTAGATCAGGGGGCTTGTGATCTGCTCGTCTGAAACAGGCTCTCTGCCTGCGCCCTGCGACTTGGGCTGGCCCAGATCTCGGATCCTGAGGAGGTCTCACACGGCCCCTCTGGGGCCAGGGTCTGTGAAAGGGGGTAAATTCCATCTAGAAACCTCTGCCATCCTGATGGAGGCCCTGAGGTGCTAGGGAAGGTGATCCCCAGTACCCCCTAACTGCCCCCACCTTCCCCGCCGTGCTCCCTTCCCATTCTCTCTTCTTTCACAAACTTCCCCGCCTGCGATGTGATCACTCTTAAGGCGCCATCTAGCAACCAGGTGTATTAACTCCTGTGACTCCTTCATTATTCATTCATTCAACAAAGAAATAAAATAACCTGAGAAGGTAGTGCTTTAGGCCCTCGAGGGGAGCAGCCCGGCTGCTGTTCCCTTGGGGCTGTTGCACGCTGTAGACAAGAGGTACTCAGAGAAAAGCCATGGACTGTTGCAGAGAAGAACCAATCCTGACTCCATGTTGGAACTGTTTCTTTGACTTGCTTTTCCTTGCTGTTGTTATTATAATCATATTTAATGGTCTGCCTCAGCAGACGCTGCCCCTCTGCCTGTTAAAGTGCCTTTGTTCAGCTTGCAAGGGAAATAATCTGATCCTGCCCACCTGTGAAAAGAAGAGATGAACACATCCCTTCCAAAGGCTTGAAATGCAGGAGACCCAGGTTCAATCCCTGGGTTGGGAAGATTCCCTGGAGAAGGAAATGGCAACCCACTCTAGTATTCTTGCCTGAAGAATCCCATGGATAGAGGAGCCTGGTAGGCTACAGTCCAGGGGGTCACAAAGAGTCGGACTCAACTGAGCAACTTCACTGTCAATTTTTCCAAAGGCTGGCCATTCATGGAGATGTTTTACAAGACTGATGGCCCTTTTTACTTTACTTCCTCACTGCCTCTCTCTCTATTCTGCTTTTTGACCTGAGTTCCTCACCGCTTCTCTCTCTGGTTCTATCAGAGAACCTGGCATCCAGAGCCTGGAAAGATGGTTACTTTAAGACATTAGTCAGCCATCTTCTCCATCTGCCAGCTTTCCAAATAATGTCGTATTCCTTGTATCAACACCTCGTCTCACTGATTCATTGGCCTGTTGTGTGGCGAGCAGAGCAAGCTGGGATTTGGTAACAAGACCGCCACCAGAAGGCAGGCCTCTGACCAGACCCGGGTTAGCGCTCTGCCAGCAGAGAGGCAGGAGAGCGTCCCTGGAGAAGGCACAGAGGCTGGACGGACACTGTGTCTGTAGATCAACAGAGGCTCTCCTGGTATGCTGGGTGGACTGGCGAACATAAGACCTCTTTGGACACAGGCTGTGGCATCAAGCCAAAGATTTGTTACATGGACAAAACACAGCCATGTTGGGTCTGGCAGTTTGTTCATCTGGTTCCTTGTTCCACGCGCAAAGGACTATCTGTGTCATGGGAGGAGAAGCTGGTTATCACCGGGGTTTATGGTGGGGCTATTAATAATGAGCGTCTCCCTGCTCCAGGCTGGGGGAGACAGCTCGGGGCCAGCCGGCCCTGTCCCTGGAGCCCCTTCCCTCCTGCCCTGCCAAATTCCTCAGAGCCCAGTGGATAAGATTAGCAGTTTCTACTTCCCAAAGGCCCAGGCCTCAAATTCTTATCCAGCTCCAGCCTCCCTTAACTTGGGTGGAGACAGAGCTGGTCTGCAAGGGCTAGGAGCTCAGAGTCCCCAGAGAGAGGCCAGTCAGGCAGAGGAGAACCTCAGAGGCAGCTCGAGTCCCGAATCCTTGGTGCCGCTCTGCAGAGCTTTCACCCCTCCCCTGCTTTGAGGCCCCTATTACTCTCCACGGAGTCACAATCCTGAAGACAGTTCTGAAAGTGGATGCCCGGTTGCCTGTCCACCAGTGGGCAGGAAGGAGAAAAGGATGGGGAAGTCAGGCCTGCACACAGTCTGAGTCCCGCCTGGCCTGGACTCAGGGTCCTGTCCTCTGATCCCATGTCCTGAGCGCGGCTCTTGCTCTGCTGTGATGGGCCAGGCCTCAGGGCCGGCCTGTCCATATCTGTAGCAGGGCCCCCATCACCCTCATCCACCCCCAATCAGCCCTCATCCACCCTCTGCCTGCTTCACTGCTCACCTGGTCTGTGCAAACCCCACCCCCGCCTCCGCCCCACGAGCTCATGCAGGGCCAAACTGCAGAGCACACACTTTAGGCCAGGAGGGCCTGCCTTCTTGGCTTTAGATTTCAGGCTGATCTGTGTGTATGCAAGAGCTGCTGGCTCCTGGGCTGCACACACACACACACACACACACACACACACGCCCCCTCCCCTCAGTGAGCCTCTAGGAGGAAGGCAGGGCTCCGTGTTTCCTGACTGTGAAGATTCATGTGGTTCATTTTAAATTCCCTGGGAACACGGGTCAGGGAACCTGGATTCTAGAACCCAAGTGGCCGCCTTGTGCTGTGTGACCTTAACAAAGTCACCTGACCTCTCTGTGGCATTCTCATTTCCTATTCCAGGAGGAGAGTCCATTAGTCTGTCTCTGCAGAACCTGTTAAGAATGAGGCCAGGAGGAGGTCACAGGTTATAGCTGGGTTAAGTCATGCCCAGATTCCTCTGGGGAGGGGAGGAGTGCTAGGGCCGCCCTGCCCCAAGGCAGGATGGGATCCTGGTTCTCTGTCTGCAATCTCTGGATTCCAGCGTTGTCTTCTGACCTCCCAGAGGCTTTCCTGACCTTCAGGAAGGAGGGCGGCTACCTCAATTTGCACCCTTCCCCTCTTTCTCTTGAGCACTCCCCTGCCCACCCTGCTGGCTTCCCACCCCCTTGTTGTGCTCTGATCTAACCCAAGGACAGATGCAGGCTGAGAAACCTTCAGGTTATCTTCTACCTACCTGACACTGGAGAAGAGTGTTAGGGTTGCTTGTGGGACACCCATGACAGTGACCTTGGCCCATACAAAGACTTGTTGAGGGAGGGTTTTAGAAGTGTGAGATTGCCTGGAGGCCTCCCAGTGGCAAGGGAGGAAGGGGGCTGAGTAGATTTTGCTGGATCAAGGCTGGGACTGGGGGTAGGATGAGCACCCTTCCTGGAGCAGACAACACGTGGTCTTCTGAGGGTTAGAGGGAGAAGGAAAGGCCGATCTTGCACTACAGCCCAGCCCTCCCGGTGCCTCCATCCGTGGGACTCTCCAGGCAAAAATACTGGAGTGGGTTGCTATTCTCTTCTCCAGGGGATCTTCCCTACCCAGGGATCAAACCCGGGTTTCCTGCATTGCAGGCAGATTCCTTACCATCTTAGCCACCAGGGAAGATCTCAGCCCTGAAGGGTTGGAATCCCCTCGATAGCTTTAACAAACGCAGGTGCACAGACTCACAGCTGCTGCGGCTGCTGCTAAGTCGCTTCAGTCGTGTCCGACTCTGTGCGACCCCATAGATGGCAGCCCACCGGGCTCCCCCATCCCTGGGATTCTCCAGGCAAGAATACTGGAGTGGGTTGCCATTTCCTTCTCCAATGCATGAAAGCGAAAAGTGAAAGTGAAGTCGCTCAGTCGTGTCCGACTCCTAGCGACCCCATGGACTGCAGCCTACCAGGCTCCTCCATCCATGGGATTTTTCAGGCAAGAGTACTGGGGTGGGGTGCCATTGCCTTCCCCGACAGACTCACAGCAGGGACTCTGATTTCGTTGGTTGTGAACCCCTGCCTTTAGAGACTTACCTGTCTCCATCACACCTCCCCTCCCCCAGTACCTGAAGGATCTTCCTCCCCCCAGCTCCTGCCAGGAGGACACCTTGCTCACCTGGGGTGACTGTTGACACACCTGTCTTTCCTGCAAGTGAGGCTCAGCCACCTTACCTGGCCACCGCGGCCAGGTAGGTGAAGTGGCACTTTCTGCTCAGGTGGGAGTAAAGTCTCATCGTCTATCTGTCCCTCAGCCTCCAGTTCAAATCAGACGCACTGGGGAGTCACGGATCTGTGCCTCTTCTGCTCCCCCATCCAGCACCGGCTGGACAGGACCCCAGCCCTCCACTATCCCTACAGCCACTGGAAGTGTGGGTGGTGATTGGTGGCAGCTGCTAGGCTGGCCAGTTGTGCAGCCAGGCCAGCCTGGGGTGTCCAGTTACTTCCTGGATGGGCGTCCAGCCTCGTCATGACGTCACCCACTTTTTAGGACCTCCCATTGAGGACCTCTCAGTCACCATCCCCTCCTCTGGCTTCTGCTTTGGCTTCTAGAATGCTCCCTCCCACCATTCTCACTCTTTCTAAAATTTTGGCTGTGCTGCGCGGCTTGTGGGATCTTATTTCCCCGACCAGGGATCAAACTCATGCCCTCTGCAGTGGAGGGGGCGCGTTCCAGTCATTCTGTCTCCTTAGAGTTCTCCAATTGACTGTGAATGACACTACTGAAATATCAACCTGCTCTAGAATGCCCTTCCCCACTTCACCTGGCAAACTCCTATTCAGTCCTCAAAACCTCACTTGAGTGCCGCTTCCCCTGGAAAGCCTCCCAGGACCTCCTGGTCTGCATGCAAGAGTGACTTGGCCTGTGATGGAGCAAATCTGCTCTGACTTCCAAGGTGGCAACTCTTCCTGTTGCCGCCACCCATGGGGAATTTGGAGTCCTAAGAGGGAACCACAGAGTGTTCAGGTGAGGGGAGAGAGAGATCACGCAGCCCTTGTGGGAGGCAGCCTGCACTGACCGGGGCTTATCTGGGAGGACTTGTCAGGCTTTTATGGGACACAGCTGGCAGAGCCTGCAGTGAGCTTGGCCCGCATGTCTCAAGCGAGACGCCAGTAAGGGGTCTTCTCTAGTGAAAAGCAAAGGCCCACCTACCAAGGAGCTTTCCGGGGTGATGCACACATTCTGTATCTTGCTGGGGTTTTGGTTACACAGTGTGTTCATTTGTCTAAACTCAGCCATCGTACACTCATGATTTTGTGCGTTTTGCCACATACATATATTTTTATCTATTAAAAAAACACGCTTTAAACACATGCTGAAATCCTGTGAACGATGTGCACGCTGAAGTGACCGATGCCTGCAATTTACTTTACAACGTGTCGGGAGATCACAGGGGTTGGAGAGAGGGTGACCACGGGTTCAGTAGTGCGTTCGTGGTAGAGTGCTGGTGGCGGGTGAACAGGTATTCCCTGTAAAAGCCTGGCCACTTTGCAGTATGTTTGACAATTTAAAAACAACTTCCAATAAAATGTTGGTGCAAGAAAGCGGAGGTCCAGGGCAGGAAATGGGACACTGGCGGTCTTTCCAGGGGAAGTGGCACTCAAGTGAGGTTTTGAGGACTGAATAGGAGTTTAACAGAAGAAGGGGGAAGGGCATTCCAGAGCAGGTATGATGCTTCAGTAGCAGGCTGCAGGGGACGCTCTGCCTGCTTCTCAATGAGGCAGCCCAGGCTCCCAACTGAGAATCATCCCAGCTCTTCCCAGAGGGACTGGAGGCTGTTGGGGTTTATAGTTTGCATTCGAACTAGTGGCCTGAAGTGGGTATGCTTTATCCTAGCATGTGAGCCCTGCCGCTCTCAACAGATCCCTCAGAGGTCCCCATAAACTCCCACATGAAGTCCTGGGCGGGGACTCTACCTGACAACGCAATCAGGTCCAGGCAAGTGACAGGCCCCATGTCACCCCCAGCACCCAGTAGAGTCTTTTTTAACGGGGCTTCTTTCTGCTCCTGGGTGACAGTTACCCAGCAGGATTCGCCGTGTCCTTGAGTCCCCCTGCTGCACAGTGAGCCCCCAGGGGCAGGGGCCACGGCTGATTTTTCTTTGCCTCCCCCGCGCTTGGCAGAGCACTGGCATGCGGTGAGGCTCGGAAATGTTTGTTCAGTGAGCGAATGCTCTCGACTATTTCATGTCACCCACTGGATTCGGCCAGCCTGGGTGCTCTGACGGTGGGTGAAGCTAAAGGTGAGGCCACCCGCCAACAGCTGCCAACGGAGAGGCCCTGAAATTGCTTGCCAGGTGGGCGGAGGGGCGTGGTTAGAGCTCAGAGTCCCTCTGTCGTAGGTCAGGATGGAGCTGCGCAGTCTGGCCCTGAGCGCGCCAGCGCCTGCCCTCGTCTCTCTGGCGCGATTCCTGCAGCTCCCAGCAAGCTCCATCCGCCCAGCCACGCAGCTCTAGACTTGCACCGCTGCTCACCCGGTGTCCCCCGGCCTGGACGGCCTTCCCTGCCTCTCTCTGAACTGCACCAGGCTCCCCAGGCCTCGGTCTCCCCAGGCGGGAGCAGTGACTGTTTCCTTTAACTTGTCCATTGCCCACCGGCCTTTCTGCTGGCCTAGCACCAATCAAACAGTGTTATTAATTACTTATGTGGCATGACCAGCGACTTCTTTTCCTTGTGTCCGGCTGAGCTCCCGAGGTCTACCTGTTATCCACACCCTAGCTCCCCCCTAGGGCTTAGCACCATGGCCTAGAGGGTTTAGCATCATGCCTGAGAGGGACAGAAGACACCCCAGCGAGCTGGTTAACTGAAAGTGAATCTTCAGGGCTGGTTTTCAGTCCCAGGACCAGAACAGCAGCCATTTTTTTTTTTTTTTTATGAATGAAGCGTCTGAAATTGAAACCTGGCAAAATGAAGACAGGAGCAATGGTGTCCAGACAGAGAGGTGGGGATGGTAAGTCGAGGCTCTCCAGTTCTCCTTTCTCCAGACCCTCACCTCCCTCTCCTCCTTGACCTCGAAGGGGTCTCACATTGGCCCGCTCCCCCATCTCTTTCCAAGCTGCCTTCTGTAAAGTGATCTTGCTATATTTACTTAAACTTCTATTTAAAGAGGAATTCCTCATAATTACTCAGCTGCAGAGAGCTGACACTGTTTGGCTCTGTTTATTTAGTTTCTCCTAGTGATTGGCAAAATGTCCTCAGTGGCTTTAAAGAGCAGATATAGGCGAATGACCCGTTGGTCATAAAATAAAGTATGATGTTCTTTTCTGTCCTCATGGGAGATGGCATGTGGAGGGGAGGTGCCTCACCATCTCATCCCACGAAATGCTAAACCCTGTCATTTCTGATGTTGGATTAATGAAGCAGTTTTGTAATTTGTGAAAGGCACCCCCCCATATCATCTGGACATGAATATATATGTGTACACAGCGTGTGCTCAGCACACACGCTGTAAACCCTTCTCGTGTGCACACAGACATTCACACCCACACACAGCCTCACAGACAGCAAAGGGCAGGCACGCCAACAATGGATTGAAGCAGGGATTAATACATCTATTTTTTTTCTTAAAAAAAAATCTAATTGATATTTGGCTTTTAGCCCAGTAGTGGAACTAAAATAGTAAGTTATTTATATAGAAATGATTCCCTAGGCGCTCCGCTCTCTTCTCCCTCACCCCGCCTCCACCCCACCGCCCATGCAATGATTCCTGCTCTGACAACCCAAAGGGAAGGGTATGCTGAATATCATTCGTGAAACTTTGTGGGGTTTTTCTCCCCCTGGTCGTGCTGTGTGGCTTTTGGGATCTTAGTTCCCTGACCAGGGATTGAACCTGGGGCCACCACAGAGTTCTAACCACTGGGCAACCAGGGAATTCCCTCATTCATGAAACTCTGGCCATGAGCTGGGCTCAGAGATGGCTGGCAATCGCGAGGGGGCTTAAGGGAACTGATCGTGCACTGTGTCCTCTCCAGTGAGTCCCAATGAGTTTGAAAGCGTGCAGGCAGCGGGGACAATTGTCACGCCTCCCAAACGTGACCTGACCAACCTAACCCACTGCAGCCGCCCACCCCTCCCCACTTCTCAAGAGCTCCTCTTGGCACCGTCCCACCAGCAGCCCTCTGAGACCTGCCTTCTCCGGGCACATCCTGGTCCACGCCCCCTCTCCCATCCCTGTCCTACGATCCCCTCCAGCAGCCTCGAGCTGATCCCTGGGGACCGGGGCGGCCTTCTGAGGTCTCCTCCGCCCGCCTTTCCCTGCGTGCTTTGCAGAGACCTTTGTGGGGTTGCCTGTACCTCTGCAGCGAGAGCCCCTTAGAGGGGTTCGGGCCGTGCCCGGAGCCCTGCCACGTCCTCGTATCACCTGGCACACAGAGTGGTGACCGTGGAGTTGGTGGGGACCGCATGTGCTCGTGGCCTTACCCAGCGTAGTGCAGGAGCTGAGAGATGCATGCTGTTGACCAGACATCTTGGTCCTTATAGCCTCCTTCCCGCTGGGCCCAGGCCGAGGCTTAGGCCATAGCTTTGCCTCAAAAGCTGGCCAGTCCACCTGAAAGAACCCGGGGCCTCCGTGATGCCATCCTCCATTGCTCCTTTGTCCCAAAAAGGGTTGACAGGGTGTCCTGAACCCCAGCTGAGTCTTCAGTTGGTGATGATCCATCCTTTACTTCCTGTTCTTTTGGTGACCTTGCTCCCCAGAAAATCAAGAGGACCATCTCTTCTTTTTTTGTGGCCCTGCCAAGTGGCTTGGGGCATCTAAGTTCTCTGACCAGGGACTGAACCCTGGCCATGTCACTAAAAGCCCAGAATCCTAACCATTAGGCCACCAGGAAACTCCCAAGAGGACCACTTCTGTAGAAGAGATTAGACAAATAAAGATAGAGTTAGAAGCCAGGACCTTCCTCATTCCTCAACACAACCGACAAGGCTCCCCAAGTGTGCTCCACAGCCCCTGGGACAGCCTGCCCAGCCCATGGACCGCCCCAGCCAATTGGGGGCCTGTCACTCCATGGTGTTCACAGCCCCTTCACCACCGGCTTTCCTGAAAGGTCGGCTAAAATGCAAATGCTAATAGATCCACCAAACCCTTTCCAGTGGTTAAACCCTAGCTTGAATTAACATAATTTCAACAAACATTGATTGAGCACCACTTGCTTCCAGGAGCTCTGCTTGCTTTTACTGTTGTTTAATCACTAAGTCATGTCCCTCTCTTTTGCGACCCTGTGGACTGTAGATTGCCAGGCTCCTCTGGTCACGTGATTTCCCAGAGCTCTGCTTACGCGTCAGTAAGCAAAGCACGAGGGCCACTGCTTTCATAGAGTTTACAGTCCAGCAGAGGGATTCCCAAGTTTTGGGTGCATGAGAATCACCTTGGGGAGTTGTTAAAGCCCAATGTTGGGCACCAACCCTAGAGTTCCAGATTCACTAGGTGTCGGACACGGAACCTGAGAATTTGCTGATCTCAAAGGTTCCCAGGTGATGCTGCTGTGGCTGGTCCAAGGACCACACTCTGAAAACCATGGGTCTAGCAGATCCCCAAAGAATCAGGACCCAGGGCAGTGATTTTTTTTTTTTTTTTTTGCTTGTTGATTTCCCCCCCCATTTATTTTTGCCTTTAAAAAAAAATTTTTTTTTTGGCCATACCACGAGGCTTGTGAGATTTCAGTTCCTGGACCAGGGATTGAACTCAGCGCCTAATTCTAACTACTCGGAGATCAGGAAACTCCCCAGGGCAGTGAATTTTAAGACTTTTAAAAGACTGGTAGTTCAGAAAAACACAAGGGTGACAGAAGCGGGCAGCATGGGCCCTCAGGCCCTCAACATATCAGTCTTGAGATTTCTTTGGACTGGATGAGCTCCAAGATCCTTCCCAGGTCTTCTTTTCTAGAGGGTGGGTGAACTGGCAAGAGAGGGGGAAGTGAGCAAGGATGGGGAGGCAGGGCAGAAGGCTCTGGAGACCCTGGGGTTGGTCCGACAGTGGAGAAGAGGAGTCGGGTCTCAGCTTGTCTCTCGGCTTCAGTAGTCTCCTCCGGGGCGGCTCCCGCCCCCAGGTCCCAGACGCCGCTGCCGCACGGCCGGGGCCAGCGAGACCTGGGAGCCGCCGCTGCCCACAACACCTACAGTTTTAGAATCTGAAGCAGATGCCTCTCCTTGCTAAGCAACTCGTGAAACAAACAGCTTGCTTCAGGGCTTTCTTTTTTGAAGCTGACTTTGTTGTTGGGGTGGCGAGATGTGTGTACAGATAAGCTTCTCAAGGTGATGACATCGCAAGAATAATAATAATAAAAAATGCTACTTTGCAGTCTGTGTCCTTCACCGCTGAGGCATATTCTTCAAAATAACCACAGGTCCGTTCTCCTTAGGATCAGCTCTGGGGGCTGGGGGTGGAAGCAGGGAAGGGGCGCCCACCGACAGACAGGTGGCTCTGCGAACATCTCTCCACCTTCCCCACTAGAGCTTGTCTCCTCATCTGAAAAATGGGCTGAGCTAGGCGGCTGTTAAGGTCCCTGCCCGTTCCCAGTTAGACACACAGAACTAATTAAAACTGGGTGTTTAACCAAACTCCATTGTTCACTGTAGTGGTGTCTGTTGTAAGTGAATGCTACCTGGATATATATAAGGAAACTTTTTTTTTGTTATGATAAGGGGTCAGAGGCTGATCCAGAGCCCTGAAGCTTGCATAATTTGTGAGGGCATCTCCCTAAGAAAAATAACATCGGAATTCCTAGACAAAATTAGGCAGGGGCCTGGCTGTGAGGGACCATGAGGTTCAAGCTTAGCTCCACGGGATCCCCTCTCCAGGTGATTAAAGGCCCTCTGTTGTCCTGGACAGACATCAGGGTCCAGAGTAGTGGAGACCCTCGAGACCGTCGTCACGCGCTTGAATCGGCACGTTGCAAACCTGAGTGTCTCCCGCGCCCATCCCGTCCTGGCCTGTGTTTTGGTCTTGACACTGCGGTTGCCTGGCAACTGTCTATCCTATAGGAATTCACACTCGCCCTTCCAGGCAGACGCACATTTAATTTCAGACCCGGAGTGCTCGGTGATGTGGGATGTCACCAGCCTATGCCCTCACAGAAATAACCCCAAGCACTCAGTCCAAAGTAGCTGAGGGAACTGATACCCGCATTTGATCTTATTCCCCTAAAATAGCTTGGTCCTGTTTATGGGGCCGCCGTGAGAGAGGGGACGCAGGGGCCTGGCTGTGCTCTCGGCTTCCTCCCTCCCGCCGGAGGCTTGCTGCTCCGGGGACACCGCCAGAGACACAGTGACTCAGGGCCTTGAACATGATGTAACACCTCTGGCTCCCGGGCGGGGTGATGGGGAACGTGTGCGACAGCCTTGGAATTCCAGGCGGGACCCTTGGTGCCTGCCGGCCAGTTCCTGACCAAGGTCAGGTTCAGCTGAGAGCTGGGCTCTTGAGCCTCCTTGGGGTGGCTGCGGTGTCCCGGCCCCTGGGGCAGAGCTCTCACTGAGGATGAGCTCAGGTCTTGGCCAGAAAGGACCGCACATCAGTCCATTCTCTCGAGTACTCCTCAACCTTGACCCTGCCCTGCAATCACCTGGGGAGTCTTATAAAACACGGATCTGATGCAATAGTGACATTCTAACATCACCAGGCATTGTGTTACCTCCCTGACCAGTTAGCGATTTTTTTCCCCCTTTTGGCAGGTGTATCTGGAGTCCCGGGTACCCCTAAGTTCTGACATCCCAGGGCCCTCTCTCACGTTCACCAGGCTCCTAGGCCCTCAGCCAGGCATCATGTCTTGACTGCCAGCCTACTATGTCCTGATCAGGACTAGACTGCCCTGGAAGGGTAACCCTGGCCCTAGACGGTGCTGGGGAAAAGTTAAGACTCCTTGAAAGGTGCTGGACTGGGACTGGGTGGGGAGAAGGTGGGGCCTTCACGGGGTGGTGGGTGACGAGTGAAGGTAAGAGTTGGCTGCTGGGCTTTGAGAATATATTGTAATATATATGTAATATAGATTTTATTATCATATTATATACATAATAATATACATAATAATATAAGGCAGTGTGAGTATTAGTAAAGTAGAGCTCACAAACAAGCAAGCATCAGTTCAGTTCAGTTGCTCAGTCATGTCCAACTCTTTGTGACCCCATGGACTGCAGCACGCCAGGCCTCCCTGTCCATCACCAGCTCCCAGAGTTCACTCAAACTCATGTCCATTGAGGCAGTGATGCCATCCAGCCATCATCCTCTGTCGTCCGCTTCTCCTCCTGCCTTTAATCTTTCCCAGCATCAGGGTCTTTTCCAATGAGTCCATCTGTTCATTAGTCACTTTATTTTTTAATTGCTGTTAAAAAAAAAGACAATATAAAAATCACCATAGGGACTTCTCCGGTGGTCCAGTGGTTAAAACTCGGAGCTTCCACTGCAGGGCGCACAGGTTTGATCCCTGATGGAGGAACTAAGATCCCATATAATGTGCAACAACAAAAAAGAAATTCACCCTCTTGTCCACTTTTACCTGTACAGTGCGATACTGTACGAGTGTGCAGTGCACACCTGTGCTCACATTGCTGTGTCCCAGATCTCCGGGTCACTTTCATCTTGCAGAATGGAAACTCTGCAGTTGTTCCTCATCCCCAGCCTCTGCAATCAGCATTCTACGTTCTGTCTCCATGGTGTTGACCGCTCTGGGTATTTCATGTAAGTGGAATTGGACTAGCTTGTTCTGCTCAGCACAGCACATTCAAGGTTTATCCATGTTGTCATGTGTTACATAATTGCCTTCTTTTAAAAAGCTGAATAGTGCTCCCTCCCACATGTATACCAGGTTTTCTCTATCCATTCATCTGTCAGTGGACACTGGGACTGCTTCACCGCGTGGCTGTTGTGAATCACGATGCAATGAAAGTAGGTGTGCAAAGGCCTCGAGGCCTTGCTTTCGATTCTTCTGGATATACACCTAGCAGGGAGACTGCTGGATCAGATGGTATTTTATTTTTAATATTTTGAGGAGCCATTGTACTGTTTTCCATAGCGGCTGTGCCATTTTACATTCTCCCCAGCAGCAAAGGTACCAGTTTCCCCACATTCTCATCCTTTTGTTATTTTCTTTCTGTCTCTCTTCCCTCCTGTGTTTTTTTCCTTATTAAAAATTTTTTTATTTATTTTAAATTGAAAGATAATTGCTTTACAGTATTGTGCTGGTTTCTGCCATACATCAGCATGAATCAGCCATAGGTATATGTATGTCCTCTCCTCTTGAACCGCCCTTCCACTTCCCACCCTATCCCACCCCTCTAGGTTGTCACGGAGCCCCGGCTTGAGTTCCTTGAGCCACACAGCAAATACCCATGGGCTTGGAGGAGAGGGCTGGATGGCATCACCGACTCGATGGATGTGAGTCTGAGTGAACTCCGGGAGATGGTGATGGACAGGGAGGCCTGGCGTGCTGCGATTCATGGGTTCGCAAAGAGTCAGACACAACCGAGCGACTGAACTGAACCGAACTGAACTGATCCACTTTACATACGGTAATGTATATGTTTCCATGCTACCTTTTTTTTCCTTTTAACTGTGGTCATCCTAATGGGTGTGAAGTGATATCTCACTGTGGTTTTGACTTACGTTTCTCTAATGATTGAGCATTTTATCATATGCTTGTTGGCCATTCATGTATCTTCTTCAGAGAAATGTCCATTGCCCATTTTTTTGTTTGTTTGTTTTTAGTTGTTGAGCTGTAGGAGTTCTTTATATATTCTGATAGTAATCCTTTATCTGATATACGATTTGCAATTCTTCTCTCCCATTTTGTAGGTTGCCTTCTCTTTTGATTGCTGTCTTTAATGTGCAGATCCTTGGTCATTTTTAAAATACAGTAGGGAGCTGACCAAATAATTAAAGAACACAAAAGAATCAATTAATTGCATTTCGTATAATAAAATTTAGACCTCAAGATTGAGATAAAAATCAAAGCAACATTACACCTACCAATTAATTCTAGCAATAAGTGTAGCAAAATTTTTAGAAAAGATGTTGGCTCTTGGAGTTCCACTCTAAGACTCTCCTCCTGCACCTCACAGAGGGCCATGGACTCCCCGTCAGGTAGAGGAGCAAGCCGCCAGCTAAGGGTCTATCTTCTAGAGAAGAAAGATCTGGATCACGGGTTCTGGGAGGATGAAAGTGCTGGGGGCTCCTTGACTGCATCTTCCTTGGGTTGGGAAGATCCCCTGGAGGAGGGCATGGCAACCCACCCATTCTTGCCTGGAGAATCCCCATGGACAGAGGAGCCTACTGGGCTACATCTCATGAGGTCACAAAGAGCTGGACACAACTGAGCGTCTACGCTCTCAGGGCATGCCAGACCTCACACCAGGGCTGGGCTCACCCCGCCTGGATGCCCCTGGGTCCCGGTCCACAGGCCTCTGCCCACTGGGGGCCTTCCTCTCCTCCCCCAGCCCCCGTTCTTCAGTCTGCCTGAAGTCATGCGTGAACTGCCTCGGGTTCCCAGTGGGCTCGCCTAGTCTTTTTCCTTAGAATCTTCACCTCACATCCTTGAGGCATTTAGGCCCAGCCAGTTGGGCCGGCTTCAGTCTGAGTGCTTTGGGGGTGGCGGTTTTCTCCCGAGTATACATTGAAGGTGTGAGCACCAGACAGAGTCCAAGACCTCAGCAAGTCATGCTAGCTCTCCACTTCTCAGTTTCCCCTTCTGTAGAGTGGGAGTGATGTCTCTGCTGTGCCGGGTGCCAAAGGCTGAGGGGGAGTCCTGAGCCAGGTGTGCAGGTGATGGCGGACACAGGCCGGCCCTGAGGCCGACTGTTCACACAAGGCTTGGATGAGCCAAAGCCCCAGGTGCGATCCTAAGGTCCAGCCCAGGAAAGGTGCTCTGGGAAGAGGGCCTGGAGACCTCAGTCCAGCCCTCCCTGATCATCAAATTCCCTTTTTGTTCCTGGGTCAGTCACTCAACTGCCCCAGGCCTCAGTTTTCCTCATCTACAAAGTGGGAATAATGATAGTCCTTTCATCTAACTCACCACTACAAAGAAATATATAAGTTTCTTTGGTCTATTTAAAAATTACTCACATATTGGGATTAATAGATATACACTACTACACATAAATTAGATAAATAACAAGGGCTTACTGTTCAACACAGGAAACTATTTTCAATATGTAGTATCCTATAACAGAAAAGAATCTGAAAAATAATGTATATGTGTGTGTGTGTGTGTATGTACACATTAGACGTGCATAAGGCTTCCCTGGTGGCACAGGTGGTAAAGAATCTGCCTGCAGTGCAGGAGATCTGAGTTTGAGCCCTGGATCAGGAAGATTCCCTAGAGAAGGGAATGGCTACACCACTCCAGTATTTTTGCCTGGAGAATCCCATGGACAGAGGAGCCAGATGGGCTACAGTCCGTGGGGTCACACAGAGTCAGACTTGACTGAGAAACTAACATTTTTCACTTCACTTTTCACTTTTTTTAACTTATACACACACACACACACACACACATATCTATAAAACGATACATTACATATACATAATTGATTCACTTTGCTGTACACCTGAAACGTTATAAATCAATTGTACTGAGGAAAAAAAATTACTCACCTATGTATGGTAAATGTTGGCTATAAAATTTCCGACCCTAGGACGCTGTCCTCTCCTTTTCCAGGGCTGGCAATAAGCACCCCTTCCTTGCATTTGCAGGTGTCTTTGCACCCAAGTCCCTGTTCACGTGTGTGTATTTGTTTATTCATTCATATTCACTGCACTTTTGGCTGCGAAGCGTCCTCACCGCGGTGCACGCCTCTCTGCCGCTCTGCTCAGGCTTTCTCTCCTTGTGACGAGCAGGGTCTGCTCTCTGGTTGCGGTGCGTGGGCTTCCCGTTGCGGTGGCTTTTCTTGCTGTGGAGAACAGGCTCTAGAGTGCTCGGGCTTCAGTAGTTGCGGCTCACAGGCTTCATTGCCCTACAATGTGTGAGATCTTATTTCCCAGACCAGGGATTGAACCTGCGGCCCCTGCATTGCAAGGCAGATTCTTAACCCCTGGACCACCGGGGAGGTCCCCTGTGTCACAGATACTTAGATCTTCATCGCCTGAACGGGCTGATGGACTGGGCTGGTGGGATGCAACGGTGGAGGCTGGTGTAGCAAGCAGTGCCTGTGGCTGGGTTTCCATGGCCACTGGAGTCCCCAGACCTGGGCTCTGTGCTGCGCTTAGTCGCTCAGTCGTGTCCGACTCTGTGACCTCATGAATTGTAGCCCACCAGGCTCTCTGTCCATGGGGATTCTCCAGGCAAGAATACTGGAGTGGGTTGCCATGCCCTCCTCCAGGGGGTCTTCCCAACCCAGGGATCTTCCTAGGTCTGCCGCATTGCAGGTGGATCCTTTACCTTCTGAGCCACCAGGGAAGCCCTGGGTTCTAGCCTAGAGATTTTTATTCCCTGGGCCCAGGGTCCCTGATCCCTCTAGTAAGGCCAGCAGCATCATGCCCTCTGGCATAATGCTAGGCTTCAGCCAGGCCATTCCTAGGTCTGCCGCATTGCAGGTGGATCCTTTACCTTCTGAGCCACCAGGGAAGCCCTGGGTTCTAGCCTAGAGATTTTTATTCCCTGGGCCCAGGGTCCCTGATCCCTCTAGTAAGGCCAGCAGCATCATGCCCTCTGGCATAATGCTAGGCTTCAGCCAGGCCTGGACAGTGGTCCCTTCCAGACAGGGCACAGGCCTCAGGGGTACATGGGAGAAAGCGCTCAGGACCTGCCCTCCAGGGTGGACAGGAGCTCTGGGCCGTCTCGCCTCAAGGGCCTGAAATGTGTCCATTTTGCTTGACTCTGAGCCTGTCCCAACTGAGACCTGGCTCTGCTTACCCCCTGCCCATCCCCCTGCCCCTGCCCCCCGGACTCTGGGGCAGCTCCTCCCTGGCAGGGTAAGGAGGCTGGAGGTGGGCCTAGGAGGGAGGCAGGAAAAGATGGAAAGGAGAAAGCGGGGTGTGCCGGGGGGTTCATCAGGTGGTCTGTGGGGTAATTAGGGGGAGACATCTATGGGCCCCGCCCAGTACACTCCTGGCTTCATCTCCACCAAAGCTGGCAGTTTCCCACGCTCCCGAAGCCCAGCAAGCAGTTAGGAGGTGGGCCTAAGAGGGAGGCAGGAAAAGATGGAAAGGAGAAAGCGGGGTGTGCCGGGGGGTTCATCAGGTGGTCTGTGGGGTAATTAGGGGGAGACATCTATGGGCCCCGCCCAGTACACTCCTGGCTTCATCTCCACCAAAGCTGGCAGTTTCCCACGCTCCCGAAGCCCAGCAAGCAGTTTTCTCATAAGTGACTAGTTAATAAGTTATGTTAGTGAGGTATGTGAGCAGAGCCTTCCGCTACAGAAGGTGGCTGACAGTACTTTCTCTTCCTCCTGTGCGGTGAAGAATGAAAATGAAACATTTCTGCAGGAACAGTTTGCAGTGGCTCAAGAGCTGTCTGCACTTTGGGGTAAAGAGGGGACGAGGGCTGTCGCTTCTCCGTGGCCCGGACAGTGCCTGGGACGCAGCCCAGCACAGAGCTAGTGCTCAACGGAGATTGATTGAATGCATGACCACCGGGTTGATTACAAACCAGAAGGATGGCGTGAACCCAAGCAACCCCCATGCTTCTGGATCCAGAGGTCGGCTCCCAACCCTCACCTTGCGTCATCCGTCCGCAGAATTCGGGAAGACCAGCCCCTCCCCCTTGGCTCAGGCACAGCAAACACTGATCCCTTCCAGGCCTCCTCCTCCTCCTCCTCCTCCTTGCCCTTCTGCCCAGGCTGCCTGCACGTCTTCTCTCTGCTCGCTTCAGTCACATGCTCAGAACGTGGTCCTTGAGTTGCGCTGTCGGCTTCAGGAAGGAGCTTCTGGTGGCCTCACCCAATCTCCTGAACTCCAGACTCATCCATCCACCAGCTTCTGTGACCTCTCCACCTGGACATCTAGTGCCCTTGTCGGACTCAACAGGATGAACCTCAGACTCCTAAGTTCCCCACAGAGCGCTCCCCGAGAGGGTTCCCCCGCCTGGTCAGTGGCAGCCCCGTCCTCTGTGACTCCCCAACCCTGGCAGTGCTCCTGGGGCTCTCCCTTCTCAGGCCTCACGTCCAATCTGCCACGGACTCTGCCTTCAGGGCATAGTGAGAATGCAGCCCCTTCTCTTCCCCTCGGTTCCCACGCGCGGTAGTCTCATCTGAAAGTGTCCATTGTGCACTGGTGTCCCTGGGCCACCCTGGCGTCCCTGCAGTCTGATCTCAACACAGCAGACAGAGTCGCCTTTCAGAAAGCAAGCCATATCCCACCTCTGCTCAAAACCCCCACCCCTCCAGAGGCTGCTTGCTCGGCCCGGAGTGAAACCCCAATAGCTGACAGTCATCTATTGCAGTGTTTCTCAGAGCAGGTCATTCAGATGTACACTCATGTTTGAGAAGTAGTGGTCTGATAACGACCTACTTGATATGGTCCTACCACTTCCCTGACCTCATGACCTCCCCTCCCCCAGCAGTTACTTCATTCCAGCCAAACAAGCCGCCTTGTCGACCCCCAGACAAACCCCTGCCCAGGACCTTTGTCCTGGCTGCCCAATCTGCTCTCGCCTCCTTCGAGTCTTGGTTCTATGTCACTTTCTCGACTGGGCCTTCCTTCCTCCCATTTTAAAAACTTCAACTCTGTTTTCCATTGTAGTGTTGCTTACCTTTTGATGTTTTGTATTACTTTTTTCTGATGCTTCTTGCTTCTCTAATGCCTCCCACTAGAATGTCAGCTCCCTTGGGAGGGACTTCCTCTTTGTTCAGTGATGCATCCTAAGTGCCCATAATGATGCCTGCTTCAGGGTGTGTTGGTTGAATGAATGAACGAATGGACTAATGAATGAATGGAAACCCACACGACCCCAAAGAGCAAAAGCTACCATGTATTGAGCACATATTTTGTTCCGATCTTTTTTTCAAACATCAGCTTTAACTCTCTCAAAATTCCTGCAAGGTACATAGCACAATCTTCATTTTATGGATTGAGAACTTGACTCAGAGAGGTTAGGCAGTGTGCCAAAAGTTGTCCAGCAAGAAGGGGCTGGAGTTTGGTGTCTTTCTGATTTGGAAGCCTCGGCTGTTTCCCTGATACCAGGCAGCCATTTACCTGTGCCCCCCAAAGGCTGCTGCAGCCCCCCAAAAGAGGTGATGTAGTCTCAACGCTGCAGCTTGGGTAAACCCACTGTGTCTGGGAGACATACCGTAAAAGGTAAGGCAAGTCCTGGCCAACTGGGACCCGTCCATCTGTGGGGATCAGAGCACAGAGACGAGAACCCAGGCTCCTCTGAGTCTGCTGGTGGCGAGGAGGGGGCTGGGGAGCGGGTGGGCTGGTGTGGTGGTCTGGCTGCCATCCAGCCTTCCTTCGATTTTCATGCAGCCCCTCAGAGGGTGTACCCCTTCACCCAGTCTCTAAGCAACTGCCTTCTGCAGCAGGCAGGAAACGATCCATTAATGATACGTTAGGAAACCCTTACTGAAAATAATTACACCCTCCTCTGAGCAACGTGTCAAAACACGCAGGGCCGTCAGCACAGGCAGAGCCCGGAGGCCAGCCCCTTCCCTCCAGCCCCTTCCTCCCACTCACTCTCCTCAACCTGGCATGTCTTCTGCCTGCAGACCCCTTTCCCCCTCTTCCTGAGACTGGCAAAGTGGGGGGCACCCACAAAACCCACACCCCATCGCTTTCATAAACCACGCTGTTCAGCTGTCACAGGCTCAGAGGATGGACCGCATGCTTACGAAGGTCTGAAATCAGGGCTGC
This sequence comes from Cephalophus harveyi, assembly GCA_006410635.1. Taxonomy (NCBI): domain Eukaryota; kingdom Metazoa; phylum Chordata; class Mammalia; order Artiodactyla; family Bovidae; genus Cephalophus; species Cephalophus harveyi. The sequence continues at coordinate 257,542 of SJYT01003212.1, forward strand.
CCCAGGAGCCCGGGATGGATGTCACTGTAGCTGCCGAATCCCACAGTGGGGTCTGTAGCGTTATTGGGGCCTTAGGGCTCTGGCCGACCTGGGCGTCAGCCCCTGCGTGACCTTGAGCCAGGCATTTGACCTTTCTGTGCCTCAATTTCCTCACACATCAAACAGTCATAACGAGTTTGTAGGGTTGTGATAATTAAATGACCTTTAATCAGTGGGCCTTACTCTGTCCTGGAACATGGCCCATCGTCAGGGTTTCACAGAGATGCGTGACTCTCTTAGGGTCAATGTGATTTAACAGTGAAAGATAAAATACAGAACACCCAGTAAGCAGGGAAGAAGTTTGGAAGGAGATAGAGATCTGGGGGTCCCCAGGTGATTAGGAGGAGCCGGGCTAGAAGGATGGGGAGGGCTTGCAGAGTCAGAGGGACAGTCAGAGAGCCAGCGCAGGTGGGTCTGGCTAGAGGGAGAGAGAAACACTGAGCAATGTGCAAGCGGATCCCTTTCACTGACTTGACTCCTCTCTCATCAGAATGTAGGTTCCCGTGGATTGGAATCTGTCTGGTTTCCCTGTCTTCCCACCACCTGCCCAGAGTCGTAGATGGTTATGGAACGAAACAACCAAGAAAGGAAAAAGATGATATGCCAGGCCAGACCCATCACACAGGATCCCAGAGACCCAGGAGCTGACTCTAGAGGCAGTGCCAAGTGGGGTGCATTTTGGTTGCAGCGGGTATGTGTATGAAAAATGCTTCTCTCTACCCTTCTTCAGGAGGAAAGTCTGAATTGTTAAGAGGAGTAATCTCTGCAGAGTGCGAGAATGAGGGTTTGCCAACTTTTACTTTTTATATTTTGCCGTTGTTTGAATTTTAAAGGAACAAGTCATTTTGCAATTTTTTTTTTTTTTTAAGTCAACAGATTGGAAGAAAGTTTGGAACCATTGGAGCAGGGGGCTGAGGAGACACATTGGTCCTTGCAGGGTAGTTGGTGGGGAATGAAAAGTGAACGTTAGTCACTCAGCTGTGTCTGACTCTCTGCGACCTCATGGACTGTAGCCTGCCATGGGATTCTCCAGGCAAGAACACTGGAGTGGGTTGTTATTTCCTTCTCCAGGGGATCTTCCCAACCCAGGGATTGCACCTGGGTCTCCTGCATTGCAGGCAGATTCTTAACCATCGGAGGCATCAGGGAAGCCACCAGGGAAGCTGGTGGGGAGGTCAGCCTTAACTGGGGAAAGAGTCAGATACCCCCTTGCCAACCTGCACTACAACTGAGGTTTTGGGGCCTGGCCAAGAAGGGTGTGCTCTGGACTGGCCAGGGTCCAGTCACTCCTGAGGACAGCTGACCGCCACAAGGGGAACGGAGGATGATGGCTCTCCCTGTCCCTGCCCCGCCTGGTCACCATAGCTGAACTCCTTACCTAGGGAGAGAGAACCACTCATCATTGACTTTGGGGTCCCAGCTGGGACTGCAGAGTGTCCTGTAATCTCGCTGACACAAGCAACTTCTTTCCTTGTAAATAAGGCCTGCTTCCAGCCTTCCAAGATGACAGGCTGGTTCACTGTCAGAGGCAGAGCCAAGGGTGGGATACCTCCCAGGTGAGTGGGGGTCACCAGGCAAAGAGGGCGGAACTATTGTGGGAAGGGAAACACAGAGGTCAGGGGCAAGGCCTGCACAAGCAGCAGGCTTGACAAGAGGCTTAGGCTGGGTGGGGAAGGTGGGCGGCAGGACCCTTTCCGGGGCTTCGTCCAGACAGCTCTGGGGCATTTCAGAAAAATGCCACCTGGAGGAGGCCTGCAGAGGAGGGCAAGAGGCCTGAGGACCACACCCCGGGCCTGTGGGGGTGGAGAGGGGGGCAGCTGTGCCACTGTCCTGCAGAAGGGACGAGAAGGGGCTCAAAGGAACAGAAGGACTGAGGCGCTGCCCCATTCCTGTAGTGACCTGCCACCTCAGCCCCATTCCCACTCTTTGCCAGCAACAGAATCACCCGCAGCTGACTGCTTTTTCCAGCTCTCTCAAGCGCTCAGATGGTAAGAATCTGTCTGCAATGCAGGAGACCCAGGTTTGATTCCTGGGTCAGGAAGATCCCCTGGAGAAGGGAATAGCAACCCACTCCAGTATTCTTGCCTGGAGAATTCCATGGACAGAGGAGTTTGTCTCCAAGCTACAGCCCATGGGGTCACAAAGAGTCGGACATGACTGAACGACTAACGCTTTCACTTTCTTTACTTTTCAAGAGCATAGCTTTTTTAGAAAAATTGAGTAATTTATTTCTTTGGCTGCATTGAGTCCTAGTTGTGGTGGGCAAGCTTAATTGCCCTGTAGAATGTGGAATCTTCTTGGAGGGATCAAACCTGCATCCTCTGCATTGCAAGGTGAGCTCCTTATCACTGGGCCACTGGGGAAGTCCCAAGATCATATCTTTTTATTTTAATTTTTCCTTATTTTGTGTGTGTGTGTCAGTCACTCTCAGTTGTGTCTGACCCTTTGCGACCCCATGGACTGTAGCCCACCAGGCTCCAAGGAGATTTTCCAGGCAAGAATACTGAAGTGGGTGGCCATGCCCTCCTCCAGAAGATCTTCCCAACCCAGGGATCGAACCTGCATCTCTTACGTTCCCTGCATTGGCAGGTGGGTTCTTTACCCACTAAGCCACCTGAGAAGCCTTTTCTTCATTAGTTTTTAGAATATCAAATATGTGTTGGCCGAACATTATAAAACAACACAAAAGTAAGGAAATAAGAAATGCCAGTCTGCCCTAGCCTTGGTCTAGCCACTTCCTTCTTTCAGTCCGAGTCCCTGGAGCTAGCAGTTTCTTCTCTTTCCTTCTCTCTCCTCTCTCTCTCACGTACTCGTAATATTTTTATTCTATATTACTGTTCAGATTTGATTTGCTTTGTTTCCATAAATTTGGGCCAACCTTTTGTGTATTTCTCTATAACTTGCTTTTTCATTCAATAGCACAGTATCCTGGAAACGCCTTGGAATGAATGTAATGCCTGAGGTGCATGGTATGAGGCTGAACTCTCCTGGAACAATCTGTATTGGTGGGCATTCCGGTTGTCTCTAACGTTTTGCTAATTCAGACAAAGCTGCATGAACACTTTTCTAAAACCATCCTCATGGACTTGTACAATATTTTCCCACATGTGGAACTGCTGGATCGAAAGTGAGGTTTAGGGACGTTCCTGGAAGTCCAGTGGTTAATACTTTGCCTTCCGATGCAGAGGATGCAGAGGATGTGAGTTCGATCCCTGGTGGAGGAGCTAAGTTCCCACATGCTTTGTGGCCCCCAAACCAAAACATAAACCAGAAACAACGTTGCAACAAATTCAATAAAGATTAAAAACAACAAGTGAGGTAAATGTGTAAGCACCTGATTGCTGTTGCTAAACTAACCCCACAAGAGGAGGCCCAATTTGCTTTCAACTGACAGTGCCCGATAACTGTTCTCACATCCTCCCAACATTGCACATTATTAATTTTTTAAAGTTTTTTTCCCACATTAATAGAAGAAAAATAATACTTCAATGGTGTCATTTTGTATTTCCTCTGATTTCAAACAAAGGCATTGCTAAAGAATGCTTAAACTACCACACAACTGCACTCATCCCACACACTAGCAAAGTAATGCTCAAAATTCTGCAAGCCAAGGCTTCAATAATACGTGGATCGTGAACTTCCAGATGTTCAAGTTGGATTTAGGAAAGGCAGAGGAACCAGAGATCAACTTGCCAACATCCGTCGGATCATCAAAAAAGCAAGAGAGTTCCAAAAAAATATCTACTTCTGCTTTATTGACTATACCAAAGCATTTAACTGTGTGGATCACAACAATTTTGTGATTTTCCAATTTTCCAATTTATGGAAAATTCTTAAAGAAATGGGAATACCAGACCATCTGACCTGCCTCCTAAGAAATCTGTATGCAGGTCAAGAAGCAACAGTTATAACTGGACATGGAACAACAGACTGGTTCCAAATTGGGAAAGGAGCACCTCAAGGCTGTATATTGTTACCCTGCTTATTTAACTTATATGCAGAGTACATCATGAGAAACGCTGGGCTGGAAGAAGCACAAGCTGGAATCAAGATTGCTGGGAGAAACATCAATCACCTCAGATATGCAGATGACACCACCCTTATGGCAGAAAGTGAAGAAGAACTAAAGAGCCTCTTGATGAAAGTGAAAGAGGAGAGTGAAAAAGTTGGCTTAAAGCTCAGCATTCAGAAAACAAAAATCATGGCATCTGGTCCATTACTTCATGGCGAATAGATGGGGAAACAGTGGCTATTTTTTGGGCTCCAAAATCACTGCAGATGGTGACTGCAGCCATGAAATTAAAAGACGCTTACTCCTTGGAAGAAAAGTTATGACCAACCTAGATAGTATATTAAAAAGCAGAGACATTACTTTGCCAACAAAGGTCCGTCTCGTCAAAGCTATGGCTTTTCCAGTAGTCATGTATGCATGTGAGAGTTGGACTATAAAGAAAGCTGAGTGCTGAAGAACTGATGCTTTTGAACTGTGGTGTTGGAGAATACTCTTGAGAGTCCTTTGGACTGCAAGGAGATCAAACCACTCCTAAAGGAGATCAGTCCTGAATATTCATTGGAAGGACTGATGCTGAAGACGAAACTTCAATATTTTGACCACCTGATGCGAAGAACTGATTCATTAAAAAAGACCCTGATGCTGGGGAAAACTGAAGGTGGGAGGAGAAGGGGATGACAGAGGATGAGATGGTTGGATGGCATCACTGACTCAATGGACATGAGTTTGAGTAAACCCTGGGAGTTGGTGATGGACAGGGAGGCCTGGCGTGCTACAGTCCATGGAGTCACAAAAAGTCAGACACGACTGAGCAACTAAACCGATTACTGGAAAGAAAAAGTATCTTTTTATACAGTTATGAAAAATTTTATTTTCTTTTGGGAATTTCTTCCCTCCAACTTTTGCCTGTTGAGTTATCTTTTGCTTGTGTATAGGCGGTGCAGTGATAAAGAATCCACTTGGCAGTGCAGGAGATGCAAGAGACGCGAGTTTGATCACTAGGTGGGGAAGATCCCCTGGAGGAGGAAATGGCAGCCCAATCCAGAATTCTTGCCTGGAAAATTCCATGGACAAAGGAGCCTGGCAGGCTACAGTCCATGGCATTGCAGAGTCAGACACGACTGAGTGACTGACCACAATACACCATGGATTCAAGATACATTTTGCGTCAAGTTGTATTTTACATCTGATGCAAACAAATATAGATGTTCTCGTGTCTGTCATTTGTCTTTGAACTTTGTTTATGCTTTGCTTTATGCTTTGTTTTGCTCCTCTTTCAGTTTCTAAGTAGCCAAAGGATTCCTTTCTGCTTTCTGCGTGTCCTCACCTCTCATAAATACTACCCTTCAAGGTAAAAATGATGGCATGGTGGGAGGAGGGCTTGACGTGGAACTCAGACTTTGTTGGCACAAAAGCCCAGCCCATAGGCATTACCCCCAGAGAGGTATTTTTTTCTGGCAGAAGCCTGGGCCCGCGGCCTCTGGCTGCCCTTTGGAGCCTGCAGACTCCCTCCTTGGGCCTCCACTGGCCAGGGAGGCGGGAAAGAAGGAGAATAGGACACAGGATTTGCTTCTCCCCCGCCGGTCTCCAGACGCCATCCTGCTGGGAGAGTGGAAGGCGGGAGCATTGGCTCCAGGCCCAGATAGGAGAGATATGCCAATGGCCTCTTCCGGAAAGACTGGGGCTCGGGCTCCAGTGGGCAGACCAACTGACCACAGCTCAAGTCCAGCAGAGATGCCAGTCTTATCTCTGGGGCCTCTGCAGGGTGCCTCCGGAAAATGGGTCAGCGGAGGCGGCCTCTGGAGCAGCCCCTGCGCTCTCCCTACCCCCACCCCACCCTCCCACCCCAGGCTCCCCATTCAGCAGCAGGACCATGGCTGCCCTTACTTGTTAACCAGACTGCAAGGAGATCAAACCACTCCTAAAGGAGATCAGTCCTGAATATTCATTGGAAGGACTGATGCTGAAGACGAAACTTCAATACTTTGACCACCTGATGCGAAGAACTGATTCATTAAAAAAGACCCTGATGCTGGGGAAAACTGAAGGTGGGAGGAGAAGGGGATGACAGAGGATGAGATGGTTGGATGGCATCACTGACTCAATGGACATGAGTTTGAGTAAACCCTGGGAGTTGGTGATGGACAGGGAGGCCTGGCGTGCTACAGTCCATGGAGTCACAAAAAGTCAGACACGACTGAGCAACTAAACCGATTACTGGAAAGAAAAAGTATCTTTTTATACAGTTATGAAAAATTTTATTTTCTTTTGGGAATTTCTTCCCTCCAGCTTTTGCCTGTTGAGTTATCTTTTGCTTGTGTATAGGCGGTGCAGTGATAAAGAATCCACTTGGCAGTGCAGGAGATGCAAGAGACGCGAGTTTGATCACTAGGTGGGGAAGATCCCCTGGAGGAGGAAATGGCAGCCCAATCCAGAATTCTTGCCTGGAAAATTCCATGGACAAAGGAGCCTGGCAGGCTACACTCCATGGCATTGCAGAGTCAGACATGACTCTGTGACTGACCACAATACACCATGGATTCAAGATACATTTTGCGTCAAGTTGTATTTTACATCTGATGCAAACAAATATAGATGTTCTCGTGTCTGTCATTTGTCTTTGAACTTTGTTTATGCTTTGCTTTATGCTTTGTTTTGCTCCTCTTTCAGTTTCTAAGTAGCCAAAGGATTCCTTTCTGCTTTCTGCGTGTCCCCACCTCTCATAAATACTACCCTTCAAGGTAAAAATGATGGCATGGTGGGAGGAGGGCTTGACGTGGAACTCAGACTTTGTTGGCACAAAAGCCCAGCCCATAGGCATTACCCCCAGAGAGGTATTTTTTTCTGGCAGAAGCCTGGGCCCGCGGCCTCTGGCTGCCCTTTGGAGCCTGCAGACTCCCTCCTTGGGCCTCCACTGGCCAGGGAGGCGGGAAAGAAGGAGAATAGGACACAGGATTTGCTTCTCCCCCGCCGGTCTCCAGACGCCATCCTGCTGGGAGAGTGGAAGGCGGGAGCGTTGGCTCCAGGCCCAGATAGGAGAGATATGCCAATGGCCTCTTCCGGAAAGACTGGGGCTCGGGCTCCAGTGGGCAGACCAACTGACCACAGCTCAAGTCCAGCAGAGATGCCAGTCTTATCTCTGGGGCCTCTGCAGGGTGCCTCCGGAAAATGGGTCAGCGGAGGCGGCCTCTGGAGCAGCCCCTGCGCTCTCCCTACCCCCACCCCACCCTCCCACCCCAGGCTCCCCATTCAGCAGCAGGACCATGGCTGCCCTTACTTGTTAACCATCTGGGGCTTGCCTGTTACAGAGCTACTGTGTGCTGTGCTGTGCTTCAGTCCCTCAGTCGTGTCAGACTCTTTGCGACCCCATGAGCTGTAGCCTGCCAGGTCCCTCTGTCCAAGAATACTGGAGTGGGTCACTATTTCCTTCTCTAGGGGATCTTCCCAATCCAGGGATCGAACCCAGGTCTCCCGCATTGCAGGCAAATTCTTTACCATCCGAGCCACCAGGGAAGCCCATGAGTACTGGAGTGGGTAGCCTATCCCTTCTCCAGGGCATCTTCCTGACCCAGAGAGCGAACCAGGATTAGGCCCGTCTTGCAGGCGGATTCTTTACCAGCTGAGCCACCAGGGAAGCCCAAAGATACTGTAAACTACATGCAAAAATCACAGCCATCCCAGAAATGAACCATGTGGAATGTACCAGTCACTTGGGCCCCCTACCTCTCCCTACCAGGCCTGGAGTCTGTCCAAGGCTGATCCGAGTTTCTCTCCCTTCTTGAGCCTCTTTTCCCAGCCATTCCAAAAACGCGTGCACGACGTGATCTTGACTTCAGAATGTTACACACAATGCTTCCTAATTATTTAAAAGTCTCACGCTTCTCTGAGCGCGGGTTCCTTTTCCCTGGTCTTAGTGTTGTGCTTTTTTTTTTTCTCCTCTCCTCTTTTTAAAAACCTTTCTTATCATGAAACATGCATAGATAAAAGTGTGTTTAAGACAAATGTAGGGATGACTAAAGGATTGTAAAGAAATGCCAACACCCACCACACAGATCCTGGGAACGTTCCACAGCCCAGAAGCCACCCTGCACCCCAGGGGCCCTTCCAGCCACAGCCTCCTTCTGGTCTCCCATCCTGACTGCGCCTCATCACTTCCTCGCTTTCCTTTATATCCATCCTAGGTAGTTTGGCTTTGCCTGTTTGAGTCTTTATTTCTTAGTGGCTTCCCTGATGGCTCAGGGACTTCCCAATAGCTCAGGTGGTGAAGAATCTGTCTGCAATGCAGGAGACCGGGATGCGATCCACGGGTCAGGAAGATCCCCTGGAGAAGGAAATGGAAACTCACTCCAGTACTCTTGCCTGGAGAATTTCATGGACAGAGGAGCCTGGTGGGCTGCAGTCCATGGGGTTGCAAAGAGTCAGACATGAATAAGCGACTAACACACACACAGTCCCTGATGGCTCAGATGGTAAAGAATGGGCGAGGTCAATGGCCTTGTGTCCTCAAGGGTGGTCTCTTGGGTCAGCTCCAGACCCCCAGCCTGCATCCGCACCTCCCTAAGCTTCACCTGTGGAGAGGGCTGCCCTAGCCTCCAGGCTCACTGTCCACAGGTGAGAGTTCCTTCTCCCGTCACCACTGCACAACCTCAGGCAGGTAATTAAATGACATAAGCTTCAGTGTCTTCTCTATAAAGCGAGACATTGGGAGCAATGGATGCGTCATGCCTGAAAAGCATCTGGCCCAGTTAGTAAGCAGCATACAAATGCTGGCTCTTACCCTTGAAACTTCCCACCTCTCTACTGAGGCTAGTCCTAGTCCCAAGGCTTTCCCTTCTTTGCATGGGACTCTCTTGCTTCTCCATCAGGGCCCAATCCAAATGCCTCAAGCTTTTATGACACCCTCCCGGCAGTGACTTGCTCCTCCGGCATCTCTTTCTCACCCTGCATTCCTACATTCTAAAAGCCTAATAAAAACCTCTGTCATTTATTGGGCAACTACTGCATGCAGGCTCTTTCTACATGTCATCTGTCATTCTGACAGCAACCAGGAAAAGTTGATTACAGCTCTGTTTTATAGGTGAGCAAACTGAGGCTCACAGAGGTTAAGGGAATTTGCCCAGGGTTACAGAGTCACTAAGTGAGGAGTCTGGGAGTCAAATCCAGGAGGGCAGAACTCATCCAGGGCCACCACCAGCCTGGGCAGAGTCTTCGGACATGTTGCCAAGACAGCTTTTCCTTGGGGCACACGTAGCCCTCAAAGGGGTGAAAGTTGTACAGACGGCATCCAGGCAGAAGAAGAGGCCCACTGAGCCACTGGCAAACTTGGATGAGACACGGACAGGAGGGACCTGTAGGACTAGCAGGTGTCCCAGGCACCAGAGCGGGTCTGACCGTGCCTGGGGAAATGGGAAGGCCCCTGCGGAATGCCTGCTCAGAGGCCCCAGAGTCTACCTGGGAGGCCCAGAACCTTCTATGAACCTCATATCTTCTGAACTTTAGCACAGGTACGGCCCTGGAGGTCTTATTACTCAGTTAATGCTGTGTGTGTGCGCGCATTCTCAGTTGCTTCAGTCATGTCCAACTCTAAGTGACCCTCTGGACCGTAGCTGGTCAGGCTCTGCTGTCTATGGGGGTTCTCCAGGCAAGAATGCTGGAGTGAGTTGCCATGACCTCCTCCAGGGGATCTTCCCAACCCAGGGATGGAAAACGCATCTCTTACATTTCCTGCATTGGCAGACGGATTCTTTCACCACTAGTGCCCCCTGGGAAGCCCCAGGTTGTTGTTCAGTTCAGTTCAGTCACTCAGTCATGTCTGACTCTTTGCAATCCCATGGACTGCAGAATGCCAGGCTTCCCTGCCCATCACCAACTCCTGGAGCTTGCTCAAACTCATGTCCATCCAGTCAGTGAGCCCACTCAACCGTTTCATCCTCTGTCATCCCCTTCTCCTCCTGCCTTCAATCTTTCCCAGCATTAGGGTGTTTTCTAATGAGTCAGTTCTTTGCATCAGGTGGCCAAAGTACTGGAGCTTCAGCTTTCAGCATCGGTCCTTCCAATGAATATTCAGGACTGATCTCCTTTAGGATTGACTGGTTTGATCTCTTTGCAGGCCAAGGGACTCTCAAGAGTCGTCTCCAACACCACAGTTCAAAAGCATCAATTCTTCAGCACTCAGCTTTTTTTATAGTCCAACTCTCACATCCATACATGACTACTGGAAAAACCATAGCCTTGACTAGACGGACCTTTGTTGGCACAGTAATGTCTCTGCTTTTTAATGTGCTGTCTGGGTTGGCCATAGCTTTGTGGTAGTCATGGCCAATTTAGAGGCAGCAACCTTCACCCTCTTGACCTTGAGGGACTGTGTGAAGGGGCCAAGGGCTCCAGAGTCAGACAGTCTGGATTCAAGTCCAGCTCAGCCACCGTCTGCTTGTGCTACCTTGAGCAAGCTACTTCTCTACGCTTCAGTTTTCTTATCTGTAAAATTGTGATGAAAGATTGTACTTACCACCTCTACAGAACTGTGATTAAAGATGCCACTTGCCTTATGTGAAAGTGAAGTCACTCAGTCGCGTCCGACTCTCTGCAACTCCATGGACTGTAGTCCACCAGGCTCCTCCATCCATGGGATTTTTCAGGCAAGAATACTGGAGTGGGTTGCCATTTCCTTTGCCAGGAGATCTTCCCGACCCAGGGATTGAACCCGGGTCTTCTGCATTGTAGGCAGATGCTGTACCGTCTGAGCCACGAGGTAAGTCCCTTGCCTCATTGGGTTGTTATTAACGGAGGGATTAAGGAGTTTGTACATGCTCAGCACTGTAGGGGTGTGTGTTTGTGTGTGTGCAGCGGGGTGCTTACCCTTAAACCAATGGCCAAGGATCCAGAGGGCTCTGGGAGACCCCAGTGTGTCCCACTTCTTCTAGCAGATGTCAGGCCACTGGACAACATCCATGAGTATACATCCCCCTGGATCCCAAGCCTTCCCTAGGCCTGGGTTCATCTCGAGAAAGGTGCACTTAGCTGACTCAGGAGCAGAGAGAGGAAAGAAGGAATGCGTTGGAAAGTCATCTTGGTGTGTTCTGGACCACAGGCGAGGTGCTTTACAAGCATCGATTTCATTTGTATTTACCACTGATAGGTGGTATCACACCCCGTTTTGTGAAAAGAAAAAAAAAAAAAAGAGGCTCATAGAGGTTAAGTAACATGCCCAAGGTGACACAGCATTGGGATTTATTCCGGGTCTATCTGGCTCCAGAGTCAGAACTTTCCTTCTACAACTAACTTACCGCCTTAAGGTGGGCAGACTTCTGGTGTTGTCCTGAGGGAATGACTAAGGTGATATCTTTTATTCTCAAAAATTCCTGCTTCCCAGAAATAGGTTCAGAGCCTCAAGAGATTGGGACTGCGCTGACTCTCCAGATCATTTTGGGGAGTATTGTCATCCTAACAACACTACTCCTTCCAATCCATGAGCGTGGGATGTCTTTCCATTTATTTCAGTCTTTCAAAATGTCTTTAAATGTTTTGTAGTTTTCAGAATATAAGATCTACATTTCTTCAGTTAAGTTTATTGCTAAGTATTTTACTTTTTCGGATTGTTATTATGAATGGAATTTCCCCCTTTAATTTCATTCTGGATTGCTCATCGCTGATGTACAAAAATAAAGCCGGTTTTGCATTGTGATGCTCTAGCCTGCCAACTTGCTGAGCTTGTTTACTAGTTCTAACAACAATCAGCTCAGGCCTCTCGGATGCCCGGCCTGCTCTGGGGTGACTTTAACCAGCGGATGGAAGCAGGGCTGGCAGGGCAAGATGTTAGGGGGACTATGGCTCTCCTGTCTCCAGCTCAGAAAGTGCTGATGGGCCCTGCTCCCCGCCCCCCACCCCCAGATAAGGAGCAGCATCTTGCTGATCTCCACCCAGGGCCACAGGACACACACGTGCAAACTCTCCTGCTCTGCCCTCAGAGGAGACCTAGGCTCCGGGCCCAGCCCTGGCCTGGGGGCATCTTCTCCCGCCCTCTCTCCCCCAGCCCGCTTCCCCTCTTCAGTTACAGGGCCCACTGCTTCCTGCGTTCTTTCCTCCCTGCTTCTCGCTCCTAGTTCTTCCTCAGGACTCCACTCCAACGGGGCGACCCTCCTGCCAGGCCTTTAGGACTCCCCTTGGCCCTTTAGCCCCGGTGTGCAGCACCTGCGGGTTGACCCTCCTGGGTATGCAGACAGAGGCCTGTGTGTGTTTGGGAGACGGAGGATGGGTAAGAGGGGCGGCCGGGCGGGAAGCCAGCGTCAGGCTGGGGAAGGCCCCTCTGGAGTCGGGACCCTGTTCTCCCATGTCCCAGGTCCCCGGAGAGAGGCCCTGTTCTTCTGGGGCAACTCCCGGCCCGCCTGGGCTCCGGGCCCTGATGAAGATACAAGATAGAGGAGGGATTTATGGCGCATCCGCCCAGAGGATGGCCTCCCAGCCGTGACCTCAGCGCTCACGGGCGCACCAGGCGGGTTCCAGCTCGCAGAGGGGAAAACTGAGGCCTGGGAGGAAGACGGTTCATCAGGAGACGCCTCCCTGAGGGCCAGAGCCTTTAGGGAAAGAGCAGTCTCCTTCCTCCTCACCAAACCTACGGGAATAAGGGCAATTTGCATACAAAGGTCGTCTGCTCCTAGAGGGCGTCTGGGTGCAGGCCCGCTCAGGTCTCTACCCTCCTGACTGGTATCGCCCTCCTTGTCTTTAGGCCGTGCTGGCAGCTGCCCTCTGGAGAGGGTTCACAGGGCAAAGCCGGTGCTGCACACCAAACCCTACTGGGGAAACTGAGGCCGAGGCCTGGGGCTTCCCTGGAGGCTCAATTGGGTAAAGAGTCTGCCCGCAAAGCAGGAGACCTGGGTTCAATTCTTGGGTCAGGAAGATCCCCTGGAGAAGGGAATGGCAACCCACCCGAGTATTCTTGCCTGGAGAATCCCATGGACAGAGGAGCCTGGCAGGCTACATACAGTCCGTGGGGTTGCAAAGAGTCGGACACGACTGAGTGACTAACGTTTTCACTTTCTGGGGAGTCTCGGGGGTGGGGTGAAGCAGGAAGGCCACGCGTGTGGGCGGGGGCAAGGGGCCGTGCACAGGGCTGCTGGGAGCAGCTGAACAGAACCCCTAAGGAGGGGTGGACCCTTCCCCTCTGCCCCGGGCTCACGGTGCCCTCGCTGCGGGCCTGGATTGGGGAAGGGCCCTGCCCGGTGCTGCTATTCTGCGCCCCCGCCTATGGCCCTGTTCAGGGTGAAGGTCGCAGACAAGGACACTTTCCCCCTTATGACCAGGGTCACCGTCCACCCAGCTCTGGGATGACTTTGCACTTGGGACCCCGCAGACTGCGGGAGTCCTCTGCGTCTCCCTGGCTGGCCCCTCTCTCCGGGCCTCTGAGCATCCTGGGTGGACTCTGCTCCTCAAACCCTGGGCACCCTAACAGCTGGGGGCCCAGGTAGCTGCTGGCTGGGCGAGGCTTCTCTCTACCCCTAGTCCTGACCTGACTCGTCCTTGCTTCCCGCTTGAGCTCGGGGACAGGGGTTGGGGGGCTTTTGGGCGGGCTACCAGCCCCCAGGCCTTGGGAAAATGGTTTTGTCTACTGAGCCTCCACTGCCATCTTCATGCACCATCACATTTAAGCCCCATGGGAGCCTTATGAGATGGGCAGTTTCATTAAATCCGTGTCCCAATGAGAATGGGACTTCCTTACCGGAGGTCACGGAGGTCACAGACATGGTAAATGACAGAGAGCAACTGCTCCCTCACTGCTTGCAGTGTTCCCGGGCCCCACCAGCACCGCCCACCCCCCATCCCTGGGCCCAACTTGGGGGGCACTCACGGGGCCGTGGGCTGCGGGTGAGTGTTCAGTCTGGGGTCTTCGGCAGTGGGAGCTGGCACACCTATTGTGGCCTCACTGTCTGATCCGTCTCCTCCTCATTCAGGCCATGTGTGTGTGTAAGAGGGAGGGAAGCCCTACCTACCCAGGATCTGGTATTCAGGGTGCAAGCTGGGGAAGCCAGCCCTAGGGTGGGGCCCTGGGCATGAGGTGCACGCCTGCGGAGGCCTCAGCCTGGCCTGGGGAGGAGTGGGCACCTGGAGGCCAGCAGGGGAGGTTTGCCGGGAGTCCTGGCAGATGCTGCGGTGTCTGCACCTAGCCCTGGCGCGATCCCCACGGGTGGGGTCACCTTGGCCCAGCCTGCCCAGGGCTGCAGTCCATGGCCAGGAAGTGTGACCCACCAGGGTCCCCTCCCACCTGCCCTCCTGGGATGCCCCCTGCTTCTAGGAGAGGACCACGTCTTGGCTGCAGGTATGCACGTGAGTGTGAGCGTGTGTAATGTGTCTGGGTGTGAATGTGTGACTGTGTATGCTTGTGTCGGGAGTATACCTGTGCAGCTCCGAAGTGAGTTAAGACAGGTGCCTGGAATATTCTCCAAACCAAGCAGCCCGGGTGGCCCAGCCCGCCTCCCCATGTCCTGCAGCGGCTGGAAGTCCCCAGGCTACACCAGAGAGTGACCAGCGGGACCCCTAGGGGGGCCTAGCCGATGGGGGAAGGGGCAGAGTTGGCTCTAAATCCTCCCCTGCAGGCCCTTTCCAGCCCTCTAAGCAACAAGGGGGAGGGGGAGTCCCGTCCCTGCTCAGGGCTGGGGGAGGTCTTGGCTCCCCCCGCCCCCGCCCCGTGCAGCCTCCTTACCCAGGGCCGTAGATCGTCCCAGCTCCAGAGTCAGAGCTCCGGGGTGACTCACTGTGGTTTAGCCTGAAGTCTGCTGATGCTGACCCCCAGGCTCCCCAGGGTGACACCTCGCCCTCCGACTGTCTGGCCCTGGGCAGCTCTTCTCTGCAACCCCCTCCCCCCACTTCTGAGTGGGCTCAGGTCGTGTGGGGAGGCGGGTGGCGTCAGCAGCCCCAGTCCTGGCCTCTGTGCATTCCAGACCTGTGTTTCCGGGAGTGTCTACACCTGTCCGTGGAGGCGTCATCCCCGCCACAGGCTCGCAGGTCTGGCAGCCCATCTCTGCTTGCCCTGCGGGCGGCCTGCCTCCTTCCACTCGTGGCCGCTCCCCTTTTCTGGCCCGGTCACCTGGACCAAAGTCCCCCACTTCTGGGAAGAGGGGAGCGCGGCTGGCGGGGGCTGGGGGTCAAGGGAAGCCCTGCTCTGGAGAGGTGAGCCAGGTCAGGCTGCTGGGGTCCCCTGTGACCCAGCGTTCAGGGCTCCATCGTGGAACCTCGGCTTCGCGGCCGTGAGCTGGGCCCAACGGCATCAGTTGCTTTTAGCTACTAAATTTGGGGTTATTTGTTACACAGCAGTAGATAATTGAGACAGCTGCCGTCTGCTTCCTGCTCCCACGCTTGCACGAAAACCCCCATCACCACCCCAGAATCTCTTGGTGGCTAAAGTTAATGGGCTGGTTTCTGCCTGACCTTTCTTCACCGCTAGGCCACCGTTTCGGCTTCTAGGAAACACCCTGACCCTCGGCTTCTGACGCCTCCCTCCTTCCCGGTTTCCTCCTTTTATCCTGTTGCTGGGCCTCCCCTCCTGGTTCCCTCCATCAGTCACCCCTGTCTCTTATACACATCTAGATGTGTATAAGAGACAGGAGGGTGGATGATGCGATGGCGCCGTGCGGAGAAGTCACGGTGCTGAGGGGCCGGGCGTCCTGCACCGCCATCCACCGTCCGTGGTCTTTTCGCACCCATGTGGCCCTCCGCGTGGGGTCTCACGGCCTTCCCGAGGACCTCACCCTTCACCCTCCTCAGTCGCCTCTGGCAGAGCAGCCCTGACCTTTGCCAGGCCATGCCTGGCTCAGCGCCCTGGGGGACTGAGGTCTGTGCCCTGGAATCCAGTGCCGCCGCACCCGGTGCCTTTGTACCCCGAGCCAGCTTCTCCCCATGCCATCCCACTCCCCTGGGGGGACAGCCCTCGTCGCCCCCACGCCTTGTCAGGCTGCGTTGCCCAGAAGCCCCTATTTCCTCTCCAACCTCTCATGGGGTCACCAGGCCTCCGTCTTCTCGCCCAGATGGAGGGGATGGAAAGGCAGAGGGATTTCAAGTCCAGAAGGACACAGCACTAACAGGGAGCCTCCCAGCTGCTGTGGCTCCAGGTCGGGGTGAGTCTCCAGGTCGGGTGAGTGAGCTTCCAGAAGCATGAGCTCAGCGGCCCTACCCCAGGGAGGGGCGGGACCCTGCTGGACAAGACCCATGACCTCACCTCTCCTGGCTCCAGGCAGCAGCCCTGCCCACTTCTGGAGAATTCCATGACTCAGGTAGGAGGGGTGGGGCCCTGTCAAAGCCTCAGAGCCAAGGTCACGCGGCCCTGCCGCCACCCCCGTCTCTGCTGTTTCTGCAGGTGCATGGCCAGGGCTGGAAGGCACTGCCGTTCCTGCTCAGCCAAGGGACCAGCCTCCCCAGGGGGCAGTGAGGGGAAGCCTGCCAGGCCTGGAGGGGAGTCTTGATGATCTGGGAGGCCAGAGAGTTGCAAGCTGCAAGCTCCTACCTGGCTAAGCCTGTTGGATGGGGAGACTAGGGAGCAGCTGTGGCAGGCAGGACTAGGGGCCTGGGGCCTGGGCCTGGGCCTGAAAGATGTTCCTCAGCAGATGGGAGGTTACACTCGGGCAGCCAAGTATGGTTGCATGGGCTGTGCACTGCTTGACCCTAGGAGGCGACCCCGCCACAACTTTTGATGTGATGGCTGGTGGATGTGAGATGTGATGGCTCCATTCTCCTTCCCGCTCTCTTTCTCCCTCTCCCTCTCTCCCTCTCCCTGTCATACATTCACACACAGGCACACACTTAGTTGAGTGATTTTTACATCAATGTCCTGAGGTGTGCACATTTCTTCTGTCTTGTTTAAAGAAGCCACAAAGTAATGGTGATTGTGGCCTACGGTTCCAGGAACAAGAGGAATGGGTTTAGAATGGAAAATCTGAATCACCTTTCTTCTAAAACCCCTTTCCTAAGCCTGCTCCATGTTCCCCAAAGTCAGAATTACCATCAAGACCCTAACTTGGACCCCCTGGGGACCAGGCCTTGGTGGAGAGGAGTCACTTTCCCATTCTCAGGAACTTCCTCTTGCTCTCGTGTGGGCTGGGCCCTTCCTCATGTGGTCCCCCATGCACACTTTGAGGCCCAGCTGAAATGTGACCTTGTCCGGGAGGCTCCCCTGAGCCCTGAAAGCCCTCACGCCGGCCCTCCCGCTTCTGAGGTTCCCATCTCTCTCTTCGCTGACTCCTTCCCCTCAGCCTAAAACAGACCCGTGTCTTTGTCCGCTGAAACCCCCTGCTACGCAATTTCCGCCTCTTCTATTCCCCGCTCAGCTCACTGACACAGAAGGCGATATCCTCAAAGACGCTGGCCACGGCCCCTCGGATCCCATATCCCCTCCCACCCCGTGATCGTGACCGTGTTCAATCCAGGTGGGCCTGGGACCAGTAGAATGAGGTCAGAGTGAGGCTGCGTGACCTTAGGTCTGAATAGGTGATGCTCTTCCGCTTCGTTTGCTGGAAGCCTACTTGGCACCCTGACTGCCACGTCCAAGCTCAGCTCCGTAGGCTGCCATGCTGTGAGGAAGTCCAGGCCGGAGGATGGCCATGGGCAGATTTTCTGGTTGCCAGCTCCAGCTGGGGTCCCGGCTCAGAGTCGGCACTGGCCTCCAGCGTGAATGAAGATGCCGTGAGGTCACTTTGGCCCCCAGCTGCTGAGTGTCCTCCAGCTGTAGAATCTTACCAGCTGAGCTTCAGACATCACAGGGTAGAAACAAGCTGTCTCCTCTGTGCTCTGTCCAAACTGCTGAGCCCCAGAAGCTGTGAGCACGATGACACAGTTGTGACACGGGGCGGGGCCCAGGGGGTTCCTGAGCACAAGGCCTTTCTGTGTCTCCCATTTCTTTTTTTTTAAAATTAATTAATTACATATTTTTTGGTTGTGCCGGGTCTTCGTTGCTGCGAGGGCTTTTTCTCGAATTGCGAAGAGGGGGCTGCTCTCTCGTTGCCGTGTGAGGGCTTCTCACTGTGTGGGCTTCTCCTGTTGCAGAGCACGGGCTCTGGGTGTGGGCTCAGTGATTGCGGTGCCAGGGCTTAGTTGATCCATGGCACGTGGGATCTTCCCAGACCAGGGAAACGAAACCATGTCCTCTGCATTGGCTGGTGGATTGCTATCCACTGTACCACCAGGGAAGTCCCCCCTGAACCCCCATTTCTTTGGTTATAGGGAATAGCTTGCAATCGCCCTCATGACCTCCCCTGAGTTCCAGTGGGCAGATTCCAGCAGTTGTTAATTAGGGACCAGAGGGAACGGGAGACCAAGGAGAAATAGTCATGAGCAGCCTTGGGCAAGGTCCTGTTTCCCCACCACAGGGTACATACAACAGTATCTCTGAGCTATTTTAGAGATACTGAAACCCCCTCCAGGTAGGAGAAGTTAACAATTAATCATGGCATTCTGCCCACAAGCATAGATCCTAGATCAGGTGGACATGAAGGTCAGTGGTGCTGACTCCCACTTAACCTCACCACCAGACAATCAGAATGTCCAGGAGCTGATCACACTCTCTTTGGACAATTAATACAAAATTTCTCACTATCTTTCCCAAATGGGGGACAGACACACGGTTTTGAGAGCATTAGCTGGCTGTGTCCTGTTTGCCTGGCTAAGCAGTAAGGTAAGGTGAAGTTGCTCAGTTGTGTCCGACTCTTTGCGACCCCACAGACTGTAGCTTACCAGGCTCCCCTGTCCATGGGATTTTCCAGGCAAGAGTACTGGAGTGGGGTGCCATTTCCTTCTCCAGAGGATCTTCCCCGACCCAGGGTTCAAACCCAGGTCTCCCGCATTGTAGGTAGATGCTTTACCGTCTAAGCCACCAGGGAAGTTCATCCTTTTCTACTTCACCCAAAACTCTGTCTCCGAGATTTGATTTGGCATCTATACACAGAGAGGCTGAGTTTCCGG
This sequence comes from Cephalophus harveyi, assembly GCA_006410635.1. Taxonomy (NCBI): domain Eukaryota; kingdom Metazoa; phylum Chordata; class Mammalia; order Artiodactyla; family Bovidae; genus Cephalophus; species Cephalophus harveyi. Next base: position 276,536 of record SJYT01003212.1, read on the forward strand.
CATCAGTTGCTTTTAGCTACTAAATTTGGGGTTATTTGTTACACAGCAGTAGATAATTGAGACAGCTGCCGTCTGCTTCCTGCTCCCACGCTTGCACGAAAACCCCCATCACCACCCCAGAATCTCTTGGTGGCTAAAGTTAATGGGCTGGTTTCTGCCTGACCTTTCTTCACCGCTAGGCCACCGTTTCGGCTTCTAGGAAACACCCTGACCCTCGGCTTCTGACGCCTCCCTCCTTCCCGGTTTCCTCCTTTTATCCTGTTGCTGGGCCTCCCCTCCTGGTTCCCTCCATCAGTCACCCCTTGAATGTGGGTGCTCTCAGGAATCTGCCCGAGTTTGCTGCCTCTCTCCTGGCACACAGGACTTTAAATCCACGTCTTGGGTGCAGACCACGTCCCACAGCCCCCGTGGC
>SJYT01003212.1:276970-290243 GCA_006410635.1 Cephalophus harveyi
TCCCTGTGGTTGTTCCCCAGGTGCGGTCTGAACATCGTGGTTCACAAGTGTGGAGCCAACCTTTGGGATGGCAGCGGTGAGGGAAATGGTGCCCGTCAGGCTGGGGACAGAGATGATGGGAAGGTACTCAGATTTGACTCACTGCGGGGCCGTGGCAGCACTCCCCAGTAACCAACTCATGGCTTTCGGGAGAATTCGAGCATACTGTAGTTTTTCCTCGGATGCTCACCAGCCCAGTTAAGGATGCACTGCCCAGATGGACGTGTTTTTGCTCATCATCCGCAAATCGGTTCACCCCAAAGTGTAAAAACAGAGCCTGCCTCTTGCAGTTATCCCCTCTGCCCTCTCCTGCATCAGCTCTGATGCGGCCCGAGCGTGTGGACAGTGGGGTGGAGCTGAGACTGTCCCTGAGCACAGGTGTGAGGGCTGGTGCTGCCCTCCCTGAGCGCCCCCGGGGATGGGCAGACAGCCAGTGCCAGCAGCCAGTGAACCAGCGGCACTGGAAGTCCCCGTAGAAGCAGGGAGGATGCAGGCCGTGCAGCGGATGGCTGAGCCGGAGGGCCCCTCCGGCGGGTGGGCGTGGATTCCCCTGAGGCTGCAGACTTGTCAGAAGACCCCAGGAGAGACCTTCAGGGGACTTGGTGTGACTTGGTGGGCAGTAGCCTTGGCAGGTGGAAGAAGCATGGGGAGGCCAGTGTGGCTGAGGGTGGTTTCAGCCAGAGGCGGGTCCAGCTTTCCAAGCCAGAGAGAGAACATGGCGAGGCCCTGCCCTGAGTGCGGGTGTGTTATGGGTGGGAGCAGGGAGAGGCAACTGTCCTGCGTGCCCAACCGAAGAGGGAAGCAAGAAGTGGGACTGAAAACGGAGGGCTGCTGGTGGGAGCAAACTCAGAGATGGCATCTGGGATTATGGGCTGGATGGCATCCCCCACCGCCCCTGGCCTTCCCAATGCATATGCTGAAGCCCTGAACCTTAGAATGTGGCTGTATTTGGAGATAGGATCTTTAAAGAGGTGGTTAAGGGCATGGCAACCCACTCCAATATTCTTGCCTGCAGAGTCCAATGGACAGAGGAGCCTGGCGGGCTACAGTCCACGGGGTCTCGACGAGTCGAACACGACTGAGCAACTAACAGTTAAGGTAAAAGGAGGTCATTAGTCTGGGCCCTCATGCAATATGACTGGTATCCTTAAAGGAAGAGATTAAGCCATAGACACAGTGAGGGAAGACCGTGAGAAAACGGGGAGGAGGCCGCCATCCCCAGGTCAGGGAGGGGCCTCAGGAGGACCCAACCCCAGCAACACCCCCATCCTGCTCATCCAGCCTCCAAAACTGGGGGAAATAAATGCCTGTGCTTTAAGGCCCCCATCCGTTGGAACATCCCCGACGGCAGACAGACATCTGGGTTCCAAGCTGAGACAGGAGAAGGGGTGCCTGAGTGTTGGGGGGCACAGCAGTGATTTCAGATGAGGCTGTGCTTCTCCACCTCACCCTACACAGGAGGCCTCCGGGGCTCCCTCACCCCCATCTTTTGGCTCTGAAGCATCGCCCTTCTCTCCCCAGTTCTTTTTTTTTGCTGCAAAAAGCTTTATGGTTTCCATTTGGTTAAAGACTTGGGAGAGGCTTCAGGGTGTTAAAAGTCTGCCTAGTGGCTGCAGAGAGGGGCTTCTGGCAGAAGCCCTGACCTTGAGGGGGGTGGTTTCCTCAAAGGCTGCTGGCTTCAGAGGCTCCTAGTCATGCTTGAGGGTGAGTCTTTGGAGGAGATATGGGACCAGCCAGCCTGTGGAGGCTGGTCAGGTGGTCCCCATCTTCTAGGACGTGTCCCTCCAGGAAGTCACAGAGGTGGGGCTCTATGCAAGCAGAACCCAGGCCATGTGTATCCAAAAGGGCTGGTTCTGGTGGTTCTCCATGAAAAGGGCGGCTTCTAGAGTGTCCTGGGTTTTACCCGACTCGTCTTGAGACGCTTCTGCGTGTCCTGGAAGAGGGCGAGGCTGCAGCGCTGGTTTTGCATTTTCAAGAGATGCTGGGAGCCCTTGCACTTCTCCTTAACCCATTCGTAGAAAAAGTGGCCCATGCCCTCTAGAGCCACGTCGTTGTGGTCAGAACAGAAGCCCAGAGAGAGGTCGGTGTAGGAGGCCGGCAGAGGTGTGTTGACCAGGCAGATGACAGTGGCCTCCACCTCAGTGGAATAATTCTGGGAGCTCGTGCTTGATTGGTAATGGGCATGTGTACATGCTAAGTTGCTGCGGTTGTGTCTGACCCCAAGGACCGTAGCCCACCAGCCTCCTCTGTCCATGAGATTTCCCAGGCAAGAATACTGGCGTGGGTTTCCATGGCCTCCTCCAGGGGATCTTCCCGACCCAGGGCTCAAGCCTGCGCCTCTTGTGTCTCCTGCGCTGGCAGGAGGGTTCTGCACCACCAGCGGCACCTGGGAAGCCCTGGTAATAGGGTGCTGCTGGGGATGTTCAGTCGTCCAGGCGTGTCCGACTTTTTACGACCCCATGGACTGCAGCACGCCAGGCTTCTCTCCTTCACCATCTCCAGGAACTTACTCAAACTCATGTCCATTGAGTTGGTGAGAGAAGTTCAAAAAATGGTGTTGGCTGGCCCTGGTGATGGCGGAAAACTGAGTGGCTGATTCTGAAGGCTGCATCTGCAAAGAAGGATGGAGGGTGGTCAGAGGCTGGAGCGAGGGGCATCCCCGGATCTGTTCTGTTCGAGCACCACTGAAGCGAGAGACAGATCCTCGGGGCCTCTGAGCGCGCTGCCTCTCTCAGTTCTCGTAGACTCAGCTCCTACGAAACACACAGTGAATGTGGACGTGAACCTGGAAGGCCTTTAGGAAACACCCACCCCGCCCATCTCCGAGGATGCTGCAGCCGCAGTCATCTCCAAAGGTGCCCAGACATGTGTGCGCGACACACACACACACACACGTGTGCCCATGTGCTTACACTCATGCCAATATGTCATCTATTAAAATTCCAGTTTTACAGACTTGTTTTAAAATTGCCCAAAGGACATGGAAAATAGCCCTGCTTTGAAGATGTGTGCATGTTGGAAGGGCGGTCTCAGCCCACATCTGGTTTTCGGGTCTCTGGACTGAGCGAGGGTGGGGGGCTGGCTCTGGGCTTCCTGCACTCTGGTGGGGGGGCAGTGGGCTGGTTTCGGGGTGTGTTCATCGCCTGGACACCAGATGTGTATAAGAGACAGCTTCCCAGAGGCTCCACTGGACCAGGAAGGGGGGCGATGGCTCCCCAAGCCCCAGAGCACGGCAGTGGGGCCTCTGCCTGCTTCGTGGCCCCCACAGACGGTGGCAGAAGGGTCTGTCTGGAGGGGCAGCCAAGCAGCCAGAGCTGAGAGGAGGCTCATTAAACCTTAATGACAAGCGTGCTGGCAGGCAGAGCAATTGCTCCAGAAACTGGCCAGATGGGAGTCGGCCCAGGTGACTATTTATGAGCAACTCAGGCCTGTGCTGAGACTGAGCCCTGGGGGTAGGGGGATTCTTCCTTGGGGTCAGGCCAGGCAGAGCTTATTTTATTGGATTCCCAAACCCTGCTAGCCCACCACTCCAAGATCCAGGCTGGTCTCCATTAAGTGTGTGTGTGGGGTGCAGAACGGACATAACCCCTTCTCCAACACACCCATGAACCCCTTGACTGACCTCTGAGCCTCCTGCCCAGGCCCGGATCCAGGGGCAGCTGTGAGGAGTCATGCAGAACAGATGGGCCACGCCCCCAGCCTCCACCTGCAGTTCCGCCCCCTCCCACATCTGCTGCAGGGATTCCTTCTGCTCAGTGACCCTCCCCTTACCATGTTCCAGCACAGAACTAGGATTTGGGGGTGGGGGCTTTGGGGGTGGGGGCAGCCCGAAGTTCAGTGTGAGGAGGCTGGGCACCTGGGGACCCCTCCCAGGCTCGGGGCTCCTCTATGCTAATGCCCAGAAGGTTCTTGAGTCCCCAGCCTGGCCGGGTGGGCCCCTCAGGAGCCAGGCTGGGCTGGGGGGAGGCGTTGCGCTGCGGCGGGGACAGATGTTTCCAGTTTGAGGGCTCGGTTGTCATAAATTGTTTGTTCCCCACCAAACCCTGTTTTCTATTAAGCTGACTCTGGGAGACGGAGGAGCCGCCATTTGTCCATGTAGGTTGTGTGTAGGAGCCCTGGCGAGGAAGTGGCTGTGGGTCCGTCCACCCCGCACACATCCTGACCTTGAACAGGCCCTTGTCCTGAGAACGGTCCCCTGGCTCCTGGCCGCCTCATTCAACTGAAAGGTTTGAGAGCTGGGACTCAGGAGACCTCCGGATGGGGGTTCTCTGCCTTTCCTCTCTGTCCCTGATCATAGTCTACTGTTGGGTACCCTTCCACCCCCGCCTCCTATTTCCTTCTTCCTAAAAGAGACTGATATACATTCCGGTATTCACTCCCCCTTATACAGCTGATCCATCCAGGTTCCAGATCCTGATTAGTTTGATATGATGGTGGAAACCTCTCCTTGCCAACGATGCTATAGGAAAAGGCGTGGGAAGGAGGCCTGGGCTGGAATGTGAGAGGATCTCTGGAAGAGAAGACCCAAGCTGTGTCCTAGATGAGATCATGCCTTGATGCAACATCAGGAACGGTGGCAGCCCTCTTGTGACTATGCAGTAAGCCAGGCAGAGGGTGTCAAAGGTACAGATGGGCAGAGTCTGGGTCCTTTAGATGGCACTGGGCTGCTGTATGAGCCCTCTCTGAGACTTCTTATCATGTGAAATAATACTAGCTATTATTTATTGAGTGCTTATAATGTTCTAGAAGCCGTGCTAAATGCTGGCATATTCGACAAGTGTTTCTTGAGGTCAGGTTCTTGTTAAAGGTGTGGGATACAGACGTGCAGAAATCAGACATAAATCTCTGACTCAGAGAATTTAGATTCTCTATGCTTTAAGTATTATCTCACTTAGGATTCAAACAACTGCATGAGGTGAAGTGACAGATGACGCAGTTTGGTTCAAGCACACGCCCACCTCTGTGGCCTGGGCTTTCCTGACAGAGGCTGGAGAGCAAGAGGTTTCATTTTCTAGGCTCCCTTGCAGCCGGGCTTCTGCAAGCACCTGACTTTCCCCAAGTGCACTGGCTGAGACGTGGGTGGGAGAGAGCACGGGGAGGTGGCAGGTACGGGCATTCAGGCAAAGTGGTGGCACTGGTTCCTCTGGGGCAGTTGTGGGAAGAGTTTGGTGACGGGCCTCTAAGCTGTGCGGAGGGGTGCTGAGTGCTGGGTGGCGTAGCAGGCAGGCGGCCTCTCAATCCTGGGGAGCAACTGGCTATTTCTCCTGGCTGTGTACCTTAGTTCCCCAGCCCAATACCCAGAAATAAATCCTTTTCTGCCTAAATTAGTTTGTGGATGTTACATAATTGCTGCAAATAATATCACCTAAAATGTGCCTTTGAGCTTGAGGAGGCGGTTGGGTGGTAGATGATAAGAATCCACTCACGGGGGTGAGAAACCAGAGTCTCTTGTTGGGCAGTGGGTAAGTATTAGGTCAAGCTGCTCCCTCCAGTACTTAGGAAGGAAGGCCACAGCCAGACACTGGGCTGGGCTCAGGGGCAGGCTGGATGTGGGCTTGTTTTCTTTGAGGGGTGTGTGTGGGAGGCTCTTTGCGGGGAAACAAGACTGTTCGCGGGTGATGGAGACCCGCAGGAGAATCCTCCTCCGCTCCCTTTGCAGCTGCAATAGCAATGATGAGCCTTCCAGCTCATGAATCTAATATGCCTCCACTTACCTAGGGTTTTAATTTCACTCATTTTTCTTTTAAGATTGATCTCTGGGTACTTAATGGAGTTTTAAAAGGCTAATGTAAATGGTACACTTAAAAATTTTCATTTTCTCATTGTTCTTGGTGTATAGAGACATGAATGATTTTTGTACACGACCTGGAACCCAGAAGCCTTGCTTGTTCTGCCCATTTATCGGTAGATTCTTTTATTTACAGTAACCGTGTCATCTGCACAAGATGACAGTTTCTTTCCATCTGATCCAATATTTAAAAAAAAAATATTGCACTGGGCTAAGACCTCAGGTACTATTGCCCCCCACCAATACACAGTGAAATTTTTTAAAATAAATTTTAAAAAATTAATCCTTTAATTAATTAAATTTATTTTGGGCTGCACTGTGTCTTTGTTGCTACGCATGGGCTTTCTCTAGGTGCATCGAGCAGCTACTCTCTAGTTACGGTGCATGGGCTTCTCTCATTGCGGACACGGGCTCTCGGATGTGTGGGCTTCAGCAGTTACAGTGCGCGGGCTTAGTTGCCCCATGGCATGTGAGATCTTCCCAGACCAGGGATTAAACTCGCGTCACCTGCATTGGCAGGCGGATTCTCAACCATCGGACCACTAGGGAAGTCCCACAGTGAAACTGAAAGAGGTTGACAGTGGACACCTATATACCCACCATCTAGATCCTACCATTCTAGATTTTACCAGGGTTACCATACTAGCTTTACTACACATCTTTCCATCCTTCTATTCCTCCATGAATCCATTCTTTTTTCCTTTTGGTGATGCATTTCAAAGTAGCAGCAGAAATCAGTATAATTTCCCCTTGTATTGTGGCGTGTGTATCAGTATCTAGTATCATTTGAATGGTACTATCCTTTGAATGATATCTACTATCATTTTTGGATGGAAGTGTTAAATGGAACATAATTTTCTAGCTCCTGATCTTAGAAGGAAAATTTTGATACTTTAAGTATGATGTGTTTGCTGTAGGTTTTTTGTAGATAACTTTGTCAGATGGACATTTCCTTATTTTTCTAGCTTGCTAAACATATCACTCAATGATTGTTGAATTTTATCAAAAAAATTTTGTCCACATCTGTTATCATTTAGTTTTCTTTTTATTCTGTTAATGTGAATGACTTTGGTTTTTGAATGATAAGCCCAATTTAATCATGATGTATTTAAAAATATTTTCTGTTATCTATTTTGGCTGTGCTGGTCTTTGCTGCAATGCACAGGCTTAGTTGCGGTATGTGGGATCTCAGTTCCCTGACCAGGGATCGAAACTGGGCCTCCTGTATTGGGAGGAGGACCAAGTGCTCTTATCCACTGGACCACCAAATAAGTCCCCATCACGATGCATTTTTATATAGTGCTAGTTTCTATTTGCTAATGAATAGACCTTTTTTAGCCATGATGATGAGAAAGATTGACCTGTAATTTTAGTTTCTTATGGCAACCCACTCCAGTATTCTTGCCTGGAGAATCCCATGGACGGAGAAGCCTAGTAGATTACAGTCCACGGGGTCGCAAAGAGTCGGACACGACTGAGCGATTTCACCTTATACTGTTGGATCATATTTTTGATATCTAAGGTTATGCTAGTCTCATAAAATCAATTTGGAGGTTTTCTATTTTCTGGAAGAGTTTGTGCAAGATTGGCATTTATTTCTCTCTTAGATGTTTAATTGAATTCACTAGTGAAGCCATCTGGACCTGCANTACTGTTGATCATATTTTTGATATCTAAGGTTATGCTAGTCTCATAAAATCAATTTGGAGGTTTTCTATTTTCTGGAAGAGTTTGTGCAAGATTGGCATTTATTTCTCTCTTAGATGTTTAATTGAATTCACTAGTGAAGCCATCTGGACCTGCAGATTTCCTTGTGAAGCGATTTTAAATTATGGCTTCAATTTAGGCAATAGATAAAGGACGATTCCAATTTTGAAGATCTTCTGATGTCAGTTTTACCTATTTTTTAAAATAAATTTTTATTAGAGTATAGCTGCTTTACAATGTTTCTACTGTACAGCAAAGGAAATCAGCTATATGAACACATATATCTCCTTTTTTTTAGATTTCCTTCCCATTTAGGTCACCTCAGAGCACTGAATAGAATGCCCTGTGTTACTCAGTAGGTTTTCATTAATTATCTATTCTATGCATATTATCAATTGCGTATATAGGTTAACCCAGTCTCCCAATTCATCCCACACTGATATCAGTTTTAGAGAGCTTTTTTTTTTTTTTTTTTTAAAAAAAGAAATTTGTTCATTTAATCCAAAGTTTAAAAACAGCTTTATTGAGGCATCATTGATATACAAAAACTGCACGTGTTAAGTGCATGATTTGATTAGTTTTCATATATGCATGCATATTAAAAAGCAGAGACATTACTTTGTCAACAAAGGTTCCTCTAGTCAAGGCTATAGTCTTTCCAGTAGTCATGTATGGATGTGAGAGTTGGACTATAAAGAAAGCTGAGCGCCGAAGAATCGATGCTTTTGAACTGTGGTGTTGGAGAAGACTCTTGAGAGTCCCTTGGCCTGCAAGGAGATCCAACCAGTCAATCATAAAGGAGATCAGTCCTGGGTGTTCATTGGAAGGACTAATGTTGAAGCTGAAACTCCAATAATTTGGTCACCTGATGCGAAGAGCTGACTCATTTGAAAAGACCCTGATGCTGGGAAAGATTGAGGGCAGGAGAAGGGGACAACAGAGGATGAGATGGTTGGATGGCATCACCGACTCAATGGACATTAGTGTGAGTAAACTCCGGGAGTTGGTGATGGACAGGGAGGCCTGGCATGCTGCGGTTCATGGGGTCGCAAAGAGTTGGACACGACTGAGCGACTGAACTGAACTGAATGCAGTCCTGAAACATCACTCCCTCTGTATTTAAAATTGATTAGCATCCACGATATCCTCTTTCATGTTCCTAATGTGCGCCTAAGCTGAAGAATTCCCCCGCTTTTCGCTTCTGGGACTGGCTGTTTTCCTGTCCCTCCCCCACCCTTCCACCTGTTCTCCGTCCTTCCTCATCAATCTTGTTACAGGGTTGTCAATCCTTTTAGAGAACAAACTTTTCACTTTCTTGATTCCCTTTATCGTTTATTTGTGTTCTACATTTTGGCTTTTATTTCTGGGTTTCATTTGCTTTATAAAAAAATTTCTAGGTGGTTGCTTCAGTTCAGTTCAGTTCAGTCGCTCAGTCGTGTCTGACTCTTTGCCACCCCATGGACTGCAGCACGCCAGACCTCCCTGTCCATCACCAACTCCCGGAGGTCACTCAAACCCATGTCCATCGAGCTGGTGATGCCATCCAAACCCCTCATCCTCTGTCGTCCCCTTCTCCTCCTGCCTTCAATCTTTCCCAGCATCAGGTGGTTGCTTAGATAATTGATTTTCAGCCTTTCTTCTATTCTGTGTGTATGTGTTAGTCACTCAGTCATGTCTGACTCTTGGCAACCCCGTGACTCCACCAGGCTCCTCTGTCCATGGAATTTTCCAGGCAAGAATACTGGAGTGGGTTGCCATTTCCTTCTTCAGGGGATCTTCCCAACCCAGGGACTGAACCCAAGTCTCCAGGATTACAGGTAGATTCTTTACCATCTGAGCCACCAGGGAAGTCTTCTATTCAACATATACAATTAAAGACATAAATTTATAAGCATAGTTTTAGTTGCAACTCACAAGTTTTCTTAAGTTTGAATATGTAGTATTTTCATTATTGAAAAATGGTTTGATATCTTTCATTATTTGAAATATTTCAAATTACCTTTATGATTTATTCTTTGACAGATGAGTTATTTAGAAATGCGTTCAACTGTTTAACTTCCAAATTTGTTGTTGTTCAGTCGCTAAGTCCTGTCCAACTCTTTGCCAACTACATGAACTGCAGCACACCAGGCTTCCCTGTCCTTCACTATCTCCCTGAGTTTGTTTATACTCATGTCCATTGAGTCAGTGATACCATCCAACCATCTCATCCTCTTGTCACCATCTTCTCCTCCTGCCCTCAGTCTTTCCCAGCATCAGAGTCTTTTCCAATGAGTTGGCTCTTCACATCAGGTAGTCAAAGTGTCGGAGCTTCAGTTTCAGCATCAGTCCTTCTAATGAACATTCAGGGTGGATTTCCTTTAGGATGGACTGATTTGATCTCCTTGCAGCCCAAGATGCTGTCCTCTCCAGCGCCACCCTTCGAAAGCATCAATTCTTTGGTGCTCAGCCTTCTTTATGGTCCAACCCTCATATCCATACATGACTACTGGAAAAAACGTAGCTTTGACTAACTTCCAAATAAATGAGGATTATTACATTATCTTTTTGTAATTGATTTCTAGCTTAATTGCATTGTGGTCAGAGAACATATTTCATTGGCGTTAACTCCCTTAAAGTTTGTTCAGACTTGTTTTTATAGCTCAGCATACAAATTTTGGCATATGTACTATTTGTGTTTGAAAAGGAAGCTGTTGAAAGTAGTGTTCTACGTGTATTTATTTGGCCAAGTTTTCTAATTGCATTGTTTACATTTTCTGTAGCTTGATTTTTGTATGCTTTACTCTTACTGAAATAGATGTTATAAAATCTAACTATACTTGCATATTTGCCAAAATTTCCTGTTCTATCAATTTTTTAATTTTAAGAGTGTATCGTTAAGTGCAGAAAATTTAGAATTACTACCTAGTTCTGGGAATTGAAATGACTGCTTTTATTTCTAATGTTTTTACCTTAAAGTTTGCTGTAATATTAATGTATCTACAATAGTTTCCTAGGGTTGCTGTTTGCTGGGTATATATTTCTCTATCCTTTCCTTCAAAATTCACATTTTAAAAGTGTTTCTTGTAAACAGCATATAATTGCTTTTGTTTCTGTTAAATTCTTTCAGTTTTATTGAGATGCAATTGACATACAGCACTTTGGAAGTTTAAGGTGTATGGCATAATGATTTGACTTTATTATGAAATGATTACCACAGTAAGTTTAGCGAACAGTCATCATCTCATATAAAAAATTAAATAGAAAAAAGTTTTCCCTTGTGATGGGAACTTTTACGAAGTATTCTTTTAATAATGTTCATATATAACTTACAGCAGTGTTAAATTTATCATGTTTTATTTCATAGCCGTGGAGCTTATAACTGGAAGTTTGCATGTCCTATGGTGTGTGTGGGTTAGTCGCTCAGTCGTGTGTGACTCTTTGTGACCCCATGGACTGCAGCCCACCAGGATCCTCTGTCCGTGGAATTCTCCAGGCGAGAGTGCTGGAGTGGGCTGCCTTTCTCTTCTCCAGTTGTACTATGGTAGTTCTTCTAAAATCAAGCCTCACAGTCTCTGTTAGTCCATTTACATTTCATGTAATAATGGATTTATCGTGTATATCTTACAACCTGCTTTCTATTTGCCTCGCCTATTCTTTTTTTGTACCCTCCTTGTGAAGCTTTTAATCCTGTCCATGGAATTATTCCCTCTTCTGTCATTAGTTTTGAGAAGGCAATGACAACCCACTCCAGTACTCTCGCCTGGAAACTCCCATGGACACAGGAGCCTGGTAGGCTGCAGTCCACGGGGTCACTAAGAGTCAGACACGACTGAGCGACTTCACTGTCACTTTTCACTTTCACACGTTGGAGAAGGAAATGGCAACCCACTCCAGTGTTCTTGCCTGGAGAATCCCAGGGATGGGGGAGCCTTGGTGGGCTGCCGTCTATGGGGTCGCACAGACTTAGCAGCAGCAGCCTCAGCTGTCATTAAAGTTATACATTCTTACTAATATAATCACAATATACACCCTAGACTTACCAAAAATCTAATATTAATTGAGATTTAAAAAACTCTCTTCTAGTATGATGCACGGAGCTTAGAACACTTAAACCCTATATAAGCCCTCCCATCTATATGCCTTTAACATGTATGTAAACTTCATGAGGCCCAATTATTGCTGTACGTAGCATTTATGTTGACCTGTGTATTTCTCATTTTCATTGCTATTCAGTTTTTCCTAAAGCTCTGTCCTTATATTTGGGATTATTTTCCTTCTGCCTTTAGGATACTTTTAATTTTCCTTTAGGGTATGTGTGCTAATGAATTCTTCCAGCTATTTGCATATAAATGTCTATTCTTCATTCTTTTTCCCCAGTTAGAAATTTGAGGTGGGCTGTCATTTTCTTTCAGCACTTCAAAGTCACTGTATTTCACTATGCCTGCGGAGAAGTCAGTTGTCAGTTGAATTGTTGCTCCTTTGATGGTAATCCCTCTCTTACCCAAGCCCTACCCCTCAGTAGCTTTAACATCTTTTCTTTGGTTTTCAAGTTTTACTATGATGTGTCTAGGTGTGGACTTTTTATTTATCCCATTTGAGAATTGGGGCTTACTGAATCTTTGGTTTGATACCTTTCTCGAGTTTTGGAAAACTTCTCAGCCAATGTTTCTTTCGCTTTCCTACTTTTTTGAGATCTGAAATACACTCAGGTCAGACCTCCTCACTGTATCCTTTGTCTCTCACCCTCGATTCGCTTTCTGACTCTGCTTTTGCTCTGAATTTTTCACCTTACTCATTCTTTTCTCAGTTGTGACTAATCTGCTCTTAAACCCATCGACTGAATTATTAATTCTTGCTATAATATTTTTCAGTTCTAGAATTTCCATTTGGTCCCCTTTGTTTCTAATTCTCTGAAATTCTTGGGCACACCGTTTGCTTTTAAACACAGAAAGCATAGGTGGTTCGAATTCTGTGACTGAGACACCTGGAGAGACTGTGGGCATTTTTTCCCTGAGTTTTAAAAATAACAAAATGTTCACTTTGGCTGCACTGGGTCTTGTTGCTCTGAGGGCTTTCTCCAGTTGTGGCAAGGCGGGGGCTACTCTTCATTTGCAGTACGCAGGCTTCTCATTGCAGTGGCTTCTTGCGGGGCACAAGCTCCAGGGCACGTGGACTTCAGTAGTTGTGGCTCAAGGACTCGAGAGTGCAGGCTCAGGAGTTGTGGTGCACAGGGCCCCTTGGCCGGTGGGATCTCCCTGGACTAGGGATCCAGCCGGCATCCCCTGCATTGCAAGGCAGACCCTTAACCACTGGACCAACAGGGAAGCCCCCTCTGATGGTTTTAATTCATGTATTATTTGGTCTTCTCATATACCTGGATATTTCTGATTGTAACAGATAATTTGAGGCCTTGGGTTATGCTCCTATATTGTCAGTTTGGGCTGTTCTAACAAAATACCATAGACTGGGTGGCTTAAATAAGAGACATTGATTTCTCATTTCTGAAAAGGCTGGAAAGTCCAAGATTAAGGTGCTGAATGATACCATTCCTGGTGAGGGCTTTCTTCCTGGCTTACAAACAGTAGTCTCTTTGCTGTGTCCCCTTTGATGGAGAGAGCTCTCTCATCTTTCTTTTTTTAAGGGCACTATGACACCACCCTTACGGCAGAAAGTGAAGAGGAACTAAAAAGCCTCTTCATGAAAGTGGAAGTGGAGAGTGAAAAAGTTGGCTTAAAGCTCAACATTCAGAAAATGAAG
>SJYT01003212.1:290610-334276 GCA_006410635.1 Cephalophus harveyi
TAGTCAAGGCTATGGTTTTTCCTGTGGTCATGTATGGATGTGAGAGTTGGACTGTGAAGAAGGCTGAGCGCCGAAGAATTGATGCTTTTGAACTGTGGTGTTGGAGAAGACTCTTGAGAGTCCCTTGGACTGCAAGGAGATCCAACCAGTCCATTCTGAAGGAGATCAACCCTGGGATTTCTTTGGAAGGAATGATGCTGAAACTCCAGTACTTTGGCCGCCTCATGAGAAGAGTTGACTCATTGGAAAGGACTCTGATGCTGGGAGGGATTGGGGGCAGGAGGAGAAGGGGACGACCGAGGATGAGATGGCTGGATGGCATCACTGACTCGATGGATGTAAGTCTGAGTGAACTCCGGGAGATGGTGATGAACAGGGAGGCCTGGCGTGCTGCGATTCATGGGGTCGCAAAGAGTTGGACACGACTGAGCGACTGAACTGAACTGAACTGGAGGCATATGAAACCCACTTCCTATGACTTAGAGATCATTTCTATGTGACAGGATTGAAGGTGATCAATGCACAAACAGAAGAGCAGGATGTGGATGCAAAGGGAGCGGCTGATGTACGTGTTTGAGTCGGTGGATTTAGCCACACCTGAAGTTAGACCCGACTGAAACTTCCCAGTCCCAGTACATAAGCCTTTCAATTACATTGTTTTGTGTTTAAAAAAAGCCAAATAACTGATTCCACAATCCCATATATCCAGAAAAGATGAAAACCCTAGTTTGAAAATATACACTTCAAATATACACTTCAAAAATATACATGTACTCTGCCCCCATGTTCAAAGCAGCACTATTTACAATAGCCAAGATGTGGAGAAAAACCCAAGTACCCATTAGCAGACAACTGGCCTAAGAAGATGTGGTTTATCTACTGGAACATTACTTAGCCACAAAAAAGAATAAAGTATTATTATTTGTAGCAACATGGATGGATAGAGATTATGATTCTAAGTGAAGTAAGTCAGACAAAGACAAATATTATATATCACCTCTATGTGGAATCTAAACAGTAATATAGGAAATTTCCTGGTGGGCCAGTGGTTAGGACTTGGCACTTCTACTGCGGGGGCCAGAGTTAGATCCCTGGTTGGTTAGGGAACTAAGATCCGTAAGCCACAAAGTGTGGCAGCAAGCAAACAAAAACAAACGAACTTGTTTACAAAACAGAAATAGACTCACAGACATGGAAAACAAATTTATGGTCACCAAAGAGGAAAGGGGTGGGAGAGGGATAAATTACGAGTATGATATTAATGTGTGTTAGTCGCTCAGTTGTGTCCAACTCTTTGTGACCCCATGGATTGTAGCCGACCAGGTTCTTCTGTGCATGGGATTCTCCAGGCAAGAATACTGGAGTGGGTTGCCATTTCCTTCTCCAATGATGTTAATAGAGACACACTAACATATATAAAATAAACAAGGATTTACTGTATATTTACTATCTTGTAATAGCATGTAATGGAAAAGAATTGAAAAAAATCACTTTGCTATATACCTGAAACTAACACAATATTGTAAATCAGCTATGTGTGTGTGTGCAAAGTTGCGTCCAACTCTTTGCGACCCCATGAACTGCAGCCCACCAGGCTCCTCTGTCTACAGAATTTTCCAGAAATACTGGAGTGGGTTGTCATTTCCTACTTCAGGGGATCTTCCCTAGCGTAGTGGTAAAGAATCTGCCTGCCAGTGCCAAAATCAACTATACTTCAACTAAAAACAACGACCCAGATAACTGAGGCTCAGGGAAACTAGGTAACTTTTCTGAAGTCACAACTAGCAAGTGGAAGAACCAGGATTTGAACCTCTCTTATCACTTGTGCTCACTTGGCCCCAACCACATCGTGATAACATGAATTGCAAACAGGCAAACCAGTTAGGAGCTGCTGCTGAATAAACCAGGTGAGCAATGAGAAAGCGGGGTCTAGTGCAGGGGCGTGTGAAAGAGATTGTGATGGAATTTGGGAAGACACAGAACTGAGTGTGGAGGCTCAGGGAGGTGTGTGGGAGGAGGACCTAAGGGGCCTGGAAGATCCAAGAGACGGGGCAGAGTGAGAGATCTCAAGGCAGAGATAGGCTTGTCTCAGACACAAAGAGACATGGGCAAGAGCAAGGCCATCCTGTGGGCGGTAATGAGTCATCTGGAGCCACGTGGGAGGCCAAGGCCAGGCCTGGGGTTGCCCACAGATTGGGGTTGGAGGAGAGAGAAGGAACAGTCGGAGGAGGAGGAGGGAGCTATGTCACCATCGCAGGAGAAGGTGGGAGTCAGTTCCTCAGCACCTGCTGAGAGTCAGGATGAGGCCTTAGTAACTTTGGAAGCCAGAGCTGGGGACAAAGGAGGCTGGAGGAGGGGGAGTGAAGGTGGTGGTCATGGATTCCGCAGCAAAGGAAGGGATGGTGATGAGGAGGGTGGAGGCCAGGTGGTTCCCTCCCCCTTGTGAACTGTGCACCAGTGCTGCTGAAACATCAGACTCTCTCACACTGCCTTTCAAAGGCGAAGTCAGACTCAGGTGACTTACCCAGCCCCTTCCCAGTGAGCCAGAGACAGGTTTTATTTCCTAAAACATTTTAATAAAATTAACCAATAAATATTCTACACTGTATGGGCTACAGGGACAGAGTGGAAGACAGAAGGCCGGTCTTTCCTACTTAGGCCCTCGGGTCCCCTTGCAGAAAAGGAGAGAGAGGGTGCTATGGGCCGGTTTGAGGATAGGACTGGGGTGGGGTGGGGGGAGTGATCCTGGAATCGGTGATCTGGGCTCCATCCATCGTGTTGATATATGGGAGGAGAGGAGGGGTCAATAAAAGGAGAGCCCCTGCAGAAGGCAACCCAGAACCCCCAGAAGTGACTGGGGTGAGGGGAGAGCTAGCCTAGAGGAAGGGGTGGGGCAGGAGGCAGGGAGCATGGGCCGGTGGCGGCTCTGGGGCCGCAGCCGCTTACTCCCGGACATAGACCCTGGTGCACACGATGTCATCCGCCGTCATGGTCTGAAGGGAGAGAAGTCACTGTTAGCCTGGGATGCCCCTGGTTCCTGTGCTTGGGAGCAGGAAGGTTGCGTGGAAATACTCTGCTTGGCCTCCAGGTCCAAACCTTCTTCTTGGCTCAGAACAGTTCACAAAATGCCTGGGCATCGTGTGATGGAGGACAATAGAGGCCCAGGGTCCATTCTACGTCTCCTTCCCCAAGCCAGGAAGATTCCCTCGAGAGATCTGCTGGGGTCTTTCAGAGCAAGTCCTTTGCTCCACGTGGAAGGGACACCCTTTTGCATTTGCACAAGGGTACTGCCTGGGACAGACAGCCTAGTTCTGCCCCAGCAGCTCCATCAGGAGACAGCTCTCTCGTTGTTCTTAAATTTCCGGTACTGTGGAATGTCCTGGAAAATCTCTGAAGGTAGCCCTGGGCTTGCTCTGTCTGAGCTTGGAGAAAAGCAGGAAAAAGCCTTACCAGGATCAGCTCTCCATCGTTGGTCAGTTCTCTGGTCCAGGAGGTCTTGGGACCCTCTCCCTTCAACAGCCTCTGCTCACAGACCATTTTGTTCTCACTCTCCCATTTCACCAGGCTCTGTACGAGAGGGTGGCCAGGTGAGTTGGGCCCACAGCCGGGACAAGGCCATGAGAGGGACAGAGGAAGCGCCATCTTTCTACCCACCAACACTACCTAGGGACTCTCCCCACTGGAAATGGAGGAAAGACTCGAGGGAAAGATTGGAAAATGTCATGGTGAGACACCAGGCAATGGATCCCACGACCCCGAGGGACCCCATCCCTGCACGCACCTTGCAGGGTCTCCCATCCACAGTCTGCTCTTCAAACTCCTCTCCGATCTTGAAGTTGATCTCTGTGGTACGCACGGTGGTGGAGGTTTTGATGTAGAAAGTGTCCCCCTCCTGTCTGATCTCCACTGCTGGCTTGGATGCTGCAGCCACCGCGATCTTCCTCAGCATCACATTCACCCCTGTAGGGAGGGGAGAGGATGGACGTTCCAGGCACCTGCCTCACACCCTCCCCAGCAGACAGCAGGAGCAAGCTGAACTGTGAGTCGACTGGGAAGAGAGGGAGGGTTCCTGGGTGTCCAAAAAGCCTTGAAGGGAGGGCAGGTGGTGCAGCCCTGATGGCTGGGGGGTTCAGCGAGGAGGGGTGAACCTTTCCAGAGGCAGTGCCCTCCCTTGGGATTTCTGCTTCTAGCTTCCACCTGGATGAGTCAGCAGCCCTGGATTGGGATCCCCAAGTCTCAGCTTTGCAGTCAGTTCTCCCCGGTCCCTTCAGCCTGCTACAACTCCCCTTGGCTCCATTCACCTCACTTTAGGTCCTTTGTCCACCTTGCTGAGACCATCTGCTGGGGTGGGCTCATCAGAATCACTGTGTCCACATCCCCACTCATGTGCAGGGCAGACCCTCCTCAGCCAGCCCTCACTACTCATGTCCTGAAGTAGGGGCCACTTCCCTCTGTGCCTACTCACCTCCCCTGTCTGGTGGCCTTGATTTGCTGAGTCTCTGTCCCTCCCAGAATGAGAAGGAACAGGGATTCTCAACAGGGGAGGGGGTGTGGCAGCTGTGCCCCCCTACAGAATGGTCTGTAGCCTGGGGAAGCCACAGGCTGTGAAATAAGATCCATTAGGCCATGATTTCCACCTGGCTCACCCTCCCTTCAGGCTGGGTGACCCTGGGCTAATGGCTTAACCTCTCTGAGGCTTAGATTTCTCAGTTGTAAAATGGATACAACAGCTTCTTCAAGAGCCTATCAAACGGGCCAATGTGTGTTTAGGCTGGAGCACACAGGGTGCCAGGCACATCTGTAAGCTTTCAAACAGTAGCTACTCTTATTGTTGGTGTTTTTACTGATTAAAGAAAGGCAAAGAAAAAGCCAGAGTTGGGGCTCAAAGTTCCATGCATCAGACTCCTTCCTGTTCACCTGCCCTCCTGGAAGACATCTACGTCCCTCTCCCCTCAAGGGACAGAAGGGGACACTCCCCTCCCCTCCCGTGATGTACCCCGACTCCAGGATCACCACTCTACTTCAGGGCCCAGGTCTTCTCATTCAGCTTCTGTGGGTTCAGAGTCCCTGTGCCCATCCCCCTGTCCTTTCCCAGACTGGACCCCTTCTCTCCTCTCCCTAGTTATTTAAAAGGAATGGGGTAGCCAGAGAGAGCAGCCCTCTGCCAGGAAGTCAAGCAGGCCGGGAGGCACCTCTAGCTGGGGCCTAGGTCCGAGCCCGGCACCGCTTCACCTGGCCTGGCCTCCGGCCCTGAACTGGAGCAGAACCATTCTGGGAAACAATGGGTAAAGATGAGGGGCCAAACTGGGCTGGGCCAGGTGAGAGGCCTGGGATTCCCCTGATGCGGGCCAGACCCCCGGCTCTCCTCCAGACTTGGATCCCAAGAGAAACAAATCCCCTTTCCCCTTGGCACCAGCACAGACCCACTCTCCTGCAGGCAGAAGGGAGTAGGAGGAAGGGCTGTCCCTCAGGAGCCCAGGGGCCCACTTCTTGGCTGCTGATCTCTTGGGACCAGGGAGCAATGACTGAGGTTCCTAAGACAAACTGATCTGGTGAAAGAGACACATCCTGCTCCAACTCCTTGAACAAACAGACTGCTTCACTCTCTGGTGCTACTTGGGAAGTCCATCCTGATATCTAACAATTAGCTTTCCCGTTACAGAAGCAGGAGCTGCTAGCTATGTGCTATGCATGTGTGCTGAGTTGCTTCAGTCGTGTCCAACTCTTTGTGACCCTATGGATCATAACCTGCAGGCTCCTCTGTCCACAAGATTCTCTAGGCAAGAACACTGGAGTGGGTTGCCATGCCCTCCTCCAGGGATCCTCCCAACCCAGGGACCGAACCTGCATCTCTTACACCTCTTGCATTGGCAGTCAGGTTCTTCACCACTAGCGCCACCTGGGAAGCTATGTGCCCTGACCATCATATTGGATGGGATGAAGAAGTGGAGTGAGTTAGAAGTGAAAGTTGCTCAGTCGTGTCAGACTCTTTGTGACCCCATGGAATTCTCCAGGCCAGAATACTGGAGTGGGTAGCCTTTCCCTTCTCCAGGGGATCTTCCCAACCCAGGGATTAAACCCAGGTCTCCTGCATTGCAGGATTCTTTACCAGCTGAGCCACAAGGGAAGCCCAAGAATACTGGAGTGGGTAGCCTATCCCTTCTCCAGAGGATCTTCCTGACCCAGGAATTGAACCAGGGTCTCCTGCATTGTGGGCAGATTCTTTACCAGCTGAGCCACAAGGGAAGGGATGGGTATCCTCTAAATACCTGAGCATCCCTCCCCAGGAGAGAGACCCTTGAATAGGACAAAGAGGAGTGAGAAGGTACTGAAGTTCCTGCGGAAGCAAGGCTAGGTTCGGAGGTCACACTAGTGGCTTCTGGTGCCTGTGGTGCTGGGGCCAGGCTCAGCTGACCTTGGCTGATTCAGGACTGTGTTTGTCTAACGGGTCTGTTTTCAATCTGTCCCCTCAGCAAGCCCTGAGGAGGGCACGTGGCTCTGAGAGACCCCACAGAGAGTACAAACAGACTGAAGACAGACAGACAACAGGGTTGGGCTTGGGATCTAATCCTCCAGCCTGGGCCTCTCGGTGCTCCAGTCCACTGCTTCATTCACTAGTGAGAGGGGCCAGCATCCAGAGACGATGGGGGAGGGAATGGCATCCAGGCTTTCCGAAGGGAAAACTTTTCTTCTTTCATTTCAACAAGGGTAGAGCAAGAAAAGTTGACAGGACTCCGAGAAATACGGTGGTCAGGTTGCAAGAAGAACTAACAGTGAGGAAGGGTGGGGAAATCCTTGCTTTCCTCACAGCATTCCAGACCTTTCCTCATTCCTAACTCATTTCTACAGCTCCCTGCCCAGGGTGCCCTCTACCCAGTCCAGCCAGTCTGTTCAGGCCAGAAATGGAGGGCTCCAGGTTTCCAGGTGGCTTCTGAGTCGCTGAATTCTTGACTAATCTCCATCTCTCTTCAAAACCCTCTCCCCAGCGAGTCCAGGCTTTCTCTGCCCCTCCCCCCCACTCCCCCCGCCAAATACCGGAGGGCACACAGGAGTTGGGACAGGCAGTCTGAGTAGATTCAACTTCTTCCACCTTTAACCAGCTGGGCTGCAGCCCGGCTCTCCAGGGAGGGAGGGAGGGAGAGGAGAACTCGGATTTTCCGAAAAGGAGGGGTGGCTGGGGTTTCACACGAAACCATTTGTTGAAATCTAAGAAAGTGATAATTATCCAGAGCGATTTTAGGACTCTAGTTGCTCGCTGTAGGAAAATATTTGTCTCACAGATGGAGGGTGGGGGGAGCACAGTGGAAAAGTTCTGAAAGGGGAAGAAAAGGGAATCTGGGGGCCCTGCGGTGACGGATCACCTAGTAGGCGGAACCCGAGGCAAAGAGGGAAGGACTCTGCCCCCGGAGACTGGGTTACCTGCAGGGGGCAAAGGGGAAGGAGGCAGGAATGCCTTCGGGGGGTTCGGTTGGGTAGAGACCCAGGCACTCAGCCTGGACGCAGTGTGTGCAGCTTCTGAACAGCGGAGAACCCCCCTGCCTCACCCCAAGAGATACCGACCTCGTGCTTCTGGTTTCTGCTTGATTCAGAGGCTGAGTCACCGCAGCAGCTGGCACCGGTGGGCGCCCCGCCGGAGAAAGAAGGATTTAGGTATTCCGGCCCAGCGCCCCAGGACCCAGGCGTCTGGCCCCTATTCTTGGGGATGTAGGCGCCCAGCTTCCCACGCCCTGGTTCCAGCTTCCCTTTCTTTTTCATACCCACCTCCGATGCCTCGGCACCCCCTCTCCTCTCCCCGGCGATCAAAAATCTTACCCAGCACTTTGAGCAAATCCTCGAAGTTCTCCGATCGGATGATTTTCCAGTTACCAGAGAAGTTGGGCATGGTGGCGGCGCTAGTGGCGGGCCCCTTAGATCTTTCACTGGAGCCCTGGACACTGAGTCTTTTACTCAAAAGAGATGTCTCCGCCGCCTTGCGGGACTCAGGAAACCGGGAACGTCCGAGGACAACCCTAAAGCTGGCCTGGGCTCCCGCACGGACAGCTTTTATACCCTTCGCGGACCCGCCCTTGCCCCAAAACGAGGTGGCCCCGCCTCCCGTCCCGCCCGCCTCCCCACCTGTGGGGGCCTTGAGCCCGGTCCCTTCATTACCGTCCCATCCCCACCCCCACTACGGCCTCTGGATGTAGACCCATGGGCGGATCCAAAATTCGCTGAGGGGGCCCGAGATTGCTGGCTCCCGCGCCAGTGGGTGGACGAGGAGACGGACGGGGCCGAGCCCTAGGATTGGGCTCTCAACCGAGGAGAGAGGGCGCCGGGTCCGGGGCGCAGAGGCTGGGGTCTCACGTCTGCAGTCCGAGGCGCAGATGGGGGCCCGAGATTGCTGGCTCCCGCGCCAGTGGGTGGACGAGGAGAGGGACGGGGCCGAGCCCTAGGATGGGCTCTCAACCGTGGAGAGAGGGCGCCGGGTCCGGGGCACAGAGGCTGGGGTCTCACGTCTGCAGTCCGAAGCGCAGGGTCGCATCTCGCCTGTTCCCCATCCCTCCCCAACCTGACACTGTGCACTCTGCTCCTTGGCGCCGGACACCCGGCAACACCACCAGCTGGTGAACCACTCCTCGCGAGTCGGAGCTGGGGCGGCCGATCTCCGCTCCGCTGAAGCTGGATCCAGGGTGACCGCTCCAAACTCGAGAGAGGCTGGGGAGTCCTGGGGTTCAGGGACCAGGCACCTAAGTGAGGCAACGGCACCCCCTGCTGGAACAATTCGAAGACGCTGGGAGGGGGTTCACCCCCGCCCCTCGCCCGAGACTCCCCACCCGGGTTTCGGGCTCCAGTAGTGCCTGGTGGGCTGAAAGTTGGCGCAGGGAGACTCATTCCTCTTAAAGAATTGGGCGGGCGTTGAAGGGTTAAACAGGAGCCTTGAGCGCGAGCCTGCGAAGGGCAGAGGTCACAGCCAATCACTTGACACGAGCTCTTTATTAAGGCGCTTTCTCTGTCGCTCTGCTCCCCAGACCCCCGAGGGGATCGCAGTACGCGGCAGGGAGGGGAGGCGGGGACAGAGGCGCTGAGCCCCCGGCGCGCCGAGCTGCCACCTCCGGGTGAGGGGGCGGGGGAGCGGGGGCTGGGTGCCCCGGGAAGGGGAGGAGCAGGGTCTCAGGTGTCACCATTCTGAGCCGTAAAACGGCGGAAGGAGCGGCCGCCCCTCGGCGAGCGGCTTTGAAGTGGGAGATCAAAGGAGGGGGGTAGGGCACGGCTCCACATGGAGACCCAAGTGGGAGTGGGTGAGACCCCGAGGGAGAGGGCAGGGAGACAAACAGAAATGGAAGTCAGGCAGGGAGCTTCGGAGACAGGCCAGGAGGCCGTAGACCGCCGACCGCAGAGGAGCGGGGTCGGGCGTGGGGAATACGGTACTCCTGAGCAAGCGGAACCCGGGGGCCTGCTCCGTGTTGAGGGACGCTGCGGCCCCTCTGCCCTCGGCGGATCGGTGCACGTGGTCCCGATGCCCTTAACGCACCCCCAGCCCCGCCACCCTCCGGAGCTGTCCTTCCAGCTTCTTCCGAGGCGGGGAGAAAAATCCCCACATCTGGTCCCAGCCCTGGCCCCACCCTGCCAGCGTGGCCAAGGGTGGAGCAGAGGACCAGCTCTGCAAAATTCTGGGCCCTTTCCTTTAGAGCTCTGAAACAGTCTCGGAAGTTAGGGGCCTTAGTTGGGGAGGACCCCCGTGGAGGAGAGCCAGCGGAAAGGGGCTGGAGGATTTACCAAAGACTGGAGAACACTCTGGAGGTCCAGCCTCTGTGCTGTAAAGAGGAAAACCTCTGAATAATGGGTGTGTAGGGGAGGAGGAAACAGCAACCCACTCCAGTGTTCTTGCGTGGAGAATCCCAGGGACCGAGGAGCCTGGTGGGCTGCCGTCTATGGGGTCGCACAGAGTCGGACACGACTGAAGCGACTTGGCAGCAGCAGCAGCAGGGGAAGATAATGCAACTAAGATGACTGGCACAGGAAGGATGGAGATTAGACTGTAGAAAGGGCTTTTTGATGCCCCCCCACCCCTCAAAAACCAATGTCAATTCTGAAAAAGGAGCTGGAGGCTTCAGCCTGGTTTTAGGGTTCCAGGTTTTGTGTAGGAGACTTTAATTGTGGGGAGCTGGGTGGGGGTTGGCCTGGTCTTCTGCAAGTGAGGGGGCAGCGGGCTCTGGGAAGATGGGTAGACAAAAGCAGAGATGGTGGAGGGAAGGGGTGGTCCCTGGGGGGTGCTTAGGGCTTGGGGTTGAGGCACTGCTCCTCCCCCATCATTCGTCTGCAGCTTCGCTGTAGGTAAAGGGAGGGGGATTAGGTTTTGACAGTGAAATCAGGCTCCCAGCCAAGGGGATGAGGAGAGGCTGGGGGAGGGAACAGGGCAGAAACCAGACTCCTGCTGCCTCTGCTGCCCCCTCACTGCCCCCTGCCTCTTACATCCAGGTTGTCTGTCCCTCTAGCCTCCAGCCTTCTTGAGCCCCCAGCCAGAAGAGTCCAGTCTCCTCCTCAGTAGGCATCTCTCCTACTGCAAAAAAGAAGGGCCAGGGCTGACCCTTTCCTCCGCAAGCTTGTGACTAAGGATGTAGAAACCTCACCCAAAAGATGGTCACCAGGATGAGGGGGGCCTGGACCTACAGGAGCACAGAGGAGGGATGTGGTCTGGCTGAGAGAACCAGAGCGGGTGGAGGTGGGGGCTTCTTGGGGTGGAGCAGACCAGCCTGGGCCCACTCCCCTCCCTCCACTTCCTCACTCCCCCCACCCCATTATACACATGCCAGAATTACCAAAGAGACAGAAGTAAGACAAAGGGAAGTTGGGCTGGGAGGAGAATTTTTTCCAGATGTGAGTGTTTGTGGTTTGGCAGCTCTGGGCCTGAGCTCCAGCCCCTGCACCCCAACCCTGGCTGAGAGAGTTTGGGCAGAGGGTCCAGAGCGTGGTGCTGAGCAGCCAGGCTGGAGGTGTCAGCCTCCAGCAGCCCTGTTACCACAGGAGCATGGAGGCACATGTGTAAGGGGTACTTAGGAAAAAATGCAGGGGAAGGGGGTTGGGAGGCACGAGGTTGGGAAGTAGTGGGCTGAGAGGGCTGGGGGACTGGGAAAGGGGGCTAACAGAGGAGGCTGGGGGAACCTAGGGGCAAGGGGTAGTGGCTAGAGCCCTGGAACCAGGTGATGGGGAGGAGTTTAGCCAGCATCAGTCACTCAGTCACAAACAACTGGCTTTAATTTCCCGCCGGGATCCATAAGGAGAAGGAATTTCCTAGTGTCGCTGGCCTTTTAATTATTACCAAATCTGCTGCAGATCTGCCTGGGGCAATGCGTTCCCCTTTCTAGGAGCCTGGGTCATACCTCTCTTGGGGCTCCCCCAGGAATTTGGAGACTCAAGTTGGGGGGGGGTGCCAGATTGGTGAGAAAAGGTGGGGGAGCAGAGGCAGGATAGGGGTGAGAAAGAAACAGACAAGCTAGAGTTAGGAAAGAAACATTCTGGAGCTTTGTTCCCATTGCAGTGTGGCTATGTGGAAAACGCCTGGTTTTGCAGAAGGAATGCAGATGGGCAGGCTCCTGAATGGTTGCAAGAGTATGGGTGTGAGTGGATGTAGATGTATGCAGGATTGAGGGGTCTGAGGGCTTGGGAAGAGGAGGCTGCCCCACCTCTCTCCATCATTCCTTTGAGGCTGAGTGGGGGAGGAGGGATGGCAAGAGTGGGAGTGTTGTGAACCCCTCACCCTCACCCCCAGCGGGGATGGGGAGATTCTCCAGCCAAATGCAGCACTTGTAGAAGGGCCTCACCCTGCGCAGTGTTATTGCATCTGCTGGATCAGAGAGTTTGTTGGCGGAGAGTCATGTAGAAATTAAACCCAGGTGGGGCTGGACACCTAGGTCTCTGCCATACAGGGTAGGGGCCGCAAAGGAAGCAGGAATTGTATAGAGGGTGCTGGGCCTGCCCCTGGGCAGGACAGCTGTATCTCCTGGCCCCCTGAGCCCTCAGGATTCCGTGCAGCACCGAGCATAGGCTTAAGCATCGTGCCTCCAGGTCTGCTCTAATCCTCAACGTTGAAGGAAATGTTCCATTCGTGTGTCTCCCTGGGCTTAAGGACCCAGCCTTTTTCAAATCTGTTAAGGCCCGGGTCTGATCCTCCCCAAATGAAATTGCCATTGCAACAGGATAGATGCAAGACCAAAAAAAGAGCTTCCAGCAAGCTAGAGTGCAAGCTGGGAGTCAGAGAGCAGGAAGGAGGCAACTCATTCCCAGGAACATCTGGGCACAGGAGAGAGATCCTGGGAACTAGGGAAGGTGTGGTCAGAGAATCGGAGTGATGGGGGCAGGGGCAGCCAGACTCAAAGGAAGGGTATGACAGCGAGCTCCGGAGCCAGCCCTGGGGCCTGGCAAAGGGGGAGGCAGGTGGGGTCAGATGCACAGGATGCGAGGAGGGGGCTGCCTGTGACAGGGGGGATCACAGTTAGACCAGGGGAATCTGCAGGCACCCGGGCGGCCAGGCGGCTCCTCTGTTGTTTTTGGCTCTGCTACCTGGTTCCCAGCTCCATCTGCCAACGCTCTCCTCAGGGCTGGGCTGGGTGCACTGAGCCGGGCAGGCTGAGCAGTGGAGGGGGGAAGGAGGAGCTGGGGGTGCACTGGCGGAAGACGTGTCCGGAGATCTCTGTCCCCTGAGAGAGGCCCCTAGCTCTGTTCGCCTCTTCAGGGGCAGGCGCAGAGGTGTGGGCAGTCATCGAAGAGCCTGGAGAACCCCTGCACAAGGCCTGGGCTCTTTGTTCTTCTGTTCCTGCCTCCACCACCCAGACTGTGCTTCCTGCCAGTCAGCTATGGAGGCTCGGTCCCTTCCCCCACGTAGGCCCCTGCTCTGCTTTCTCTGTACTGCAGTGAAAACCACCAAATTTGACCCCCCTTCCTCTAGAGTCTCCTTGCTTCTCCGAGAACCTCCAGGCTGAGGTGGGGATTCAGTGTGGCCGGGATTATTGGTGGCAGCTACCAACATCTGAAGCCATATGGCCCTGG
The DNA here is from genome assembly GCA_006410635.1 of Cephalophus harveyi. NCBI lineage: Eukaryota > Metazoa > Chordata > Mammalia > Artiodactyla > Bovidae > Cephalophus > Cephalophus harveyi. Next base: position 303,637 of record SJYT01003212.1, read on the forward strand.
GCCTGACTCTGGCCAGCCGTGGCCCCTTCCCTCTCTGGAAGGAATCCCCCCAGGGCAGCACTGCTGGATGAAGAAGCCAGTCAGCCCTGTGACCTGCTGTTAAACTGCTGGCTTTTATGATGCAGTGATAGGGCCAGGCCCCTCTGCCATTTCCACTCTCGGCACTGGCCCCTTAACCCCTGGCAGCCCAAGGCAGGAGGGAGAAAGCTGTAGCTATGATAAGCTTGGCAGAGTGGACCTTGGGTTTGCATGGTACCTGGGGACAGTGGCCAACCCTGGAAAAGATGAACAGCCTGCGGTCCAGCCCAAGACTTTTTCTGGGGAGCTCAAGCCCCTTCCCAGATATCTCTTCTCCCACTCTCTGGGGATGAGAAAGGGAAGAAGAGCCAGGGCTCCACAGAACCCCTCTGTCCATTGAGACGATCTGAAGTTTTTGGAGGAAGAAAGAAGTTGACAGGGCTGCAGGCTGATTCAGGGCTACATTCCTCCTCTGGCCTGAACTGCAGAAGGTGGGCACTGGGCCAGATAATCAGACTCTGAGATTGAAGAGGAAAGAAGTCGGGGGTGGTGGGGGAGAAGGGTGAGATCCCAGAGAAGAGACTGAGGGGCCCTAGGCCTAGGCTTTGAGGTTCTGTATGGAGATAGAAAGAGTATTGGACCCACTGTCCCTGGGGCACAGGGTAAGTGGGACTGATGGATCAGATTCAGGAGCATCGGCCAGCTCAGGGGGAACACCTCTTCAAAGCTCCTTAGCGCTCCCATTTCCCTCCTTCTCTAAGCCCCCAAATGCAGCTACTGTCTCCAGATAAGACCTGGTAGTTAGGCCCCCAGCCGGGCTCCTATGGAAGCTGGCTGTGCTAATGGCTCCAGGGAGGAGGCTGGAACCCCATGAGCTGGGTAATAAGGACCAGCTTCCCCAACCCCAGGGCCCTTCTTGCTGCAGACCAGGCCCAGGACAGTGGGCCAGACTCCCCAGAGACAAAATCAGAGCTGCAGGGGGATTTGAGCAGAGTAAGGGTGGGCCCCAGGAGCCCAGATTCCTAGTCCCTGCCCCCATCCTCCCATCTTGAGCAGGGTGGGAATTAAGAAGGGATACCAGAGTTCAGGTCTGGCCCCTTCACCAGGCTAGGGCCTTGTCCTTCCAGTGACCCCACCAACCTACCCCTCCTTATAGTAGGGCTGGAGACATGGGCGGGTAGGGGAGGCCCCAGACTGACCTAGCCCTAATGGCTTTCCCTGGGCAGCATGAACAAAATGGGAAAAAGATGTGTGAGGTGGGAAGCTCTGATTTCCTTTCCCCTGCGGGCGCCAGCTCTGGAAAATGTTAGCTGTCAAAGAGAGACTGTATAATCCCCCTGCCTCCCCCAACCCAGTAGCCCTTCACCCCTCCCATCCACCAGCACCCCCCTCCCACCGCCTGCCCAGATTCCCAGGGGGCACCGGGCTGGCTAGTGCCTGTGAATTTCAGTTCACTAGGCTGAGGACGCGCACACTGTCTGGACGAAGCCCCCATCTCTCCCTGCCTGCGTCTTCTCCACCAACCTGGGAAAGACATCCAGACGGGAGCTTTGGCACTTGGGGATCCTCAGGGACATGTCCCTGGGGGGGTCAGAAGAGCCAGCAGATCCTGGATTTCACAATTGCCAACCTCCTCGCCACGGTCTCACGCCTCTTGATTCCCAGCACTCTGGGACTGTCGGCTACACATTTCCAGGTTGCCAGATGATCTGGATTTCCTGTTAGCCTTCCAGCTGAGCTTGCAGCAGCTGGCATAGAGAGGGTGCCATCCTGAGTGGAGGACACGCAGGGTGTGCCTTTCTCCCTGCCTGGGGGCAGTGTGGTCTCCATGGGCCAAGTCTCCTCTGATAAGCTCCCAGACCCCCTGATACCAGGTTTCTAGGGGTCCCAGGGAATTGATTCCAAAGCTAGGAGGAGGCAGTTCCTGCCTTGGAGTGGAGGGTGGGCATGGAGGTAGCTTCTAACCTAGCAGGAAGGCAACAGAACACTCTAAAACACTCTACCCTTGCTCTAGCCCAGGCTTCTTTGATCCGACCCCAGATCCACCCTCCCACGCTTCAGGAAAGCTTCCCAGACCCACCCACTCTGCCAGCCTAGCCCAGCCTCCCAGCCCCAGCCTGAGGTCTCAAGCTGCCAAGGTTGGATTATCTGCCACTGACTTCCCGTTGGTCCTGGGTGTGGGCTCCATCTCCCTCCTCAGTTCCCAGGGCAGGGGCAGACTGTCTTCTTCCTCCTTTGGTTATGGTTTGGATCCATCTCACGGAGTCTTTCCAAAGAAGGGACTGAGTAGGATTCTGCAAGATAGAAGGGAGTGAAGGACCTGGCCTTTTGGTGAAGCTGCCTCTGGTCTGGGGATGTCAGACAGTTTAGGTTCCTGGTGCTGCAATGGGACAGGAGGGTCAGGGTCATGGGCGAGGGCCCAGCTCTCAGTGCCCAGGTCTGGGAGAAGAGTGGCTCCGAACCCACCACTGTGCCAGAACTTCCTATATGCTGCCTGGGGTCTGATCCCAAAGCTCTTAAACACTTCAGAATGGAATCTGGTTAAGCCTGGGAGAGGATTAAGATGTGCTTGTCTTTCCATGCCAAATTCTTAAAAATATCTTCTTTCTCTGCCTCTCCCTCCACCCCCACATCTCTCAAAATCCTATGCATTATATATATTCTTTCAAAGAAAGCACAGAGGTGATGTTATCCCTAAATAAGGCTAGGAGTCTCACATATTAAAGAAAAAAATAAAACCAGCAAAGTCAGCACAGTGAAGCGGTAGGAGGGCAGAGAGCAGAGTGGAAAAAAAATCTGTGCAGCAATTCCAAGAGACCAGGGGCATGGGTGGCAAGTGCTCACCAGGACCCCCGCCCTGAGCTCAGCAGTACCACTAGATGTCACTTACCCATTTAGTCACTGCCTGGAGGAGATGGTGCAACCCTGACTGTCCACCCAGAAATGGTGGCAAACCTCCACCCCTGACCACACATGGGTCCCCTGCTGGTGAGGGTTCATGTACGTCCTGAGCTATCTGGTGGGCTAGTATGTACAGGAACTTGGGTGAGAGTTGAAAGGCCAAAGATGCCAGTCTTGGCTTAAATGTCTGTTCAGCATCAACCGTACAAGACATCATCTATGTATGCAAAGTTAATCAGTTTCAGATAAGGCTACTTACCACCTCCTTGGCCTCAACCCCTGTCATCTCTTGCCTAGATTACAGCAAGAACCTCCACTTTGGTTTTCTGTTCCCAGTTTCTTCCAGTCACAGCACCCAGGGGGAGTCCTTTAAATCCTGAGTGATTTCACACCGTTGTTCGAAACCCTGCACTGGGGCCCGTTTCATGCAGATGGTAAGTCCCAGTTCTTACAATGGCCTGCTGCTGCTGCTGCTAAGTCACTTCAGTCGTGTCCGACTCTGTGTGACCCCATAGATGACAGCCTACCAGGCTACCCTGACCCCGGGATTCTCCAGGCAAGAACACTGGAGTGGGTTGCCATTTCCTTCTCCAATGCATGAAAGTGAAAAGTGAAAGTGAAGTCGCTCAGTCGTGTCCGACTCTTAGCGACCCCATGGACTGCAGCCCACCAGGCTCCTCCGTCCATGGGGTTTTCTAGGCGAGAGTGCTGGAGTGGGGTGCCACAATGGCCTACAAGGGTCTGATTATGGGCCTGTATCTCCCCCTGCTCACTGGCCCTCCAGCCCCTACCCCCTTCCCCTTGGCTTCCCTTGTTCCAGCCATGCTGCTCCCTAAATATATCAAGCATTACTCCTGCCTTTGCCCTGATCTCTTTCTCTGGAATATTCTTCCCCCAGATATTTACTTGACTTGCTCCTTCACTTCTTTCAGGTCTGCTCAAATGTCACTTCCTCAAAAATGCCTTCTCTAAACAAACCATCTAAAATCTTATGTACCCATATCTGCCTTATCCCCTTACTTTTCTTCGTATCACTCATTATCCCCACTACAAGGGAGGTCTGTGCAGACTTCACTGGCCTACAACAGCACCTGGTTTGTGCTCAGTAAATATGTCTTGAACAAATGGATGAAAAGTGAATGACTTCAGCCAAAATCAATGACTACTAAGGCTGAAAAAAGTATTTGTCTTTCATTAGTACACTTGTTCTTGATTTAATCATTTATTAACTGTCCTTGAAGATTGAAGGCAAGAGGAGAAGGGGACGACAGATGATGAGATGGTTGGATGGCATCACCGACTCAATGGACATGAGTTTGGCTAAACTCTGGGAGTTGGTGATGGACAGGGAGGCCTGGCGTGCTGCGGTCCATGGGATTGCAAAGAGTCAGACAAGACTGAGCGACTGAACTGAACTGATAGGCGCATGAAAGAGGTAAAATCAGGTCTGAAAACAAGAGGGATACAGCTGTGGTGGAGGCCACGCCCACTGGCTGGGAGAGTTCAGAACTCTCCGTGATGCCTCAGCTGTCCTCTTAGAAATCACAACCCAGCTCATTAAGGCTCACGGCATGTGTTTATTGCATCTTCAACTCCTCGTTTGCAGCATCTGTCCACCTCAGGTCCCTGAGAATCTAGCTCAAGCTCCCCATCCTCCTGGTTCTAGTCCTGGGGAATTCCCTGGTGGTCCAGTGGTTAAGACTTCGGGCTTCCATTGCAGGGCACATGGGTTCCATCCCTAATCAGGGAACTAAGATCCCCACACACTGCGTGGCGCAACCCCCCAACTTTTCCTCCCACTATATCTATATCTATATGTGTGTGTGTGTGTGAAATCCTGTGGCCCCCTGGGGGCTTCCAGCACCTACTCAACAGGTCAGCCTCTCAGGTCCTTGACTCCACAGACTCCATCAGCCTCGTCTCCATCTAGGTTTAGGCACTTGCCTCGGGGACCACACACTGTTAGCTGTGAGCATTTAAACTCACTTTTCTGTTTGGATTGCTGAATGATGCTAGAAAAAAAATGTGACAAGCAGTTTGCAGGGGCCCTGCAAACTCACTTTCTGACCTCAATCAGGAACTCTGGCGTTGCTCAGAGGCCCTTCCTTGTGTTCTCAGTCAGCTCACTCTCCTGTCTTCTTAGTGGCTGCTCCACATTATCTTTATTCTAAGTTTCTGTCCCTTGGCTTCCCTCTCATACTCAGCCGACCACTCTGCCTCCAATTTAATGAGCAAGCAAGGTCACCAGGTCCTAATCACTTTATCCCACCATCATCCCAAATCAGAGGAGAAGGGGACAACAGAGGATGAGATGGCTGGATGGCTTCACGGACTCGATGGACATGAGTCTGAGTGAACTCCGGGAGATGGTGATGGACAGGGAGGCCTGGTGTGCTGCGATTCATGGGGTCGCAAGGAGTCGGAGATGACTGAGCAACTGAACTGAACTGAAAGTGGTTAGGACTCTGCGCTCTTAACACCAAGGGCCTGGCTTCAATACCTGCTCAGGGAACTAGGACTGCACAAGCTGCCACGTGGCCAAACTCACCCCTCAAAACAAAACAAAAAACCAGCCATCTCCACTGCCATCTGCCTTACCGTTTCCTCTTTCCTTTCTGACCCAGCAGAAAAGGGATCCTGATTGCTGGCCAAGGCTAAGTTTGGCATCCCTCCCCTCTACTCTTTCAGGATCCACCATAGCTTAATTCACCTGCCCTTTCGTGAGCCAAGTTATGCTCTGCTGGCTTTGTGTATTGGCGCCTTCAGGCCTCACGCTCCCACAGCAACCCTCATCTGCTTCTCCTCAGAGCCGAGAAGGAACAGCCCACAGCCACTCCTTTCTCGCCTCGTTTAGTCTCCAGCCCGCCTTGGCTGAGCTGCTGCTGCCCTCCTCAGACATTGCTCAGATGAAGGGCACTGAATTGCTGCAAAATATACCTTTTTGTTCGCTCTCAGCAGACTGGCTGTCCATGCTGTTAATGCTACCTCCTCCCTCCTGGGAGGAGTCTCCTTAGCTGTCCTCTTACCTGATGGTCCTCTCGCAGACCTCTCTTCCTCCAGCAGGCTCTAAGGATGGGTACTTCCTGAGACTTCGATTTTGACCTTTATATACCTCTTTATATACCTTTATATAAAGGCTTCATTCCAATCCAAGGCTTCTTTCTCACTGTTATAGTCTTGTGTCTCAGGTCTTAGTTCCCAGCCCCAGATCTCACTTGCTCTGCTAAACTCCAGTCTGGTACACCCAGCTGCTGGCTGGACATCTACACTTGGGTATCTTCAAGAAGCTCAAAGTCAACCCAATCAAGACCCAAGTCATCTTCCTCAAAAACCTGCTCTCCTGCCCACCATACACTCTGTCTTGATTAATGGCACCACTGCTGTCTATTCACTGTAGTTCAGAAATATCAAGGCAACCTTTAATCCCCTTGCTCTGATCTCTAAATCTTATTGATTCTACCCCCTCAGCGATGCTCATATGCACCTTCCCACTTCATTAATTCAGGACTACATCATTGCTCATCAGATTACTCAAACAGAAGAACTCATGTTCTGGCCCTACTCAATCCTGCTTCCATTGGGCTGCCAGCATTGTCTTCCTAAAACCAAAATCTGATCACATCACTCCCCGATTTTAAATTCTTCAGTGACTCTAGACAGTGCTTGCCACAGGGCATTGATATTAATTTACTGGTTTCTCTGCTTCAGGTTACTGTAAGCAACTGGGGGGACATGCCATTTCTGTGTGCCTAGCACAATGCCTGGCACATAGCAAGTGTTTAATAATAAACATATGAGTGGCAGGATTCCAACCTCATCAGATGCTGCCTGGCTGTGTTACTAACCGAGTCGGAGAGTGGTTAAGAGCTGAGGCTCCAGACACACAGACCTGGCGGCTCTGTGTGCCAGCACCGCCAACTTCCAGCCATTTAGCCTAGGGAAGACTTCTTACTTTTTGTCAGCCTCAGTTTCCTCAACTGTTCAATTGGAATACTGCCATCTTCCTTACAGAGAATAGGACCACGCTCCTGAAGACTCAGCACAGTACCTGACACAGAGAAGCACTCAACAAATGGCTGCCATTATTATTATTAATGATAGCAACCATTAGCTGCTTCCCTGGTGGCTCAGAGGTTAAAGCGTCTGCCTGCAATGCAGGAGGCCTGAGTTCGATCCCTGGGTTGGGAAGATCCCTTGGAGAAGGAAATGGCAACCCACTCCAGTATTCTTGCCTGGAGAATCCCATGGACAGAGGAGCCTGGTGGGCTGCAGTCCACGGGGTCACAAAGAGTCGGACACGACTGAGTGACTTAAAAAAAAAAAAAAAAAAAGATAAGAGAATCCCAGGATTTTAACGCTAGGACCACTGAGGCTCCTAAGAAGCAAACTGATTTACCAGCACAAATTGAGTAAGTAGCAAAATCAAAACTGATGCCTGGCATCTACATAGCAATAAAATGCTGTTCTGCTATCAACTGTTTGGTGGACTTGCCTTAAGTTACAGGGTAAATGAAAGTGCAATGTGAACAATACACAGAGTGTAATGCAGGATATTCATAAATGCACTTGCACACATGGGAATCTGTCTCTAAACTTGGACTTGGGCTAATGTGCCTCAGGGCAAGTTCATAATTATAGTACTGTTCATCTTTCCTGCTGTCAGCTGTAATCATCGTTAAACTAGGAATCAAATGATTCCTTGTTAGAGTCTTGATTCAATCAGTGTTGTTTTCTTTTGGCTGTACCACATGGCTTCTGGGATCTTAGTTCCCTGACCCGGGATTGAACCTGGGCCCTCTACAGTGAGACTATGGAGTCCTAACCACTGGATTCCCAAGGAATTCCCTCAGTCAGTGGCTTTTAAGGGTAGAGAATGGCAGCACTATGAACTGAAAATTTCAAATACACTTCTCCTTCCAAGAATCACTTTATGAAATTTCAAAAGATCAGTATGTTTGGCAGGATATAGTTCTCACATTCTTTTGCCCTTTATCATTCTCACCTGCAGAAGGGGGTTCAGCATTAGAAAATATCAAGACATGGAAAGAGTATTATGGGAAGAACATTTGTTTTTTTGTGCATATGCTCTAAAGGGCCTCAAACTTAAGGCAAACCAGGACTCGCTGATTGGTATTTAGGTAGAAATCTGCAATGGGGCTTATCTGTCATCAACTGGATGAAGCCTGCAAACAAAGGGGCAGAGAAAGAAGGGGATTAAAGTACAGGGATCCCCAGGCACCCTGAAGGGTGAGCGGGACTCTGACCAGGAAGTATGATACGAGAAAAGAGCAAGAAAATGGTTGCAAGGTCCTCTGGTCTCCAGGTTCTTTTTGGTGAGCAAAAGTGAGACTTAGCCCTTCCCAATGCTAGACTGAGGGTGCCTGAGTCGGGGGGTGAAGTAGAGCATAAAAGCCAACTGCAACTAGAGGTTATCATACTAAGTGAAGTAAGTCAATCAGAGAAAGACAAATACCGTATGATATCACTTATATGTGGAATCTAAAATATGACGCAAATGAGCTTATCTGTGAAACCGAAACAAACTCACAGAGAACAGACGTGTGGCTGCCAAGGAGGGAGGCAGGGAGGGATGGATCGGGAGTGTGGGGTTAGCAGCTGTAAACCATTAGATACAGAATGAACAAGGACCTACTGTAGAGCATACGGAACTATATTCAACATTGTATGATAAGTCACAATGGAAAGTAACATGAAAAAGACTATATGATTGTTATATATAACTGAGTCACTTTGTTGTACATCAGAAACAATATTGTAAACCAACAGTGTACTTCGTAAAATAAATTGTTAAGCCAGGTACCCTAAAAGCTGAACTCAAAGAATTTTCCACTTAGCTTCTAGTTTCCTGATTGCAGTGCAACTGACTCACATTCATTTCAATTAAGACTTGTAACCCCAGTCTTTGGTGTGGGCTTCCTGTTATTCCCACTTAGAGGTGTGTAAGAACGCCTAGCGCTTCTTTGTGAAGTGTCATGGACATTGCTTATGTTGGGTTCAACAGGAACCAACTTGCTCAGAGCTCAACAGCTGCCTGTTCAAGCAGATGCTGTCGTGCAGGACACGGCAGCAAGACCACGTCCCAGGTCTCATTTGGCTGCAGCAAATTCCCTTCTATAGGCAGCCACAGCTGTGACTCTAGCCTCTGGAGCCAAAATAGCCACTCAAGAGGGCACGAGTCTCGGTGTATACACGGAGTCTGTATTCTCTCAAGACAGAGCGCAGACAGTGATTCCGGCCACAAGGTCAGACCTGTGACTCACTTTCCCAACATCAGGGTGTGTACCACCAAGGAAGAGCTGGCAGGAGCAACCAGGCTGGCGTCACTGAGCACCCATTCTCTCCCGCTCCATCCCTCCCACATGCCCACTCTGAGTCACTCTCCTGGTCACATACCCCGTGTGAGGGTGTTTGCGCGGCTTCAAGTGTCATTTTAGGTGTGTTTGGTGATTTGTGGTGGGGCGAGAAGGCAACAGAGCACATGGGCGTCAGACAAAGGCTTGGTCAGCACTTCTTGATGACTTCCAGCAAACGAGGGTCCATTCAGTGTCATCCACAGAGACTCTAGCCCCCCTAACAGAATTACAGCGCTAAGGAGTCTGTGACAAAGCTATTTAATGTGAAGTTATAAGGAAAACACCACACAATTGTTTTTCCTTTATAAAAAATTTATCAAGGGAATAATTTGCATTTTCAGAGGCTTGGTTTAGCAAAGTAAAAGACTAAAACTCACTGAAACATTTTAAAATTCTTCTTTAACCTAGCAAGTGGGGTTTAAATTAAATAAATTCTCTGTTACTTTAGGAGACTGCTTTCCTAAATCAGAAAAATTGATTTCCAAGTCACTCTCTTACCTCTACTGCCCATAACCCTAAGGAGAACTAAACCTCACCAGGAATGGCTTCTCCGGAATTTAAGGTGGAAAGAACAGGTGATATCCCAACACAAACCAGATGTAGACTCTGAGCTGAAAGCAGAGTCTGAGAGATGCATTGGGATCATACAAGTTATCATCCAACAGGATACTTCTGAGAGTGAAAGAGGGTGCTGTTAATTGCTTGAAAGGAAAGGCATAATGAGACACACGGCCACCCTAGTGATAAGGCAGTTTGGGAAAAGACATTTCCCGGTTTGCCGTGCCCTTTGAAAGTCAAAAGACTTTCCCAGAAGCAAAGCACCTTGGGACACACGGTTAGCACCATTTAAGAGGTAAACGGCCTAGGGGTGGGTTCTGACATGGAGGCGTCCTCCTTCCAAGTAACGGTTAACCAGACACACAAGACCTGAAGTGGACTTCAATGGATGTTAAGTCTGGGGTGTGGCCTCCCTCTCCCCAAACCCCCTAGCTTCCAAAGGCGTGGAGCTGGTGGGGCGGCCCGGGGCCCACTGCCCCGTCCTGGGTGTGGTGCTGCTTCCGCCTGCCCGCGTCGCCAGTGGCCCCGCTGGCACTAGTCTTTAGGGGGATTCTGGGCCAGGTGCTGCTCCCATTCAACTTCAACCAACTTGTACAGCTCCATGGTGGCCTGAGCATCTTCCACTGAGGAATGTCCACTTTTCCCAGCCTGAACAAGGGAGGAAGAAAAGAGCATGAGGCTACAAGAGACCATTTCCTCCCTTCCCAACTGGCGCTCTCCAACCTCAATGCTGCCGCTTGGTAGTTAGCGGGCGGCAAAGGCGGACCTCTGGTGGAGCCCCACTCATCATCTGATTTCAGGGGTTCAACTCCTACACTACGGTCTGCCTCAGTCCTTTCTGTGGCAACAAGTACACACCATATTGTTCTACATTCTTCTGTAGAAGAACAGACCAGATCATAGACAGATCTTCTGAGTCTTCCATCTTCCCTAGTTCTTTAACTAATCTATGTATGACATGTGTCTATACCCTCATGCCAGGCAGACCACCCCCTCTTTGACTGCCAAACATATGAAATACCTAAGAGGCCCCTGAAGCCACTTATGGTCACTTAGGCCACCACAACTACCTGCTTCCCACTTTTCTTACTTAGGGTTTTAGTCCCACTTTTAGGCCTTTTTCCTTTTCCAAGTCCCCTTGGAACACTCTGGGAGGTAGGAAACAAGTACTGTTATGCCTAAGTAGAGATGGGCCTCTCTGCCCAAAGCTCTTCCCATCAGAGCATCTCCCCCTGGATCTCTGCAATCAGAGGAATCTGAGTGTCAGAGCCTGGAGAGAGGCAGCAGGCGAGCCTTTCCCGTCCAAGCCAGGGGTCTGGCAGCCTCTGGGGAGACGCTACCTGGATGTCCCGGTTCAACAGCTTCTTGGTGAGACTCTTCAGAGACATGGTGGCATTCTCTGGGCAGTCAGCCTTACGGTTGAGGAGGGGGATATGAGAAGTGTCTCGGGTGAGGGACTTGGGATGAACGTACTGAAGGGCTTTGAAGTCATTGTGGATGGCATGCCCCACCACTATCTTCCCTGTGAGAATCTTCAAGATCTGAAACAGACATGGAAGAGGTGGTGAGCAGCACGATCCACAGATGCAGCCTCTGCATTCTAAAAGTCCAACACAGCTCTAAGTCCTTCTAGGCTCTTTTCACCACTTGCTCACTTGCCTCATCCTTGAAATGCCTTCTCCCACAAGTTTTCTTTCACCTGAAATCCATCTCCTCTCCCCGAGGTAAAAGTAGGCATTTTTCATGGTATAACCGTTTGGACATACCTAGCCAGTGGTTCCTTATCGTCACGTTAATTTCTACCTCAATGTGATGTTCATGTAATTACCTAGTTCAGTCCTGGCTTGATACTTGAAGTTCTTTAACCATGATAATTGTTACGCTGGCCTTAGATACAGGCTGGGACAAATACTGTAAGACGGACTCCAGGGAGGTAACAGAAGCCCCAAATTATATGCAAATTGATATGCATATGTTTCTGTGTTTGTTTTTTGGGGGGGAATCTTTGGCTTTCATCAGACTCTCAAAGGGCCTACAAGCTATAAAAAATTAAAAATTGGGAATTAAGAATTGGCAGTCCAGTGGTTAAGACTCAGCAGTCTCACTGCCAGGGGAACCAGGTTTGATCCCTGGTTACAGAACAAAGATCTCACAAGCCTCAAGGTATGCCCCACCCCCTAAAAAAAGATAAAGACTCACTTCCAATGAGGACGACTAAAGAATATGCCATGAACTCTGAGGGCCATTACCAAAATGGGGTTCCAAACAGACTGCGAAAGAGTTAACAGGCCTGGAATCAATGCCTGGCCTCCCAATGGGACCCCTTGGAAGGGTACAGACTCATCTGAATGTACCTTGGTCTCATACCCCAGCTTGGGCACTGATTTTTATGATGAAAACCAGATATAGTCTAATCAACTTGGTATTTAGTTGCCCCTACAGTTTGCTGACCACTAACACCTTTACTCTGCATTAATTTCAACACACAGCCTTCATTAAAGCTAAGGGGATGTGCTGTTTCAGATCCACCCGATCTTCTGACTCTCCCGAGCCTTTGCTTAGCTATGCCCCTGAGGGTGCACAGGATGTTCTTCAACTCTTGATGTTCTTTCTAAAATCTAGCTGTTCTACCTCTGATGAAATTCCTCCAAATGACTGCTCTGGCATATGAGAGATTACTGGAACAGTGTGTCTAGACAAGACAAAGAATGTGGAGCTGAAATTACAAAGTGGACCAAGGGTGCCCTCTGGAGGCCTTCCAAGACCAGCAGCTCCTTTCCCCTTCCCCTCTACCAGCTCATCTTCCTTTCCTGTTCATTCAGCGTGCCTCCAGTTTTCAGCATAGAGCTTACAGTGGCTAGGATTGCTCAGTGAATGAGATGAGAACCCCAACATATCAGCCCTGTGTCTTTTACCCCCTTCATTGCAGGCTGCCTGTTCCAGTTATCCACCAACTTTCCACACTGCCACAGACTGCTTCTTGCTTGGGAAGCGCCCTCCACCTCTCTGTTCTCAACCCTAGACCCACCTCTACAAGGTATTCTCAAATTGAACCCTTTCCCCCTGGCACTCATGCCTGCTACTCTGTCCATCGTGGGTTGCTGTTTTTCTAGCAGAGTCCCAATTATCCAGATGAGGATTCCACTTGGGATCTAAAACAGATCTAATAGTTTATTACACCAGCTATTTGTAAGTTTCCAGGTTCTTAACACTCTTCATCCCCAAAGAAAAGCCTTATCTGCTACTCCATCCACTCCAACCCTCCCTCCACAATCCTTTGGTGCCTTCCCAGAGTGATATCCTTTGCTGAAAAATGATTTGGACTTCACCCTATCTGCTTCGCTGCTACCACCATCCCTCATGCCTCTTACCTGGTTCCGAGCAATCTTGAAGGGTGTAGCATTCACCATGTGCTGCTTCCGGATACCACTCCATCTGGTCCGGTAGTCCACAATGTGGCAAGGGGGCAGGATGTACTCATCATAAAGCACATCTCCGTCGTAGTTGACAATGCTACATCGAGCCAAGGAACTGACATGCCCCTTGGGTCCAGTACCCACCATCTCACAGTCAATTGCCACCATCTTCCCCGGTGTCTTCTGGGATGCCCCAGAGTATTTATTCTCTGAATGTGTTTGGGTGGAGTTCTGCGGGCCATTCTTGGGTGGAGGATTCTTCTGGGAGCCCTTCTTCTGGGGGCGAGTTGGGTGGCTCTTAATCTTTGGTAGGGCGCTCTGGAACTCCCCCAGCAAATCTACTTTAGCCACAACAGAACCAGCCTTCTGTGAAGGGGCAGGAGTCAGCCAAGGCACTGCAGCTTTCTTGTCCAGGGACTGCTCTGACCCACTGCTGGAGGCAGCTGTCTTCTTCTTTGGAAGGGGAGTGGCCTTCCAAGTGCCATCTACCCTGGGAGTTTCCCCTTTCTTTGAAGGTTCTGAGTGTGGCTTAGGCACCTTGCTAGGGGGCTGCTTCTTCTTATTGAGGAAGCCTTTCCGTTCCAAGAGTCGCCGCTTCTTGACAAATTTTCGGTGCTTGGCATTTCCCTCTAATGCCTTTTTGGGGGGAGGCTCGCCAAAATCCAGATTGAGGAGTAAGGTAGACATGATGACACTGGATGGTGAGAGAACAGTTGGGAAGAACAGCTTACAGATGAGAGGAAGATAGAAGACTCATCTGCTGAATCCCACAGACCAGCATTTGGAGGTTTGCAGCATACCCTAGGGAAGAAAGCAATCCTGATAACGGAGCCCATAGGCTTGGGAATCAATAAGACCCATCTTTGCAGGACTTAAGAGAGGCGAAAAACATCAGAGCAACCTCTCTAATAACGTGATATGACGGAAGGAGAACTTCATTCTGAACCAGGAAGCCTGGATTCTAGAAAGCTCCACAATTCACCAGCTGTATGGTATTAAGAAGGCCAGGTCTCCTCTCTAGATCTCAGTCACATTTGTAATCTTAGGGGGTCGCAGGGCCAACTAGCTGAAACAGCAATCTACAACGCCAGAATAGGTGAACTCTATCATCTGCCCCTGGAGGGAGTGTCTAGGTATGCTCAAAGGCAGTGACAGGTTTGGCAAAGCTGACCTCTGGATTACCCTAGCATCCCCACGCGGGTCCCACGAGTAGAGATACAAATTGAGGCACTCATCTCCCTTGTTTCCAGGTGGGGGAAATCTCCACATGCATCTCACTCAAGTCTCTGTGCCACGAAAGGACCTTGACAACACACACTGGTGGGGGAAGGAACCGAGTCTAAGGAACAGGTGCCAGGCACGCCGCGGAGCCAACCTCGCACGCTCACTCACCTACCTCCTAGATGGGTCCGCTAAGACCGGAAGCGCCAGGAGCCGGATGCGGAAATTGGCGCGCGTCGGCGGTGCCCAGGCCGGCAGGCCCGCGGGTTGGAACGCGCCGGAGGCCGGCGCCCGCGTACCCGCACGGCCCCTGCCTCCGGGAGCGAGGCCAGGGATTCGGAGTGTGTGGGCAGCGGCAGCGGCGGCGGCGGCGGCGGCGGGGGCGGTGCGGAGCGGAGCGCGGAGCCGCTGCCGCCACAGGGCACGGTCCCCTGCTCGGCCTCACGGTGGCGGTGCGGACGCGGCAGGGGCGCGGAGCAAAGGCGGGATCTGCGCTCGCCGCAGCCCCGCTTCACCCCGGCCCGGCTCGCCTCCTTCGGGGCGAGCCCGACCTGAGAGCTGGAGGACGTNTGGGGGCGGGGGCGGGATGCGCTCCCCGGCCCCTCTAGCCCCGTGGAGGTACAACTCGAAGGTGTGGGGAAGCCGCGACAAACGGGAAACGCGCGGGACAACCCCCGGCCTCACTTCCGGAGAGAAGAGAGGCGTACGGGAAAGGGCGGGATCTGGAGGCGGGACCTGGGACTTGGCCTGCCCCTATTCGTGAGCCGGGCACTGCGCGACGCCTCTGTGGCGTCACTGCGTTGGCACCCCCGCCTCGCTAGTCTCAGACGTAGACACCTTGGCGCTGTGGGGCGTCGCGACCTGTGACGTCACGGGTGCGCCTGAAGTCTTCGCCCCCAGCCTGGAATCCCGGAAAGGCAGCATCGGGCACCAGATTCCGAACACTTTTTCTTCCGAGGCCACCTGAAGTTCTGAGCCCAGGCCGGGTCCCGGACCCGCGTGGTCCTGACCCTGGTCCTCTCCTCGTTGCTTTCTCGCTCCCCGCGCCACCGTCTGGGCTCCGGAATGCCCGGGGTCTCCGCCCGGCGCCTCTCTCACGAAGAGAGGAGACAGCTAGCGGTGAACCTCACCCGGGTCGTTTCACGGGTGCGCCTGAAGTCTTCGCCCCCAGCCTGGAATCCCGGAAAGGCAGCATCGGGCACCAGATTCCGAACACTTTTTCTTCCGAGGCCACCTGAAGTTCTGAGCCCAGGCCGGGTCCCGGACCCGCGTGGTCCTGACCCTGGTCCTCTCCTCGTTGCTTTCTCGCTCCCCGCGCCACCGTCTGGGCTCCGGAATGCCCGGGGTCTCCGCCCGGCGCCTCTCTCACGAAGAGAGGAGACAGCTAGCGGTGAACCTCACCCGGGTCGTGACGCTCTACCGTTCCATCCTGGACGCCTACATCATCGTGAGGCCACAGGGATGTGGGTGGGGTGCTCCTGCTTGTGTGATTGGCTACCTAGCCACGACTAGGGGAGAATCTGGAGAGTTAGCGTCTGATCTTTTTTTCTAATAGGTTTTTTTCAGTCTTTTGTCTGTACAAGAAAGGGTTAAGCTGGGGCAAAAACCCCGATTCTTTTTTTTTTTCCTGATGACCTAAATATTAATATTTCTAGCATCTAGGTTGTTTTTCTAATCTTCTCGTGTCCAGTAATAAAGCGCATGGACATTTGAGCCATGCTGCTGCGGCAATGTTGAACTATCCCAGGAACATGTGAGGTGTTTTCAAGAACACACATGATCGTTCATTCAGGTTTTGAATAAATTCCTGGTTTGCCGTGTAATGGACAATTCCAACTTTGAAGTCGACAGAGTCGGACTAGAGTCCCGCCTTCCCTATCGTGTTAACATTAGGCATAAAAATTCCTCCTAGCCCCAGATCCTCAGCTGTAAAATGGATCCCATTTTGAAGGATCATTGTGAAGAATAAATGAGATGATGTATAAATGCCACCAGCATCCACTGAATTATTCAGCTCCCAAACCCAGAAGCCATCCTTGATTCAACTCTTTTCTGATTCAGCTCTTTCAACAAGTCTGTTGATTCAACCTCCAGAATAGATACCAAATTCACCCGTGTCTCCATTGACACTGCTACCACCCTAGGCCAAGCCAACATCATCTCTCTTCGGGACTGCTTCCTAACTGATTTCTGTATTTGCTTCCTCCCTTCCACACCCATTTCTTCACAAAACAGGCAGACTGTTCTTCTAAAAATGTAAATCTGATCCTGACATTTCTTGCTTCCTAGGTACTCTGGGATTTCCCAGGTGGCGCTAGTGGTAAAGAATTCATCTGCTAATGCAGGAGACCCAAGAGATGTGGGTTCAATTCCTGGGTTGACAAGATCCCCTGGAGTAGGAAATGGCAACCCACTCCAGTATTCTTGCCTGGATCCTAATTATAGGTAATGGTAACTACCATTACCTATAAAACCCTACAAGCTCCCTTTTAAACCTGATCACATTTCATTCTCTCCCCCATTCACTATACTACATCTACACTGGCTTGATCAGGGCCTTTGCACTTACTGATCTTCCTGGAATGTTTTTTTTCTCAACAGAAAGGCAATTGAGTAGGGTGGTTAACAGCAAAACTCTAGGATTGAATTGGTTTCAGATTCCAGCTGTACTACTTACTAGCTTCTTGACCTGGACAGATTTATGAAGTGCATTAACATATATAAAATGTTTCAGACAGTATCTGGCATATTAAAGTATTCTGTGTTTGCTACTACCTGAATTTTTAAAAGTTGAGATAGAATTGACATGCAACATTTTAGTTTCAGATGTGTAACGTAATGATTCCTATTTGTATATATTATTAAATAATTGTTGTTCAGTGGCTAAGTTGTGTCTGACTCTGTGTGACCCCATGGACTGCAGCACACCAGGCTTCCCTGTCCACCACTATCTATCAGAGTTTGTTCAAATTCATGTCCACTGAATCAGTGATGCTATCTAACCATCTCTTGCATCAGTTAATATCTATCGCTGTACGTAATTTTTTTCTTATGATGAGAACTTTTAAGATCTACTCTCAGCAACTTTCAGACATACAATATAATAGTATTTACAACAGTCACCATACTATACATCTCCATGACATTTACATTGTAACTGGAGGTTTGTACTTTTTGACCCTCCTCACCTATTTTACTTACCCCCACCCCTACCTCTGGGCAACCAAAGCATGTACATGTGCTGTATTACTCTGTCTAAGAGTACACTCTCAAACTCTCCATTATGTTACTGTCTCACTAGTGTTTTATTGTCTATGTGGCACTTGATGTTACTTGAAATAATTTCTTTAAGTGTAAACTCTGCAAGAGCAGGGATCTTGTCTGTTTTGTTGTTTGTATCCCCTGAGCTTGTGATAGAACTTGATGCCTAAGCAAAGCTCCAGAATTTGTGTTGAACAAATAAATGAATAAAAATACATTCTGGAGGGGAATCCCTGGTGGTCCAGTGGTTAGGACTTGGCGGTTTCACTGCAGAGAGCCCAGGTTCAGCCCCTGGTCAGGGAACTAGGATCCCACATGTCACATGTGATGACCAAAAATAAAAACAAACATTTTGGCATATATAACGTCTGGCGTCTATGGTGTCTAGCACATGTAACAGTAGGTTACTAGATGGTAACATACTGATAGTGTGTTAGTCACTGCTGTGTTAAGGAGGCAGGTGCAAAGCCACCACACACGCCCTTCAGTTCAGTTGAGTGGCAGACACACATATAAATAAGGGGGACATTGCTAAAAGGGGAAGTGTGTCCAGAATGCAATTTGGGCTCAGGAAGGAGGGGAAGGCTAGAGCAGACTTCAGAGAAGTAACTCCGATGAGGAGAGGTTCCTGCTAGCTGCAGCTGGTGGCCGTGTGCTGTGTGGGTAGGGAAGAATGGGAGGGGAAGTAGCCTGTTGATTGCTTCTCCCTTTCCCCTACAGGAATTTTTCACAGACAACCTGTGGGGCACACTCCCTTGCTCATGGCAGGAAGCCCTGGATGGACTGAACCCGCCACAGCTGGCCACGCTGCTGCTGGGGATGCCCAGAGAAGGGGAAGTGGCCAGGTATGGGCGAAAGGGACCCTGTGCTGGGGGACTCGGAGCTGAGCCCTGCAGGGAGCCACTGCTCAGTCTCACGCGGGCTTCCTGGGCTGTAAGCTGGCACACTCAGGATGCAATGGGACTATTCACTGGGGGCCTGGGCGGGCTATCTCAGGTACAGGTCGGTGTGGCCACTCACCCTGCTGGCCCTGAAGTCCACAGCCCATGCCCTGGCCTTTACCCGGACGCCTGGGTTTCAGACCCCCTCAGAGTTCCTGGAGAATCCCAGCCAGAGTTCCCGACTGACAGCTCCATTCCGGAAACATGTCAGGCCCAAGAAGCAGCATGAGATTCGGAGGCTGGGAGAGGTGAGGAGATGGCTGGGGTTCAGGTAGTATCTGGGGGCCTTGGGGACTCCTTAAGCCTATGGGTTACAAAGGTTTGGGCACCTTTTATCACCTGTAGGACCAGAGGCCCTAGAAGGTCCCTTCCTTGGCAGGTGTACTATAATCCTATCTTCATCCTTTTGCTGGGTTGGTTGGTGGCCATAGTTGAATCATTGTCTTATTCTCATTCTGATAATCTTCACCATCTGCTGATGGCGTCACAGCAGGGCTCTTGTTCTGTGGGGAGTGAATCACTGTCCTGAGAGGAGCAAGGACTGTAGCCTGAGCCTGGGGTCAGCACACCCTGTTTTGGTGTCCATGTCTCTTGTCTCTCCCATGGCACCCCCTACCCGTCTTCCTCTGCCATCCTCAGCTGCTCCCTGCTCTCCTTATGAGTGTTTGCCCAGGGAGCCAGCAACCAATGGCCAGGGGCCTTTGTTCCCTCTTCTTTCAGTTGGTGAAGAAGCTGAGTGACCTCACCGGCTGCACCCAGGTTGTGGACGTAGGCTCAGGCCAGGTGAGCCAGACCCACAATAGTCTGCTTTTGTTTTGTGTTTTTTTGGTCATGGGGCTAGAACAAC
The DNA here is from genome assembly GCA_006410635.1 of Cephalophus harveyi. NCBI lineage: Eukaryota > Metazoa > Chordata > Mammalia > Artiodactyla > Bovidae > Cephalophus > Cephalophus harveyi. Next base: position 323,174 of record SJYT01003212.1, read on the forward strand.
TAGAAGGTGGGTTATCAGGCCACGTGCCCAGAGGCGCAGGTAAATAAGGAGCACAGGAAGGAAGCAGGGCAGAATTTAAGCCTCTGGAAGCCTGGTACCCAAGTGTCCAAACCATAGATAGGGATGGGGACTATGTAGGGGACCCTGAACAGGGCTGTCTTTACCCCCCTTCTCTTGACTCCAGGGCCATCTCTCCCGCTTCATGTCCCTGGGGCTGGGGCTGATGGTAAAAAGCATTGATGGGGATCAGAGACTGGTGGAGAGAGCCCAGCGCCTAGACCAGGAGCTCCTACAGACTCTGAAGAAAGAGGAGAAGAGGAACCCAAAGGTAGACCAGCCCTTCCTGCAGCCAGGACCATGAGACCAGGATTGACTTGGCTGAAACTAGGCACCAACGCTGAATTCTCTCTTTGTCTCAGCTTGAGATAGTGTGTCCCTGTTTCTGCTACCTCCTTCAACGAAGCCTCATCTTAAAGGCACTTTCTAGTTAAAAAGTGCTTTCTACAACGATACATCCTTCTCACAGCCACCTGTACAAAGTGGCCAATCAGGTATCAGCCTCATTACAAATGAGGAAGCTGGTACTCAGAGATGAAAAGATTTGCAGTTAGTAATGACAGACGCAGAATCTATCCCATTTCCTCTGCCCTAGCTGCTCTCCCACCTTCCTCCTTGGGAAGGAACTCAGGACAGGTCCCTTCCTGTGGCCTGGGTTGGGGTATGGACAGGAAACAGGCCTCCTATCTCCCTTTGTTCTGTCCTACCTCCACAGGTGGTGCAGACTGGCCCTCACCACCCCCCACACCACGTGGTTAGGTGGGTGGACCCCACGACCCTGTGTGAGGAGCTCCTGCTTCCGCTGGAGACCTGCCCTCAGAGCGGGGCCCGCCTGCTGCTGACAGGCCTCCACGCCTGTGGGGATCTGAGCGTGGCCTTGCTGAGGCACTTCTCCTGCTGCCCTGAGGTGGTGGCCCTGGCTTCAGTGGGCTGCTGCTACATGAAGTTGAGTGACCCTGGTGGCTACCCACTGAGTCAGTGGGTGGCTGGGCTGCCCGGCTATGAACTGCCCTACAGGCTTCGGGAGGGGGCCTGCCATGCCCTGGAGGAGTACGCTGAGCGGCTACAGAAAGCAGGCCCCAGCCTCCGAACCCACTGCTACCGTGCGGCACTGGAGACCGTCATCCGGTGTGCCCAGCCTGAGCTCCGGCGGCCAGGCGTGCAGGGGATTCCCAGGGTCCACGAGCTCAAGATTGAAGAGTGAGGCTGGGGGACGGGGAGGTGGTGAGATGGGGGGCATCACCTACTGGGGGTATGATTCCCCTCCCACCCTCACTTGCTAGCGTGTCCTAAAGAAAATCTAGATGTGCTGGGTTGGGGGAGGGGGTAGTGACTGAGTTCTGAGACAGCTTCAGATTTTCTTTAAAAGGCAGTTGTCACTCTTTTATCAAATTTTTGAAATGATAAAAATATGGCTAAATAATTGGACATGTGTGTGTGCTAAGTCGCCTCGTGTCTGACTTTTTGCAATGCTATGGACTGTAGCCCACCAGGCTCCTGTCCATGGGATTTCCCCAGGCAAGAATACTGGAGTGGGTTGCCATGCCATCCTCCGGGGGATCTTCCTGACTCAGGGATCGAACCCCACATCTCTTAGTCTCCTGCATTGGCAGGTGGGTTCTTTACCATTAGCGCCACCTGGGAAGCCCAAATAATTGGACAGGTTTGTCTAAAAATAAATTTTTGGATTGATTTGCTATTGAATGGACAAATCACCGCCAGAAAACTCTTTAAATAAAAATGCATCTTAAGGGACTCCTTTGGTGTTCCAGTGGCACTCCCAATGCAGGGGTCCCAGGTTCGATCCCTGGTCAGGAAACTAGATCCCACATGCCACAACCAAGACCCAGCACAGCCAAATAAATATATATATATATTTAAATACACCTTAAGGTAGAAAAGCAGAGCTGGAATTGAATTAGACAGTTTGAATGGAGGAGTGATTTTCTAAGCTGAGTGCTGTCTATGACTGACCCAACAGATATGTGCAGCAGGGGCTACAGCGGGTGGGCCTGGACCCCCACCTGCCACTGAATGTGGCTGCCCTTCAAGCTCACCAGGCCCAGGAGAACCGTGTGGTGGCCTTCTTCAGCCTGGCCTTGCTGCTGGCCCCACTGGTGGAGACTCTGATTCTACTGGACCGGCTACTCTACCTTCAGGAGCAGGGTGAGGGGGGCCACACCAGGGACCCAGGGCTAGAGGGGCTAGAGGTCCCTACACCTGCTGGGACTTGGCCCATCACCATGGTGATTCTAGGACCAATAGCTGTTTCAGCATCAGACGGGGGTTGGGGAGGGCCTGTTAATGCAAATTCCTGCTGAATCTGGATGCCTGTCACCATAGGATAGGTGAAACTTCCCTGAGGTGCATCTTAAGCCAGCATCCCTACAATGTGCTGAGGCTTGCCTCCTCCCAAGTCAGCGTCTCAGGCACTCATGTTCCTGGTAGAAAGCGGGCTTTCCTTAGATTCCCCTTGGGCCTCTCCTGTGCGGAGAGGAGCTATGCCTACAGGTCAGGCAGGAAGTGGCTACGAGTTTGCTTCATTTCTCTCCTGAGTAGCCCTCCCTTTCTCACAGGCTTCCACGCTGAGCTCCTACCCATCTTCAGTCCCGAACTCTCTCCAAGAAACCTGGTTCTGGTGGCCACCAAAGGGCCTCTGGGTGAGGCCTTCTCTCTTCTGGAGACAGAAGACAGCTGACGCAGCCAGAGGAAGGGCGCAGCTCAGCCCCCATCTGAAACTGCCAGGCACCACGCTAGGAGGCAGTCTTTGCCTCCTCAGCCAGAGAACCAGCATCCTGCATCCTCCCTGGCATCTGCGTTCCCTACAAACGAGCGTCATACCCTTTCTCTCCCTGTGTATGTTATGTAATATTATGCAGAAGTTTATTTTCAATTTATTAAAAAATTGAAATCTTTACTCGTCTACTATTTCTATTAGGTATAAAGGACAGACCAGCACCCTCCCTACTGAATCCTGCTGAGGTTCTAATTTAGGCCTCATACTCCCAGTCCCCGCGGGCTTCCTAACAGGCAGCGCCCTGTTATTCAGAGGTCTCTGCAAGGGGAAGCTCTCTCCCTTCGACCTCCATCCGAGAAATCTGCAGGCCCTGTCTGTGGGAGGACCCCCTTAAAATTGTTAACTTCCATCCAGGTTTTGTCATAACATCAGGACAGATGCTCCCTCCCTCAGCCCCTGAAACAGGGGTCAGGGTGCAAGTCTTACCAGAAGACAGAGGACCCAAGGCTCTTTATTAGCGTCTGAAGAAGAGGAGGCCGCAACCTTCAAGCAGAGAAGTGGCTCCCCCAGACTCAATACCAATAGACTTTCTTGTGTCTCCGAGTCTCCTGGATCCCCATCGCCTCCATCACCTCCTCCTCCAATGTCTTTAGACGAGGCACATAGGTTTTTTCTAGAGCATCTTCCACTGATGTGTCTTTGGGGCCATCTATTGAACCAGAGGAAGGAAGATGGATGGGAGGGCTTCTTATCATCTGTTACTCCCACTCCCGCTTTTGTTCCTGCCCCTCACCCAGCCTCACCAATCCATGTTTCAGGGACGATGCCATCAGCTCTGGGAACATCAGGTTTCGGGATGATCCTTCCTGACCTTGTGGACACTCGTACTCGCTCTCCTGCCTCAGTGAATCTCCACTCCACTTCAGTGGGTTTCCTAGAAGATAGAAGAAGCGAGACCTCCAGGGAGCAGTCTCCCTGCTATCTTCCAGCCCAAAAGTCACCATTTTATTTCTCTGCTACCCCTGGATTGGGGCTTCCTACAGGAGGTCATGTCCATGAGATGGCCCCTCTCAATTTCCAGCACATCCAACCCACCATTCCCTTTGGATAAATATGGTCAACACTTTCCAACAGAAGGCAGGAAACCCTCTGACCGGAGCCCCTTAGGCTTGCCTGTCCATAGGATCCACAAGTTTGACTTGGTTGTGGAGCAAGGGTGCTTCGCTGGGGACCATGGTTCCTCGGAAATCCGCAGTCTTGCCAACATAGCGGTAATGCTGTCCAAAAGAAGGGGGGATGGTGGCTATCAGAAACCAAAGGGTGTGAAGGCGGCCTGTCTGCTGCAACTCAGAGCATTCAGTCCACGCTGAAAAGTGAAAGGTTCGGAGGCTCGGCTGTTGCACCATCCCCTCAGCCAGTCTCCTTCCTCCCCGTGCCGCCCTTCATCGGGACGGATGGCACAGGCTTCCTGAGCATCACCACGCTCACTCTACTTACTGTATTCAGTCCCTCGACAACCACCCAGTTTCGCTGCCGGATAACTTGAACCACTTTGCCTTGCTTCCCGGCATCCTTGCCTTCTAGGATCTCTACCTGTGGGAAGATAGCGAGGGTCAGGGAGGGCGATCCTTGCCCGGGAGCACTCCACCACCCAACCCTGTCTGAGACTCTCACCCTGTCCCCACAGAACAGATGCCAGTCTTCCTCAGGGATGGGTTCCACAGCCACCCGGCGCCGCCTGGTCCCTGGAGGGTTCTTCTTCTTATCTGCCAAGGAGCCTGGGCGGCTCATCCCATAGCGGTAGTTGGGAGGCAGGGTGACCTTAGATGCCAAGGCCAGCAGAGCAGAGAGCCGCATGGCTGGAGGCTGTGAGAAGTCCGCTGGCCAGCGAAAGACCCAGAAATCTTCCTAGTCAGCTCTGAGGCAGACAGAAACAAGAGGGCAAGAAACAAGGGAAGAAACACCTTTCTAAGCACCTGCTCCATGGCTCAAGGGACTCCATCCTACTAAATCCTCATAAGGTACTGTCTTCACTATTACAGATGATGATACAGACTCAGAGAATTTAAGTGACTTGTCAACGCTCATAAAGTTACCATGTGGGAGAATTGGCATTCAAACCCACAGATACCTGACTTCAAAGTCCAAAAAAGCTCAGTGAGGCCAAGACCATGTTATCTAGATTGCCCCTGAATCTAGAAGATCCTAGTAGGGTCTGGCACGTATTGTTTAGTTGCTCAGTTGTGTCTGACTCTTTTGTGACCCCATGGATTGTAGCCAGCCAAGATCCTCTGTCCATGGAATTTCCCAGGCAAGAATACTGGAGTGGGTTGCCATTTCCTTCTCCAGGGGATCTTCCTGACCCAGGGATTGAACCCGAGTCTCCTGCACTGGCAGGTGGATTCTTTACCACTGAACCACCTGGGAAACCCTTGTCATGTATTAGGTACTCAATAAAAAGTCTTTCAATAAATACACCAATAGCAAGATGTAAAGAAAACACTGGCATAAGTCCCCAAACCAGGCAATTATAGGGTAAGACAAACAGGTAGCAGAGATAAAAATTGGGATTAAGATGTCCCTGTGTGCGTGCACAGTTGCTCAGTCATGTCCAAACTCTTTGCAACCCCATAGACTGTAGCCTGCCGGGCTCCCTTGGCCCAATTCCTAATCTCAATCAGGAAACAATCACTTCCCCCTGAGATAGTTTCTTTTCTAAGGAAAATGATTCAGAGCAAGACTGTCAGATTACAGAGACCTACAATTCCAAACTAAGTATGTACTCTAAGCTTCCCAGTTCTTGAAGGAAAGTGGACTAACCCAACGGGCACTTGCTGCCTTCCAGCAGCCATGCTAAGTGCGCTCTTGTGTCATCTCATTTAACCCCAAGGACAACTGACGAAAGAGGCACCATTCACCTTGCTCCGTAGCTAAGAATGAAGCCTAATTCAAAGGACAATTAAAGTTCACTATGATGACATTGAAAGCTCTGGACTGGGTAGTCAGAGGACCTGAGATCTAGTCTCTGCTCCACCATCAACTCATTCTGTGACCCTTGTCTTCTGAGCTCAGTTCCATTATCCATAAAATTTTACGGAGCTGTTTCTGTCATTCAAGTTGTTTCTAATATTTTAACAAAGCAAGACAGAATTATGTGGATAGTACTATCCTTTCTTGGTAAATTTAAAAATACATATTCTGTCATAGGCATAAATATTTACCAGAAGGAAACAGGGACCAACTAAAGTACTTGTTTTGGGGAAGAGGAAGTTTGGGAGAGTTGTTCCTTTCCATAACATTTGCATTTTCTAACTACATACATTTAAAAATATATATCAACTGGTTTATCTGAATACTGAGATATTGGGTCATTTTTCTTCTCTATACTTCTCAATATGGTAAACAAAAGACCTAGTACTATTTTAAATTAATGCTGGATGAAGATGTGGCCACAGGACTGGAACAGGTCAGTTTTCATTCCAATCCCAAAGAAAGGCAATGCCAAAGAATGCTCAAACTACTACACAATTGCATTCATCTCACTACTTTGTCAACAAATGTCTGTCTAGTCAAGGCTATGGTTTTTTCAGTGGTCATGTATGGATGTGAGAGTTGGACTATAAAGTAAGCTGAGCGCAGAAGAATTGATGCTTTTGAACTGTGGTGTTGGAGAAGACTCTTTGAGAGTGAGTCCCTTGGACCGCAAGGAGATCCAACCGGTCCATTCTAAAGGAAATCAGTCCTTCATTGGAAGGACTGATGTTGAAGATGAAACTCCAACATTTTGGCCACCTGATGTGAAGAGCTGACTCATTTGAAAAGACCCTGATGTTGGGAAAGATTGAAGATAGGAGGAGAAGGGGACGACAGAGGATGAGATGGTTAGATGGCATCACCGACTCGATGGACATGAGTTTGAGTAAACTCCAAGAGTTGGTGATGGACAGGGAGGCCTGGCGTGCTACGGTTCATGGTGTCGCAGAGTCGGACACGACTGAGCGACTGCACTGAAGTTTAGGGCCTCAGTGTTCGTTCATTCAGAATAAAAAAATGCTTAGGGAGCACTACTATGTGACAGATCTAAGGTCAGGAACCTTACCATTCCCGGCATTTGATGGTCACACTGCTGTTTGGGGGTAGGTTGACAAGAGACGAGGAAACCGAGGCCCTGAGAGCTGGTGACTTGCCCTAGTTCATACAACCAGATAGTAGCAGCGCGAATCTCAAGACCCGAGTCTCCTGCGTGATTGCCGTAACCTCAGCCGTTCTAGATCTGAAGCTCAGGCAGGCGATCCCAGAAGCCACCCCGCTTAGGCCTTTTTCTTTTCTCTCCAAGCCCTGGAAAGGCTGGTGACCTTCCGCTGTGGGGCTTCCATTGCACGCTCTAGGGGAACTGTTGTGTAGGTAGTGATCCCCCAGGCCCCAGCTCCAAAGGCTGCTTCCACCGCCAGTCCCAACCTAGGTGCGGGTAATGATCAGCCCCCAGCGGTCTTCAGTACCCAGCCGCTCCGAGCTTCCGATGCTTGGAGACCCCAGACGAAGCAATTGAGCCATGCCGGGGCAAATGACCTTCCCGTTCTCACCTCCCGGACCAGCCCAGAGATCCCGAAATCTCTGGTTCACGAAATCCTCACCTCAGTTTCCCGCTGATCTGCTGGCCTCCGCGGGTCCCGTAGGCACGTGGGACCCACGCCCCGCCCAACCGTGTCCCTCAGATTTCTGGGAAATGTAGTCTAATTGTACAATGGACACTCAACAACGAATCTAGCCTCTCTGCATACTGGGAGTTGTAGTCCCCCGCTATGAAGCAAGCGGGAAGCAGGAAATTTGACCGGCGGGTCGGAAATCGAGGAAGCGTAAGAGCACCGTGAAGCACGTCGGGAGTTGAAGGCAAAGTCGGATAGGCTGCGGCGCCAGGCACATTCCTGCACGTGCTCTACGTGGAGGCCGCTGGGAATTGTAGTTACCAGGGACCATGGCTCCATTTTCTAGGTGATTGCGGCTTCTTCAAAGCAGAGGGCCTTCCCTTCTAGTGAGACCACAGTCAGTACTCTCCCCGTCCGCCCTTCTCTGCTGGAGGGGGCCACGGCAGATGACCAGTGTCATAGGCTTTCTAAAAGGATGAAACCTGGGCCTTTCGGTGCGAGTGGATGAACTAGTCACAAAAATGTCAGACTGGAAGGAGCCTCAGAGAGGATGAAATCCAACAATTCCACTAATTCAGGAGTATTGAGAGGATTCCATGCTATGGACCGCCTCATCCTTCAACAGTTATCGGTAGCAGACATCCCTAGCTTTGCCCTTGAGCATCCACTTTGTTTCTACAACCAGACCCAACCCTCTCTTTCCTGGCCTTTGTGAACCTACTTCTTGTGCAGACTTAAAAAAAACTTTCCCAGGTGCTTAAGGGGAAGCTGTTAAACTGGCTGGGCAGAACCAGAGTACTGGGTGCAGTATTCTGTGACTTTGCCCTCGTGTGTTAATTTCCCTGTTGTTCAGTCTCTCAGTCATGTCTGACTCTGCGACCCCATGGACTGTAGCATACCAGGATTCTCTATCCTCCATTTTCTCCCAGAGTTTGCTCAAACACATGTCCATTGAGTCAGTGATGCTACCTAACCATCTCATACTCTGCCGTGCCCTTCTCCTTTTGCCTTCAATCTTTCCCAGCATCAGGATCTTTTCCAATGAATATTCAGGATTGATTTCCTTTAGGATTGACTGGTTTGATCTCCAGACTCTCAAGAGTGAAATTCTACGTGGAATTTTAGGTATTTCTAACAAACTGAGAATGGAGGAAGCTGGCACTCCTTACCTGAATCTGAGAAGTGAATTTGGAAATCATTTGTAGTCTCTTTCCCCACTCCCTTGCACCATCAGTTAACCAACACACCTCCAAAGAATCAGTCAAAATCCCATGTAGTAATCAATGGGTTTTATTTTCCTAGAACTGAAATCATCTACGGTTTTCAGAGCTAAACTTCCAAAGCTACAGTCAGCAATTTTTCATCAGAGCCCAAGGGAGAGGGGCAAGGGTGAAAGAGACAAGAAACTGAAGAGGCAAATAGACCACTAAAAAGAGGTTGGGAGAGGGTGATTATTTCCCTCTGGCCTCTCAGTGGGTTACAAATTGGATCTGGTGACAACACTGAGTGGACCAGGTGGGGGGTATGTGGATGGGAAATGACATCAGCAGGAACACCAAAGCTCCAACTACAACAAGAAAAGTCATCAAGCCCCAAACAGAAGGGGAGCCTCCCAGCGCACCTCAGAAATGGGGGCAAGAGTGGGGGGCACACAAAGGGAGGGAGGGGATCTTTAAAATTTTTTTTTTTGTAATTTTCTTTTATTAAAAACATTTCCTAAAAAATGTGTCTTTTCCTTTATGTCTGGGTGACGTGTGTGACTGTAGGCTGGCCTTGAGCACTGTGAGAAGAGGGAAAAGGGTAGCTAAGGGTCTCCCCAGGGCATCCCAACTCTGGCCTGAGATCTAAAGGGGGATGGATACTCCTCAACACTCCCACCCAAGCTGGGTGAAGTCAGCCCTTCAGATCTCAGGTCCTTGACCCAAAGAACTTGGAAGACCCCAAATCTTTTGATGATAAACTATAACTCCCATGACACCTGGGGTCTGCATAAATGAGACAATTGGGCACTGTCAATCATCAAAGATTTATGGAAGGGAGCGCCTCTCCCCCTCCCCACACCGCCCCCACCCCAGCTGTCCCACTTTCCCTGAATCCAGGCAGCTGGGATAATAGGTGTGGGAGGAAGGGACAGGAGCTCAGGGAGATGTCATCCTCTTACCCATCCCCCCACCCCAATTTGAAGATCGCCCCTCCCAGACCCCAGAAGCCTACCCTGCTATTCATTCTCCATCCCTTCCATTCATAGCCCTGATCCCAGCCAACCTAGATGTCTAGAATGCCCGGGGAAGGGAGCAAGGGGTGTCAGGAGATGGAAATAGCCAGTCCAGGCCCTAACAAGTACACTGGGAAACAACTCCAGGCAGGGAGGGACACAATGGCCTCATCTCATCCCACAGAGCAGAAGACAGGGACCTGACTCAGGTCACAGGTGTGTGGGGACACGGAGGTGAGGGCCACGTGGCCTGCCCCGTCAGGGTCAATCTCCAGGGTCTGAGCTCAGAAGGGGAGAGTGAGTGGGAAAAGGAGAGTGGGTTGGGGTGGGCAAGGGGTTCCCAGTTTGGAGGCCATGGCCAGTTTCCCCAGTAGCACCCAGACAGCAGCAGGAACGGGGCGGGGGCTCCTCTTGAAACATTGGTGGCTACAGGCTGCAGGGGAGGGTTGGAGGGGAGAAGGGTTAATGGTGTGGCCTTGGCCTGGCCAGGCCCCAGCCAGCGCCATTCTCCTGGGAGAGCCCCCCCTGCCTCCCGAGAGGCTGACTGCTGCAGGCCCTCCTCCTCCTCCTCCTCTCAGCAGAGGGCTGGGTCCTCCCAGCCCAACTGCCAAGGGGCACAGGGCTCACTCACCTCTCGTGATCTCTCAGGCCCGGGGCCTCGGCATCTTCCTTGGCAGCCTCTTCTTCTTCTTCTTCCTCCTCTTCTTCCTCCTGAGGAGGCCCCCGGCCAGAGCCGGGCTCAGACGGGGTACTGTTCTTCTCCGCCTCCACTGGAAGGGGCCTCTCACTCTCCAAGGTGGCCCCCTCCTTTTCCTCCCCTTCAGGGTCTTCTGCTTCCTTGGGGCGTTTGGGGGAGTCCTGTGCCGGTTGGGCAGAGATGAGGCACGGCTGAGGCGGGACGGGGAGAACGCCGCCTCCCCCTCCTCTCCCCAGAGGCTCCTTCCCGGGCAGCCCAGCGCTCTTCCAGCCCTCTGCCAGCTCAACTGTCTCCTGTGGCCCATCTTCTCAGGAGGGCCGCCCCCCCAAGACTAGGGGCTGAGCCTCTCAGACCAGACACTCCCTGAAAAAGTAGTAACTTCTCTCCTCAAGACTAGGGGCCTTGCTTCTGGGAGCCCAGGCAGAGGGCGGTTACCTCCAGCAGGTCCCCCGCTCTCCTCTTCAGCGCTCCCTTCTCATTCTTCTCCTTGGTTGGCTCGTCAATGACTAACTTCCCTTCCTCATCACTGCTTCCCTCGGCATTCCCCTTCTTGTCGCCATCACCCGCAGTGGCTTCGGGCTCGGGTTCGGGCTCTTCCACACTGCTTTTTTTCTGGGAGGACTGCGGTGGAGACAGCGGAGGCTGAGTGGCACCAGCGGCTGCTGCGCAGGGCCCCCTCCCCAGACCCCTCCCTCGGCCACTCACTCCTTCCTTCGCCCACCTCTCCCCCACCCCCACCCAGGTGCCCAGT
>SJYT01003212.1:341084-498622 GCA_006410635.1 Cephalophus harveyi
CGAAACCGCTGGGAGTATGGGGGCTGGGGGCGGAACTGAGCACGCGGAGCCGGGGGCCGGAAAGTGACCGGCGCTCTCTGTTCCCCACGCCGCGCACACGCCACTACGCGCGGACGCCGTGTGGCCAGGTGTTCGCCGCCGCCGCCGCCGCCGCCCCACCACCCCGCCTCCACCATTATATAACCGGCGGGTGGGTTTGGAGTCGCTTGGCTAAGACTCGGGGACTCAGACGCCCCCCGCCCCCACTCCCAACCCCTCCGCGCGGAGCGCTCGTGCCCTCCCGGGTGTTATGCAACCCAAGCCTGGAGGTGGATAGGAGGCGGCGGGCCGCGCTGCTCACCCGGGCCGGCCAGTGTGGGTAGCCCTTCATCTTGGCGAACACCAGGTCCCCGCATTTGTACTCCTTCTGCCGGTTGGATCGCGACATGGCGGGGCTCCGGGCGCCCCGGGCTCCGCGCCGGGCCGGAAAGCGCGAGCCCAAGTTTGCGCGTGCGGCGGTAGCGGCGCCGCTCCGCTCCGGCCCTCGCGCGGCCCCCGCCTCGATGGTGGCCCCCGGCCCGGGCTCCCGCGCGGCCACGGCGACTCCGCCCGCGCGCCGCACGGACGGGGCGGGCGCGGATCTGGGGCAAAGCTCCGGTACGATGGGTGCGCGCTTGTGCAGTTGTTTGTGTTTGAAATTCAATTGCTCCCTCCGCTGCGCGAGGCCTCTTCCTCCACCCCCCGCCCGGTCCCCACTCCTCCTCCCTCCTCCTTTTCCCACTCCTCCTCCTCCCCCCTCCGCGCTCCCTCCCGCGGCGGTTTGATGCGTGCAGCTTTTTGACGCCCTGTGCCTGCCACTGCCCGCCGCCCAACCTAGAGCCGCCTGGCGGCGCGCGGCGACACAGGCGTGAGGAGCCGATCGCCGAGCGAGCCGAGTAGGCTTTGTGTGCCCGCTGTCGGTGGGTGCCGGCCCGCCCGCGCGCCCGGGAGGAGCTGGCGCCCGGCTGGACGGAGCGGCCTGGCGCCCCTCCCCCGGGCCCACGGGGCGCTACCAACCGCGGCTTCAGCGCAGCCAAGTGTCGAAGTTTAGGCGTCGTGCTTCTTTGCCCTCGGCTCCATCCCTATCGGGGAATGTTAGCTCCGTACCCGGTGCGTGGCTGCTTGCTGGGCGCTGGGGCGAGGGCTAGGTACGCCACTGAGCACACAGAGGTTCGGCCTGGGCCTCGACGTGCTTAGAGTCAGCCGGGTGTTCCCTGAAATGTCGGGCATTGCGCCCTACGACGGCCTTTGTGAAATTTGTTAGCAAGGAGATTTCGGAGTGCTCGTGGCACAAAGTGGCCACGTTCCGTGTGCATTAGATAGAACTCTGTTCTCTCTCTACTTTCTGGCAAAAGAGATCTGGGCTTCATCACCAGCTAAACCTGCAAAGATGAGCTCCGTTCTAGTGGGAATAGACAGTAGAATGCCAATAAATCCCAATCCCATTTCGATGAAGCGTGAAGTCACTACCTCTCTTGGGGAGGCGCAGGTGGAGGTGAGAGTCAGGGAGAGTCTTCGAAGGTTTTACAAAGGTGTTGACTTTGAGTTGGGCCTTAAAGGACAAGAGTGTGATTTTGCTGGATTCCAGAGACTACATTTCAGCTTTAAGTTATATATTAAGAAATGATAGAGCCAAAACTTGGATTCGGGTTTTACCATTAAACCAAACAAAACTTTGCCATAATTACATCTTTATTTTGCTGTCACTGTATTGGTCTTAGATTTGCCGAAATTCCAGACACCTGTGGTAACTTAGTAATAAGATATTTGGATCTTAAAGTATTGTCTAGATTCTTAAAATTTTGCAACAAAATATTCTGGGTTTGAAGAGAGAAAATATGTGAGTTTTTCTTCCCACAATTTCCTGATCCTACTTCAAAGCATATGCAAAGTCTCCCTGATAAAGAACTGCAAGATGAAGCCAAAAGGCCCAGGTCCAGGGCCACATCCTGTCATGCTGTTCACTAGCAGTGAGAATTGTGCTACCCTCTGAACATCTCCCTGAGCCTCAGTTTCCTCAGCTTGAGATGGGATCACATTACCTTCCTGCCAACATCACAGACATGGAATGGCTGCTTATCATTAGCCAAGGCCTGAGCTTGTTTCCTATGGTCCTTCATATCAGTTGGTTGTCCTCATGTCCATGGCAATGCATTTCACAAGTTTTGCCTTTATAAAGTATGGCCTCAGCATAATCCATCCTTGTGATAGGAGTCCCTCTGGCCCTGTCCACAGGCATTCCAGGGCTCGGGCTGCTGGCACAGCAGGACACACTGTAAGGTCCTCATGCATGCCCTCAGCCACAGACTTGCCGATTTGTTTCAATAGCAAATCCAAACTTGTTGCAACAGAGCAGCTAGGTCCCAGTTGGTGTTTACTCTACCATGCATTCCAGTTTGAAATGCACTCAGTGTGATAGTCCAGATTCTGTCAGTCTAATACCTTTCTTTGTTGTTCTTATTGTTATTAGGAGAGAATCTTGTCACAAGGTCTTAGAGATATTTCAGTAAATCCAGTGTCACAGTTGGTTTCCTTTTAGTGTCCAGGCCAGTATTATAAATATGCTGTTTCAGTGCAACCAATGCGTTTTTAAACTATTTTCCAATTTAGCACACCCCAATTTTGTTCAAGCCAGACTCCTATCCATTTCTCCACTTTATTGCGTGGAGATGGCAATAAGGCTTCTTAAATTCTTATTTTGCAGCAAATCTCTTGGGCCTGTTATTCAGCCCACCATGCAGATGCTGGTTGAAATAAAACAACCAGAGTTCCCTTTGTTGCAGTAATCTCCCAGGCCTTGGTTGCAATTTAATATCCAAGTTCTCCTTACAATAACATCATCAACCAATTCACAGCTGCCTCTAACAACCAAGCCAAGAGCTGAAGAGGGTCAGTTACAGGGGCGGGTGTAAGCCTGCATCCCCTGGGATTCAGGTCTAACTTAGTGCTTTGCAGAATTCACTGTGCAAATGAATCACCTGGGGAGCCTCTTAAAAAGCAGATTCTAACTCAGTAGGTTTGGGGTCACCTTCATTTCTGTTTCATCATCCCAGGTCCTGCTGCTGATTTAAACCTCCATTTTGATTAGTAAGGTCCAAAACACAGGGTTACGGCCCCCAGATGGCTGGCTCAGCTTGGAGCTAGTTCACAGATGTCTCCGTGAAATGGTTCCTTTGACGCTGGTGTTGGTTCTACACTTGTGTGGGAGAAAGGTCAAGAAAGAAGTCAGTGGACTTGGGGCCCTGGGGCAGAGAAGACTTGTGGGTGCTGATCTGACTCCAGAGTTCTGAAGTGAGTCTGGAGGGGCAAGGTCAGGGAGAGATGGTGGGGGACTTGTTTCTGACCATGTCAGACAGAAGGAGGAACTGGCACAGCAGTAGGCTTGTGAAGCTTAGAATACTAGAGGAAGGTAATGTGGTCTAGGGGAAATTGTGCTTGCATGTCAAGGGACCTGGGTTTGAGATTTGCTTTTAACAATTGACTTAACTAGAATTTATAAAGAAAATGTTCTTCTACTGCAAAAATACTAATACAAATAGCTAGCCTTATGGGGTGGTTGTGAAAAGAAATGGAGATCATCTGAGTGAAAACCTTACCTGTTCATTGGGTAGGTTCAAAGGAAATGTCAGTTTCCTTCCCTTTAACTCCTAAAAGAGAGTCGAGGGGTTTGGCTTCTGTCCCAGCCCTCAACACCGTGTGACCTGCTCCCATTACCTCTTCTTGGCCCTGGTTACCCCTTCAGGAAAATAGAGGAGAGAATGATGAATAGTTTAGACCAATGGTTTTCAAAACTGCCTCCATTGCCCCTTCTCACTGGTGCCACCCAAAGTAAAAAAAAACAACACCCATGCTTTTATGCATTTTACAATGAGTCAGAGTGGTTAAGAGTCTGAGATTAAAAAAAAGAGTCTGAGATAACAAAGTCTAGGTACCTGCTTCACCACTGTGACACACTGTGTCTCTTTAGGAAAACTGCTTAACTGCCCCCAGTCTTAGTTTGCGTCTCTGTAAAATGGTCTGTAAAAAGGAGTTGTGGTGAAGTGAATGAATGGAATGTATTTTAAAGTGCCTTGAATAGAGCCCAGGAACATGGTAAGTGCTTGATAAAATCACTTATCACTGTATTTATCTTAGATTTTGAATAATATTTAGTTCAAGAAAATGGGTTCCTTTGCAGTGAGCTGCTAGGTCCCAGCCTTATGCACTGGTAAAACTGGCACTACTACAGTGGGTGTGGGTGTGCACATGGGCTTGGAAACCCGTTTACCTGGATTTGAGTCCCACTCCACCATTCACTTATTGCGTGACCTGCCACAAGTTACTCAACCCTTCTGTGCCTCAGTTTTCACATCTGTAAAGGGGGATGTTGATAAATCAAATAATACGTTGATATTCGTATGTGCTTAGGACAGGCTTGTGGGATCTTAGTTCCCTGACCAGGGATTGAAGCCCTGCCCTCAACAGTGACAGTGCAGAGTCCTAACTGCTGAACCACCAGGGAATTCCCAGGTATTTCGTTCAGTCAGTTCAGTCGCTCAGTCGTGTCCAACTCTTTGCAACCCCATGGACTGCAGCACGCCAGGCCTCCCTGTCCATCACCAAATCCTGGAGTTTACTCAAACTCATGTCCATTGAGTCGGTGATGCCATCCAACCATCTCATCCTCTGTCGTCCCCTTCTCCTACTGTCTTTAATCCTTCCCAGGGTCAAGCTCTTTTCCAGTGAGTCAGTTCTTCCCATCAGGAGGCCAAAGTATTGGAGTTTCAGCTTCAGCATCAGTCCTTCCAATGAATATTCAGGTATCCCAGATATTAGCTGTTAATATATTTATATTAAATTATATTAGCTATTTTTAAAAAATACTTATGTTGTATAACTCTTCTGTACATATAATATCTTGAATAATAAAAATATTTTTAAAAAAGGATTCTGTTTTTTGTTGTTGTTTATTTTTTGGCCATCAGGCAATTTGCAAGATATCAGTGCCCCAACCAGGGATTGAATCTGGGCTATGGCAGTGAAAGCCCAGATCCTAACCACTAGACCACCAGGGAACTCCTGCTGCTGCTGCGTCGCTTCAGTCGTGTCCGACTCTGTGAGACCCCATAGACGGCAGCCCACCAGGCTCCCCCTTCCCTGGGATTCTCCAGGCAAGAACACTGGAGTGGGTTGCCATTTCCTTCTCCAATGCATGAAAGTGAAAAGTGAAAGTGAAGTCGCTCAGTCCTGTCCGACTCTTCGCGACCCCATGGACTGCAGCCCACCAGGCTCCTCCATCCATGGGATTTTCCAGGCAAGAGTACTGGAGTGGGGTGCCATCGCCTTCTCCAAGGGAACTCCTAGATTCTGTTTTTTGAAAGTGAAAATCATTGGATTAATTCTCTAAAGCTATTCTTCTAACATATCTATTTAAACTTTGATTAAAATTAAATGTTCCCTTCCTCAGTCATATGAGGCACTCTTTAAGTGTTCAGTGGCCTCATATGGCTATTGCTAGCTGTACCGGACAACACAAATATAGCACATTTTCATTATCACAGCAGTCCAAGGACAGTGCTGTTCCAAGGCCATGGCTTCCCACTTGAGCTGTACATTAGCGTCACTTGAAGAATTAAAAAATACTAATCCCTGGGCCCAACTCCTCAGAGTTTAATTGGTTGACAGTGGAAGCTATTAAAGGGTTTAGGTAGGAGAGAAGCATGAGCAGAGGCGAACTTCCAGAAGCTTCATCTGAAGGCAGCATGGATGTGGAGGGGCTTAGACTTGCCAGGTCACAGAAAGGTACTGCAGTGTTCTCTGCTGAGGGACGTATGACCCCATGTGTGGAAGGGGCTCGGGAGCTGCATTCCTGGGTTCTCTTCGCTCTTCCAAGAATTATGGTGGCAGTAGCTCCTTAGCCCTCAGGGAAGAGAACTTCAGCCTTCACAGAACAGGAAGGAGGGACTTTCTGGCGATCCACTGCTTAAAACTCCACACTTCCACTGCTGGGAAGCAATCCCTGGTTGGGGAACTAAGATTCTGCATTCCAAGAGGCATGGGTCAAACAAACAAATAACCCAGGAGGGAATTGGAACACCTCAAGATCCCCATGAGTTGTAGATGCCATTTTAAAAAATCAGCTTAATTTAAAAAAAAAAGAAAAAAAGGTGAAGCCAAAAAATAAGATAAAAAATTAAAATTCAGCTTATTTTTGTATATGGAATTAATATGTGCATATGATACGAAATTTAGAAAGTCAAGATAATTTAGTGAAAAGTCATCTCATGTTACCTCTCCCCATGCCCTGCCACCCCAATTTTCTTCTTAGAGTCAAAAAATTACCAATTTCATACATCTTCTAGTAATATTCTCTCTATATAAATTTCAAGCAAATATAGAGCTGTTTCCTTTAAGCAAATTGTAGCATCCCATATACACTGTTCCACACTTTACTACCTTTTACTTAACATATATCTTAACTCCTTCCATTTCAGTCCACAAAGATTTGCCAGTTCACATTCATTTTTATGACTGCATAATAGTTCATGACATTTCTGTGTCAGAAATGATGTATTTAGCCCCTGTTGATGGGCGTTTAGGTTTTTTCCTTTCTTTTGATAATAGCAGCAAGTACTGTAGTGAATAATACTGTACCATTTCATCTCAGCAGTGAGGATCCTCACCATTTCCATTTCCAATTTGCAAGATGAAAAAGGTCATTTGGTGGCGGCACTAGTGGTAACGAACCCACCTGCCAATGCAGAAGATTAAGAGAAACCGGTTCGATCCCTGGGTCGGGAAGATCCCCTGCAGAGGGCATGGCAACCCACTCCAGTATTCTTGTCTGGAGAATCCCATGGAAGAGGAGCCTGGTGGGCTACAGTCCATGGGGTCACATGGAGTCAGACACGACTGAAGCGACTTACACACACACACAAAGGTCATTCAGTGACATTATTTGCAGGAGTTTGGTGACAGATGGTGCCGGAAGTAATCTTGCTACTTATAGACAGAGGCATCTAAGGTTGAATGAAGAGCCCCCCTCTGTTTGGCCACAAGCCCCGGGTCTGTCTGCTTTTCCCTTGGCCCCTGAGACTTCAAGGGAACCAGAGTCAGGCTGACAGAATAACTGGCTCTGATCACATCTGACTGCTCTCTTCAGGCCCTTCCCATCAAGGGCATTGCGCTGAGACAGTGGGGAGGCCTGGGGAGGAGAAGAGCCTGGGAAGTGCATGGGTGAGGAAGGGCCTAGGGCCCTTTTCTGGAATGATAAGACTGAGCCCCAGTGGATTCTCTGCCCCTCCCCCTTGGGGGAGAGAGAGTAACAGTTGTGGCCCTGCTGGAGGAGGCTGATTATGGCTTCTGTGGGCGCAGAGGGCAACGGAGGTAGTGAAAGGCCTTTTCTGCCACCACATTGCCATGGGCCTGAAGCCTCTTTCATTCATTCCCACATATACCCCTGGGGCATTTTCAGGCGCCCGTGCCAGGCCCTGGGGGAGTGTTGTGGGGAAGGGGTAGGTCTGAAGATGAACAGGTGGCTAGGAGTGAGTAGTCTGGTCTCTAACTTTCCTCCTGAAATCTCCCTTTTTGAGCATCCTGGGGATTTCCTTCACCCCTCCTGTATTTTCTAAGCTCTAGGTTTAGAAAACCCTTTCATGGTTAAACATCACCAGCCCCTCTCTTTTTTTTTTTTTTTTTGATGGACCACATCCTCTGGTAGTTTCCTGAATAAAAATACTTAGAATGGAAAATTTGGAGAACTTACATGTCTGAGTATGTCTTTATTCTACCCTCCCACTTGACTGATAGTTTGGCTTGGCGTTGAATTCTAGATTGGAATCTTTTCCTCCAGATTTTTTTTTAACCTTTTTTTCTTAAAAAAATTTTTTTTTGACTGTGCTGGATCTTTGGTGCAAAGTGTGGGCTTTCTCTAGTTGCAATCGAGCAGCATGTGGGATCTTAGTTCCCCAACCAGGGCTCAAACCCTCGTCCCCTGAATTGGAAGATGGATTCTTACCCACTGGACTACCAAAGAAGTCCCTCTTTTGGATTTCTGAAGCTCTTGTTCCATTTTCACCTATGTTACATTCTGTCCTGATCCATTTTAAGAGATCTGTTTTTTTTCTCTGGGAACTTTCAAGATCTTCTCTTTGTCTTCAGTGTTCTGAAGTTTCATACTGGTGCGGATCCATTTGTAACCACTGCTGAGCAGTGGGTGGGCCCCTCCAATCAGAAAAATAAAATGCTTGTCCTTCACTTCTGGGAGGTTTTTTTGTAATTATTTTTGATATTTCCTTCTCTCTCTTTTTTGAGGTAGGGAAACTCTTATTGTTCAGATATTACACCTTCTGGGTAGTTTTCTGATTTTCTGAACTTTTCTTTTCCAACTCTTCTAGTGAGAATTTTATGTGTGCTCTTGTATTTTTATTTCTCAAGAATTCTGTTGTATTTTCTGCTTGTTACTTTTTTTATGGCATCCTTGTGTATACAATATTTTCTCTTATCTGAGAAAGAGGATAGATTTCTCCCTACAGTTTCTCTATTTTCACTTGTTTTGTCTCTATCATTCATGTTAGAGTGCCTACTCATGTTTGAGTGAGGGACTTAAAAAATAGTGAGAGACTAAAAAGGCATCTTGGACCTATGGGCACGTGATTGGAGCTTCTCATTTGAGAACTCAGTGTAGGGGTTTTCTGGATGGGAAATTTGTAGGGGGAATCTCTGATATGGGATTCCATAGATCTTTCCTCTTAGGCTGAATACATTTCCTATAGAGATTTCCCCCAGTATCTAGCCTTTAGGGTAAAGGCTGCTGGCCAACCTTCTGGGAAAAAGAGATCTGGGGTCTCAGTACTCTATGTGCATATTGCTTTAATTTCTTTGATGTCTATAAAATACCCATGCCCTTGACTGTGCCTGGTTTTCTTCATAGCAGAAACCCTCTCTGTTTTATTCCTCTGGGAAACAAACAAAAAACCCCAAAACCTTCCTTTATTTTGTCTGGGTTTGGAGAGAGGCAGTCTTCCATTAGTATGAAGTTGGGGAGGGGATTCAGGGATCTAATGTTCGCTAACCAGCTTTTAACCAGCTCTCGCTTTTGTTTCCTTCCCTTCTGGAGGTACTTGATGCCATACTCCTGAGCCTTCTGAGGTTTCTGCAGATAGTTCAGACTGAGTCTCACCATTCCCCAGGGCCAGCTTGCTTCTCAGCTCTCTTGAATGTGTCAAATCAGTACCATCGATGCTTTCCACCTTCCAAAATGTCACTGTGCTCTCCTCATCTCATGTCCCCATCTTTGTGGGTTCAAATCTTTTCAAAATGATCTTTCAGTTCAGTTCAGTTCAGTTGCTTAGTCATGTCCCACTCTTTGCCACCCCATGGACTGCAGCATGCCAGGCTTCCCCATCCATCACCAACTCCTAGAGCTTGCTCAAACTCATGCCCATTGAGTTGATGATGCCTTAGAAAAATTCCTTTAATTGAAGTTTTAGTAGAATTTCAGGAGGGAACCAAATTAGATATGTCTATTCAATTTACTATCTTAATGGAAGACTTTATTAATGTTATTACTACTTTTGAATAGGTAATACATGCACAAGTTACAAATTTCGAAAGGTATAAAGGAGTAAGCAGTGAGAAATAAATCTCCTTCCCATCCTTGTCCTCAAATTTCTTTAACCAATTTCTTGCATGAAAATAGCCTTTTGAGGGCAGGGTATCTACCTATTAAGGGAAATCATTAATGTTTACAGAGGACCCTGCTTAGAAAATATTTGTTAAAAAAAAAAAAAAAGATCTCTGCCCTTTTGTGGTGTCTCTTCACTGTAGGGCAGCAAGATGTGTTGACCAGGAATAAGGATAATCATTTCCCTTTGAAAGTTTCCCATTCTCTTTCCTGTCATACTCTATTCATTTTTCAGAGGAGGAAAATGAAACTCAGAGAAATGACTGTCCAAATTCACCAGAAAGTAGGTTGGGGAGCCTAGATTGGAAAAGCTGGTATTAGAAGGCAGCAGTGTGCAAAGCATTCCAGGTGCAAGGTAACACTGGAGGGTTTAGTTTCTCAGTGTGGTCCTTAGTACACCTGCTTTGCAATCAACAGAGGAGCTGCTTAAAAATCCAGACTTCTGGGTCCCACTTCTGGGCCCCACCCACTGAAGAGGAATCTCTTAGGCTGGAAATCAGAAATTTGCATTTTTAAAAGTTTTTCAGTGATCTTAGGCACATTAAAGTTTAAGAATTGGTGGGCAGAAAAATGCTCTGGGCATCCAGAGCAGGGAGCAGACAGATTTAAGCAAACAGATGGAGAAAGCAGCATATGAGTTTGTTGGTGAAGGCAGGGTGAGATTTAGACACATGGAGAAGGCGGGGAGGCGGGGACCATAGCAGGCTTGACTAATGCAGAAGTCATGCTTAGGCTTCCACTGTCCCTCTTTGTCCCTCGTTGCCATCATCATCACCCACCTTGGTCATCCTTTCCATCTTCCTCTTTAGCTTCCTCCCTAAATCTTAACAGTCTCTCAGGGCTGAGCTCAGTAAAGCCTTCTGCTCTGGCAATAGGGAGATGGAGCCCACACAGAGGTGGTTTAGAATATAAAGGACACACACATAGTTGACGAATAGAGGGCACCCAGTCACAGTCAGCAGGAAGGGGCAAAGATGAATATATAAGAAAAGGACACGAAATTACGGTGGACAGACGACAGCTGCAGAATCACGAACAGACACATGAAAGGTGGAAAAGGATACACATAAACATGGGTGGATATAAAAGGCACTCACAGAGACCAATGGACAAGTCATACAAAAAGGCACAAGGAACACCAAGCACAGAGACAGATACAAAGGACATATGCAGATAGATAGCTGGGGGGACAGGCAGATAGGGATGAACTTAAGGGATGCCTCAAATCTGTGAAGGGGACTGAGATGTAGCCGGGCCCCCATCCCCACTAGGCTGAGTTGAAGGGATTAACCTCAAGTACCAAGCTCTGCCTTCCAGGGCCCTTGCCCATCTTTCTGTCTCACTGCCGAGTGAGGTCAGGACCCCGGCTGGAAGGGCGAGGTGTGCTCCTGGATGTGCACCTTGGTAAAGGCGAGATCATTTACACCCACTTATGTTACATTTATTTCAGCTCTCAGATGTTTTTAATTAGGCCTGAGGTCTTGAATCTTTCTGGCTCGCAGCCCAATTTCGTACAGGTCTCTCGAGCCCTGTTTGTTCTTGGGGTGTTTTATTCTAACTTGGGGTTTCAGTGGACTAGGAGACTTCATCAGCCTCATTTACAGATTATTTTCTCTTTAAGCTACCCTACCCACCCCCCACCCCTGCCACCTTCCCAGACGCCCTTTCATTCCCGACATTACTTGCAGTTTCTAAGAGCACTACGTTTCCCATAAATCTTAGCGCCCAAGAAGCTGCCCTAGAGAACTTCAAGTACCGAAATGCTCTCCTATCTGTCTCCGTGACTACCGCGGTGACCGATGGGGCTTGTAGTTATCTAGGAATTGTCAAGGGACCAAAAGAAAAAAAACAAAACAAAACCCAAAACTACTCATCCCAGGAGTCCTAGTATCAGAGGCGGATTTAGCGCCTGTCTTTCTCCAGGCCCCTCAATCCTTCTTCTGACTGCAACTCCCGCCGTGCCTTGCGCCGCGCTCCCTGCGGCGGATAATGGTGCCGTGGCCAAAGTGTTCTCTGGGAGTTGTAGTTCTTATATTAGTGAGGCGAGGAGGAGGCGGAGTGACTCGGCGGCCATTAGCTGTGTGTAGTTGCCCGGGACTAGGAGCTTAAGTGAAGAGGGAAGCCTTTTTCGGTGGAAATCAACTATGGGCATGGGCTTCTGCCGGGGCTAGCCCTAGAGTACGGAGAAGGCGGGCTTTTTGGTTCCCCTCCCCGCCGAGTGGGGGGGGCACACTAGGCCTCCGGACATCCCCGGTCTCAAGTAGGCCTCGTCTGCCGGCAAGGGCGCCCCAAAGGCGGGCGGCGCCATGTCGCTGGTTGCTTACGCCAGCAGCGATGAAAGTGAGCCGGATGAGGCTGAGCCGGAGCCGGAGGAGGAGGAGGAGGCGGCGGCCCCTACTCCTGGGCCCACTTTAGGGGGCTTGTTCGCTTCTCTTCCCGCACCCAAGGGTCCGGCCTTGCTGCCTCCGCCCCCCCAGATGCTGGCCCCAGCCTTTCCCCCGCCGCTGTTGCTGCCCCCACCCACCGGCGACCCTCGGCTCCAGCCTCCTCCCCCCTTGCCCTTCGGCCTGGGAGGCTTCCCCCCACCTCCAGGCGTGAGCCCGGCTGAAGCGGCGGGAGTTGGGGAGGGGCTCGGATTGGGGCTGCCCTCGCCCCGAGGCCCTGGCCTCAGTCTGCCCCCCCCTATCGGCGGTGCCGGGCCCCCCCTGGGGCTTCCGAAGCCAAAGAAGAGGACAGAGCCGGTGAAGATTGCGGCGCCAGAGTTGCATAAAGGGGATGTGAGTATCCGGGGAGGGCACCCCCACTGTCCACTGGGTTTGGGCATGGGCTCAGCTGTGGGAGGGACTTGTGGAGGCTCGGAGACTCTCTCCTGTAAATGCACCCGTTGATTCCGGACCACTGGATTCCTGGTACTGTGCGTTTAGTCGAGCTGAAGTTTGTCGGCTTTGGGGAGTTAGGGTATTTGTAGTTGCCTGTTTCTCCAAACTGGACCCGCCCGCGGAAAGGCCTTACACCATCACCTGACACTGATAGGGCCAGGCCTGGGGCTCCTTGATTGCTTTCCTTCTGTTGCATCTTCACCGCAGATTCCCACCCCTCCCGCCAAACCCCCGAAGTACTCAGAACAGCGTGAAATGAGGCACTTGAAGAGGTAACAGGAGACAATTCCTGAGCCCTTGGCCAACATGCAGAACTAATCTTTTGCTTTGCCTCTGAACTTAAAAGCATCAGGGTCTGACCAAAAAGGATAGGAATCCTGGATTCTATTTTTGAGCGAAGTTAGGGAAGAAATTAAGTATTTCTTGAGTACAGATTATTTGCCAGGCATTGACCCTTTCCTTGAATTACCACAGAACTGTGAGAGATAACATTTTAATTTTTACAGATGAGAAACAGGTGTCCAATGTGTAGGATCTTACCTGGTGAAGGGCAGAGTGAAGATTCAGGATTTAGCTGAACTGCAGGCCTATGCTTCGGTTTCACTATTTACATATAGAAGAGGCAGCAAAGCTTGTGTCGTCTTCTGAATGTTGGATCAGAAAAATTGAAGACCTGTTTTCGAGTGAGCATTTGGGAGATAGAAGAGACATCTAGGGGCAGGTAATACTTTAGAGTTATCTGGAGTTCCTCCCATTCTTTCACTTCTAAAAGGTCAGTTGGTCCATGCCTCGCCCACCTCTGGTAACCCTCAGAGGAGGCTATTTCTGTTCTCTTCCCCTCCGATGTCTGAATGTTCTCTCCCTCACCTCTTTCAAATCTGGGTTTAAAAGACAGGTTCCTGGTGAGGACTTGCTAGCCAACCTATTTCAGTTGTAACTTCCTGTCACCCACTCTGCCCTACCCCACTTCTTTTATTTTTCTCCGTAGCATCACCGTCTGAGATACTTTATCACTTTCTAGTTCAATTCAGTCGCTCAGTCATGTCCGACTCTGCAGCCCCATGGTCTGCAGCACTCCAGGCTTCCCTGTCCATCACCAACTCCTGGAGCTTGCTCAAACTCATGTCCATAGAGTTGGTGATGCCATCCAACCATCTCATTGTCTGTCATCCCCTTCTCCCACCTTCAGTCTTTCCCAGCATCAGAGTCTTTTCAGATGAGTCAGTTCTTTGCATCAAGTGGCCAAAGTATTGGAGCTTCAGCTTTAGCATCAGTCCTTCCGATGCATATTCAGGACTGATCTCCTTTAGGATTGACTGGTTGGATCTCCGTGCAGTCCACGGGACTGTCAAGAGTCTTCTTCAACGCCACAGTTCAAAAGCATCAATTCTTTGGCACTCAGCTTTCTTTATAGTCCAACTCTCACATCCATACACGAGTACTGGGAAAACCATAGCTTTGACTAGACGAACGTTTGTTGGCAAAGGAATGTCTCTGCTTTTTAATATGCTGTCTAGGTTGGTCATAACTTTTCTTCCAAGGAGCAAGAGTCTTTTAAATTTCATGGCTGCAGTTACCATCTGCAGGGATTTTGGAGCCCAAGAAAATAAAGTCTCTCACTGTTTCCATTGTTTCCCCATCTGTTTGCCATGAAATGATGGGACTGGATGCCATGATCTTAGTTTTTTGAATGTTGAGTTTTAAGCCAACTTTTTCACTCTCCTTTCACTTTCATCAAGAGGCTCTTTAGCTCTTTGCTTTCTGCCTTGAGGGTGGTGTTATCTGCATATCTGAGGTTATTGATATTTCTCCTGGCAATCTTGATTCCAGCTTGTGCTTCCTTCATCCAGCCCAGCGTTTCTCATGATGTACTCTGCATATAAGTTAAATAAGCAGGGTGACAATATACAGCCTTGACATACTCCTTTCCCCATTTGGAACCAGTCTGTTGTTCTATGTCCAGTTCTAACTGTTGCTTCCTGACCTGCATACAGATTTCTCAAGAGGGAGATAAGGTGGTCTGGTATTCCCATCTTTTGAAGAATTTTCCACAGTTTGTTGTGATCCACATGGTCAAAGGCTTTGGCATAGTCAATAAAGCAGAAGTAGATGTTTTTCTGGAACTGTCTTGCTTTTTTGATGATCCAGGGGATGTTGGCAATTTGATCTCTGGTTCCTCTGCCTTTTCTAAATCTAGCTTGAATGTCTGGAATTCATGGTTCACATACTATTGAAGCCTGGCTTGGAGAATTTTGAGCATTACTTTGCTATGTATGAGATGACATACTAACCATCTCACATACTGTTTATTTTATTTGCCTCTCTTCTTTTGTTAGTATACACGCTCCATGAAGACAGGGCTTATTGTTTATTTTTGTTTACTGCTGAATTCCTAGTGGTTAAAGCAATGCATCTGGTCCCATCACTTCATGGGAAATAGATGGGGAAACAGTGGAAACAGTGTCAGACTTTATTTTGGGGGGCTCCAAAGTCACTGCAGATGGTGATTGCAGCCATGAAATTAAAAGACGCTTACTCCTTGGAAGAAAAGTTATGACCAACCTAGATAGCATATTCAAAAGCAGAGACATTACTTTTCCAACAAAAGTCTGTCTAGTCAAGGCTATGGTTTTTCCAGTGGTCATGTATGGATGTGAGAGTTGGACTGTGAAGAAGATTTTTTTTGGCTCCAAAATCACTGCTGATGGTGACTGCAGCCATGAAATTAGAAGACGCTTACTCCTTGGAAGAAAAGTTATGACCAACCTAGATAGCATATTGAAAAGCAGAGACATTACTTTGCCAACAAAGGTCCGTCTAGTCAAGGCTATGGTTTTTCCAGTGGTCATGTATGGATGTGAGAGTTGGACTGTGAAGAAGGCTGAGAGCCGAAGAGTTGATGCTTTTGAACTGTGGTGTTGGAGAAGACTCTTGAGAGTCCCTTGGACTGCAAGGAGATCCAACCAGTCAATCCTAAAGGAAATCAGTCCTGAATATTCATTGGAAGGATGCTAAAGCTGAAGCTCCAATTCTTTGGCCACCTGATGTGAAGAGCTGATTCACTGGAAAAGACTCTTACGCTGCAAAAGAGTGAAGGCAAAAAGAGAGGGGTGACAGAGGATTAGATTGTTGGATGGCATCAACAACTCAATGGACATGAGTCTGCTGGGAGATAGTGGAGGACAGAGGAGCCTGGCATGCTGCAGTCCATGAGGTTGAAGAGTCAGACATGACTTAGCAAATGAACAGCTACAACACCACCAGTTGTAATAAAACTTGAGATTGCCATGCTCCAATGAAGTGAAATGAACATCTCCTAACTTACATTTATTTTTTAGCTGTTTTTGAAAATCACTTTATAAATCTTCACTAGACCTATTAAACTTGATCTTACTTGAATTGATTCAAGTGTGCATTTAGGATATTTCTGCCACCTATGTAGAATCAGGTTATCAAATGGCTTTTTCAACTTGAATGATGAGGCTATGTCCAAATCTAGAATCTACTCACCAAACACATTCAGTTCAGTTCAGTTCAGTCGCTCAGTCGTGTCCAACTCTTTGCGACCCCATGAATCGCAGCATGCCAGGCCTCCCTGTTCATCACCAACTCTTGGAGTTCACTCAGACTCACGTCCATCGAGTCCGTGATGCCAACCAGCCATCTCATCCTCGGTCGTCC
Source organism: Cephalophus harveyi (assembly GCA_006410635.1). Taxonomy (NCBI): domain Eukaryota; kingdom Metazoa; phylum Chordata; class Mammalia; order Artiodactyla; family Bovidae; genus Cephalophus; species Cephalophus harveyi. Next base: position 357,327 of record SJYT01003212.1, read on the forward strand.
CCTTCTCCTCCTGCCCCCAATCCCTCCCAGCATCAGAGTCTTTTCCAATGAGTCAACTCTTAGAAGAGTTGACTCATTGGAAAAGACTCTGATGCTGGGCGGGATTGGGGGCAGGAGGAGAAGGGGACGACAGAGGATGAGATGGCTGGATAGCATCACTGACTTGATGGACATGAATCTGAGTGAACTCCGGGAGTTGGTGATGGACAGGGATGCCTGGCGTGCTGCGATTCATGGGGTCGCAAAGAGTTGGACACGACTGAGCGACTGAACTGAACTGAAAGCAATGCCTGGCACATACTGAGTGCTATCTAAATATTTTGAGTGAATTAATTCAAATGACTATGAATTCTTTTTGGAAGGTATTTCCAGAATCTCTCTTACTATCTTGTTCCACACTTTTACCAAATCATTTCCCCCTTCTTTTTTACCCAAGTCTGTTATTTCTAAGACTAGGGTTCCAAAAAGCCTTCTGTTGCTCTACTGAAGCTTAAGTTTGCTGTTGACTTAACCTGGAACAAAGGAAAGTTCCTAAGACAGAGGAAAATAGATTCATTTTGGGGGGCATTCTGTTTTCACAGTTTTCTTCCCAAATTTTTTTTCAGCCTAATTACGATATATAGGGGAAGATGGCACTTTGAGCCAGCTTGCTTCCCTCCACAGTGACAGTGGAAAAACTAATTTTTAGGTCCTCAGAGGTAGCATCAGGAAAAGTTGCTGGTAGAGGCTGTAGAATCTTCCATTTAGGCCGGCTGAAGTGGCGGAAAATTCTGAGGACTTTTAACTCTCCCTCCTTTGTAAGTATAATTTGCTAAATTCCTGAGATAAATTGTGAGATGGATAATTAGAATAAAACCAAATCCTAGCCCTTAACTGATTCAGTTTCCCATTTTTTTTCTGTACAAGTTGGTGTTTTGTTTTCTGAACATGTAATTCCTGGGAAAGGTAGCCTAAGAGAGTTCTAAGGTGAATAGGTAAGGGTGACCTTCGCCTTTGAAATATCTGTGGGTTTAAGGTCCTGTGGTTCTAAGCTCTGTGTCTTGTGCTTATTGGGCTTTCAGTAAACATCTGAGTGAATGAATTAGGTTTCCTTAAATAATTTTCCTTTAGAATTTGGTGCTGAGTGGGATCAATTAACTCTGAACTCTCATTCATTCCTTCATTCACTGTTGAGCTGATTTCTCTGTGCCAGATGCTGAGTACAGTAGTGAGCATGATAGACCCTATTGTAAAAGGAGCTGATGGCCCATGTGGGGGGTGACAGGCAAGGTCAAATCAGGAGGACCGTGATAGAGCTGGTGCCATGGGAGCTCTCCTTTGGGGCACTAATCAACTTTAGAGGTTGGGGAGGCTTTCAGGAGGAGATGATGTCTACACTTTAGAGATAAGACAGTGAGCAGAAGGTAGCCAGAGAAAGGGGCGATGAAGAGGAGGACATCAGGGAGAGGGAACGGAATGTACAAAAGCCCAGAGGTGAGAGAATGCAAACGCTTTGCGGGAAGCTTTAGTTAAGCTGCAATGCATGGTGGGCAGGGGCAGTGATGAGAGAAGAGGCTAGAGAGAAAGAGATGGAGGCCAGATGGTAATGGGCCTTGGATACAATGCCAAGGCCTTTGTACGTAATTCTAGGGTAGTGAAAAGCCCTTAAGTCTGAGCAAGAATCCTCTGATCACAGGGTGCCAAGAGATCTGGAGGGAACCAGACTGGTAGAGACAGTGAGAGAGATGATGGTGCCTGGACGAGGGAGTAGTGGGGATGGAGAGAATTGGAGGTTCCAGGTCTTTTTTGTAGGGAGAAGTGGTAAGACCAGGGAATTGATTGGATGTCGTGGGAGAAGGCAGTGGCACCCCACTCCAGTACTCTTGCCTGGAAAATCCCATGGATGGAGAAGCCTGGTAAGCTGTGGTCCATGGGGTCGCTAAGAGTCAGACACGACTGAGCGACTTCACTTTCACTTTTCACTTTCATGCATTGGAGATGGAAATGGCAACCCACTCCAGTGTTCTTGCCTGGAGAATCCCATGGACGGGGGAGCCTGGTGGGCTGCCGTCTGTGGGGTCGCACAGAGTCGGATACGACTGAAGCAACTTAGCAGTAGCAGCATGGGTGAAAGAGAGGGGTTAAGGCTGACCTTTTGGCTCAGGCAGCTGGGAGGGTAGTGGTGCTGTTTATTTGGGGAATACAAAGACAGAGCAGGTTGGGGATTAGTTAGATTTAATTGGTTACAAATATCAGAAACTGCTCCAAGCTAGCATAAGTGGAAATCCATCATAAATATACTGAGGTACCCTGAAAAGGGCCTGGAATCAGGAGTTGGAGATCTGTCAGGGACCCACACAGCTTCTCTTTGCACCTTTAATTCATTCTTCTTTGTCTGCAGACAAGTTTCCTCCACTTCTTAACTTTTGTTGCAGACGAAAGATGGCCACCTATACCTCCTTGGTTTTTCATTCCTTCCTTTTAGTGATTGGCCCAGATTGAACTATAGTTTTAGTTCGGCTGGTTTTCTGGGAGAGAGACTATGATTGGTTTGATTTGAGTCAGCTCATCGATCAGTTAGAGAACAGGGGAAATTCTCTCTCCTGGTACGTTTCAGTATCAAATTCAGTCAGCTTTTGACTTACATGAGTCAAAAATCAGGAATGATCCATAAAATGGGGAATCATCATTCCTTTTCCCTTCTTACTGTTCTTTTTCTGAACAGTGGTTAAGAAAATCAGCCCTCTGATTTTGCAGGCTTAGGAGATGCAGACTTCTAAAATTAGGATACCAAAAAAGCAAAATTAGAGGAATAAGTTTGCTCTAAGGGTTTTTTGTCATGTAATATGCCTTCCAACACAAATAGAAATTTCAGAGTTACTTGGATTAGTGTTACGCATCCTTTCAAATTGCTTACCCAGGTAGTGAAAGATTTGAAGCTGTGAAATTGAAATTTCACTAATTTTGGTCACTTCTGTTAAGAGTTGACTGCGGTGAATTTAGCTAGGATTTAGGCCTAGATAGAAAGGGACAGAGGAATGCACCAACATCTGTGGGTCACCTGTGGAGTGTCTGACACTGTGCTGGGCACATCAGCGACTCTAAGCCTAACCCTTAGTTTATAGGTGAGGATATAGGAATTTAGAGAACAGAGCTAAAATCACATAGTTTGAGAGGAGCAAAAGTCATATTTGCTCCCAGGTGTGTTGTGTTCCTTTCTATCTTCAGTTCAGTTCAGTCGCTCAGTCTTGTCCGACTCTTTGCGACCCCATGAATTGCAGCACGCCAGACCTCCCTGTCCATCACCAACTCCCGGAGTTCACTCAAATTCATGTCCATCGAGTTGGTGATGCCATCCAGCCATCTCATCCTCTGTTGTCCCCTTCTCCTCCTGCCCCCAATCCCTCCCAGCATCAGAGTCTTTTCCAATGAATCAACTCTTCACATGAAGTGGCCAAAGAATTGGAGTTTCAGCTTTAGCATCATTCCTTCCAAAAAGCACCCAGGACTAATCTCCTTTAGGATGGACTGGTTGGATCTCCTTGCAGTCCAAGGGACTTACTCTTCAAGAGTCTTCTCCAACACCACAGTTCAAAAGCATCAATTCTTCGGCACTCAGCTTTCTTCACAGTCCAACTCTCACGTCCATACATGACTATGCTGGAAAAAGCATAGTCTTGACTAGACGGACCTTTGTTGGCAGAGTAATGTCTTTGCCTTTTAATATGCTGTCTAGGTTGGTCATAACTTTCCTTCCAAGGAGTAAGTGTCTTTTAATTTCATGGCTGCAATCACCATCTGCAGTGATTTTGGAGCCCAAAAAATAAAGTCAGCCACTGTTCCACTGTTTCTCCATCTGTTTGCCATGAAGTGATGGGACTGGATGCCATGATCTTAGTTTTCTGAATGTTGAGCTTTAAGCCAACTTTTTCACTCTCCTCCTTCACTTTCAACAAGAGGTTTTTTAGTTTTTCTTCACTTTCTGCCATAAGAGTGGTGTCATCTGTATATCTGAGGTTATTGATATTTCTCCCGGCAGTCTTGATTCCAGCTTGTGCTTCTTCCAGCCCAGCGTTTCTTAATTTGATCTCTGGTTCCTCTGCCTTTTCTAAAACCAGCTTGAACATCTGGAAGTTCACAGTTCATGTATTGCTGAAGCCTGGCTTGGAGAATTTTGAGCATTACTTTACTAGCGTGTGAGATGAGTGCAATTGTGTGGTAGTTTGAGCATTCTTGGACTTCCCTGGTGGCTCAGACAATAAAGCGTCTGCCTACAGTGCGGGAGACCTGGGTCTGATCCCTGGGTCGGGAAGATCCTCTGGAGAAGGAGATGGCAACCCACTCTAGTACTTTTGCCTAGAAAATCCCATGGACGGAGGAACGTAGTAGGCTACAGTCCATGGGGTTGCAAAGAGTCGGACATGACTGAGCGACTTCACTTCACTTTGAGCATTCTTTGGCATTGTCTTTCTTTGGGATTGGAATGAAAACTGACCTTTTCCAGTCCTATGGCCACTGCTGAGGTTTCCAAATTTTCTATCATAGTTCCTACCAAAAAGATAGAAGAGTCTTGAGCAAGCAGAACTAGGAAAGTGGTACTATGAGGAGTGCAAAAGTGGGAGAGAAAATGATGCCCTAACTGAACAGGCAGATGTAAGAACATTTTTGAGACCAAAGGGGAAAACAGGTGATGAATCTAGCTAATTGGGATGATAGCAGAGAGGCATGTGTAAGTGGTTAGAGTTTGGAGCCTGGGGGTTGGTGGGGGGCGGTGGTCTGTGCTTGGGCTCTGATTTTCTTCTTGGCTTCTGGCCCTGGCAACTGTTGATTGCGTTTTTGGAAAGGGAGTCTGTCAGAGCCAGAGCCTGGGAAGATAAGAGGGAGGCTGCCATGGGCAATGAGGCTCATAGATTAGCAGGTCCCGCTGGGCCTGGCTTAATGGAAGATGTCTGTTTCCGTTCTTGCTCAGCAGCCTCGGGGGGTGTGGGTCTTGTCACTCTTGGCAGCTGGAACAGAGAGGACAGTGTGGCCACTGAGGCGCAGGCTCTTATGAGGCCAAAAAGAAATACAGCACGTCGTTCTTAAGAGACACAGCCAGTTTGTGTCTCGAAAACCTGGGAATGCCTTTTCTGGCTCAGCCTTCTTCAGCCCTGGGTGCTCCTGTATCTCTAGCATCATCATCCTCTCTGGGTCCGATGACACAGACCCACTTAGATCGCCTTGTGCTGGTCTTTAGCACTCTAGGAGTTGACTCAACAGCCTCCTTTTAATATACTCCTGTGGAGGACAGTTTGGCAGGTTCTCAAAAAGTTAATTAGAATGATCCAGCAGTTTCACTCCTAGGTACAAAGAATTGAAAACAGGGGCTCAAACAAATACTTGTATGCTAGTGTTCATAGCAGCACTGTTCACAGTAGCCAAAAGGTGGCAATAACCCACATTTTCAGCAACAGATGAGTGGATACACAGAGTGGTGTATACAAACAGTGGAATATTACTCAACCTTAAAAAGGAATGCAGTTCTGATACATAATACAATAGGGATGTACTTTGCAGACATGCTCAGTAAAATAAACTCGACGCAAAAGGACACATGATATGATTCCATTTGTATGAGGTACCTAGAGCAGGCAAATGAAGAGATTGAAAGTAGTATAGAGGTTACTGGGGAATGGGGAATTATTGTTAATAGCTACAGAGTCTGGGATGAGGAGAAGTTCTGGAGATAGATACTGGTGATGGTTATACAATATTATGAATGTACTGAATGCTACTGAATTGTATGCTTATAAATGGTTAAAATGATACATTTTATGTTATATATCCTTTACCATGATAAAGGGGAAAAAAACCCAGTATGGTCATGTACCTTTCACCATCAAGGAAGTTCTCATTGTATCTAAATTAAATACTGTGCTTAGGCTGATCCTGTTGCCTCTAATTGGTTCCTGATAGAAGCGGAATTAATTTTCCTTTTAAATGCTCTAAGACAGCCCCTGACCCCCTGACTGGCAGATACATGGCCCATCTTTTAGATTATGGATTACTCATCTCCTCCTTTTTAGTACTCTGAACTGAAATTTATTTTTGTGTGTGAGGTATTTGGATAATTCCTTGCTGAGCTTTCTTTGGTTTCCTGTTTTCCTCCAAGCCCACACATGCCCGTAAGCCCTTTGAGTGGCCTCTCAGCCTCTTTTCCATAGTGAACCAGTGAGCTCCATGTTTCCAGCCTCTCTAGTTGGCTAAAGTTAACTCAGGGGGCAAGTGGTTCTCATTCTGCTTCCCTACTCTCCCAAGGGCCCTGGCCTTCCTCTGTGGCCCAGGCAGGTTACTGAATGCCTCAGAGCCCTGTTTGTCAGCTTTAAGAGGTAAAGATTTATTTCTGCCCCTCTGTCAAAGATGAACAGTCTTAAGAAGGGCTTAGGGGTTCAGCACATTTTTTGAGGGTCTTAGTGTTCTGTGTTAGGGAGTCCTGTTTGTGCTCATCATGAGGTGATTTATAATGGGGCTCAGTAGATTAGTACAAGATGTTCAAAGAGAGAAGGATGATTGTGAGTAACCGTCCTCTAAATCCGGAATTAATAAGGTGTTCCTAAAATCTTTGTACAGTTTTTCGTGTGTGTGCTTTTAAGCTTTAAACTTAGGTTGACAGTATAATGGAAACCGTCTGTGACATTTAAGGAAAAATTGAATTTTCTTCCCCCAGCTGATCTGGCCTTCAATTCTATTAGCCATAGGACAGTTTGCCTACAATTTCAGAGTAGCCACTTTTTGTTTGTCACAGATCTGAAAAATAAAAATATGCTTGTATGGTTTTGTGAATGTAATCGTCTTAAACTTGATAACATTTTCTTTTCAGATTGTTTCCATTGGACATATTACCTAAGATGTTAAAGTTTAAACGTGCCTGGGGACTTCATGACAACCTTGTGTACCCCACAGTGAGGTGGTTCTGTGTGGTCTGCTGAAAAGGAGAAAGTCTTCATAGTCAAAAAACAAGGGAAGGAGGAGTGAGGGGGAAAAAAAAGAAAAGGGAAACGGTCAGTAAACCCTGAGGCAGTGGAGTTTGGAACAGAGAGAAAAGGTAAAAAATGCTTGGGTGTTTGGGGCTTAAGGCTTTTCTTCGATTGTGTTTGACCTCTTGGCAGAACAGAGAGAATAATAATCCTTGAATTCTGTTAAAAATTTTTAATTAGTATACATTTTTTGCATTTTCACGGATCAGTTCAGTTCAGTCGCTTAGTCGTGTCTGACTCTTTGCAACTCCGTGGACTGCAGCACGCCAGGCCTCCCTGTCCATCACCAACTCCTGGAGCTTGCTCAAACTCATGTCCATCGAGTCAGTGATGCCATCCAACCATCTCATCCTCTGTCATTCCCTTCTCCTGCCTTCAGTCTTTCCCAGCATCAGGGTCTTTTCTAAGGAGTCATTTCTTTGCATCAGGTGGCCAAAGTATTGGAACTTCAGCTTCAGCATCAGTTCTTCCACTGACTATTCCGGACTGACTGATTTCCTTTAGGATGAACTGGTTGGATCTCCTTGCTGTCCAAGGAACTCTCTCAAGAGTCTTTTCCAACACCACAGTTCAAAAGCATCAGTTCTTCGGCACTCAACTTTCTTTATGGTCCAGCTCTCACATCTATACGTGACTACTGAAAAAACCATAGCTTTGGCTAGATGGACCTTTATCAGCAAAGTAATGTCTTTGCTTTCTAAAATGCTGTCTAGGTTGGTCATAGCTTTTCTTCCAAAGAGCAAGCGTCTTTTAAATTTCATGGCTGCAGTCACCATCTGCAGGGATTTTGGAGCCCAAGAAAATAAAGTCGCTCACTCTTTCCATTGTTTCCCCATCTATTTGCCTTGAAATGATGGGATTGGATGCCACGATCTTAGGTTTTTGAATGTTGAGTTTTAAGCCAACTTTTCCAGCTCCTCTTTAGTTCCTCTTTGCTTTCTGCCATAAGGGCGGTATCATCTGCATATCTGAGGTTATTGATATTTCTTCCCGCAGTCTTGATTCTAGCTTGTGCTTCACAGCCCAGCATTTTCATGATGTACTCTGCATATAAGTTAAACAAGCAGGGTGACAATATACAATCTTGTAGTACTCATTTTCCAACCTCATTTTCCATTGTTCCATGTCCAGTTCTAACTTGCTTCTTGACCTACATACAGATTTCTCGAGAGGCAGGTAAGGTGGTCTGGTATTCCCATCTCTTTAAGGAGTTTCCACAGTTTGTTGTGATCCACACGGTCAAAGGCTTTGGTGTAGTCAGTAAAGCAGAAGTAGATGTTTTTCTGGAACTCTTGCTTTTTCTATGATCCAATGAATGTTGGCAGTTTGATCTCTGGTTTCTCTGCCTTTTCTAAATCCAGCTTGAACATCTGGAAGTTCTCGATTCACGTACTGTTGAAGCCTCACTAGGTTGGAGTATTACTTTGCTAGTGTGTGAGATGAGTGCAGTTGTGCAATAGTTTGAACATTCTTTGGCATCGTCTTTCTTTGAGATTGGAATGAAAACTGACCTTTTCCAGTCCTGTGGCCACTGCTGAGTTTTCCAAATTTGCTGGCATATTGAGTGCACTTTAACAGCATCATCTTTTAGGATTTGAAGTAGCTCAACTGGAATTCCATCACTTCTACTAGCTTTGTTCCTAGTGATCCTTCCTAAGGCCCACTTAACTTCGCGTTCCAGGATGTCTGGCTCTAGGTGAGTGATCACACCATCATAGTTATCTGAGTCATGAAGATCTTTTTTGTATAGTTCTTCTGTGTGTTCTTGCCACCTCTTCTTAATATCTTCTGCTTCTGTTAGGTCTATACCATTTCTGTCCTTTATTGTGCCCATCTTTGCGTGAAATGTACCCTTGGTACCTCTAATTTTCTTGACGAGATCTCTAGTCATTCCCATTCTATTGCTTTCCTCTATTTCTTTGCATTGATCACCAAGAAAGCTTTATCTCTCTCCTTGCTATTCTTTGAAACTCTGCATTCAAATGGGTATATCTTTCCTTTTCTCTTTTGCCTTCTGCTTCTTTTCTCAGCTATTTGTAAGGCCTCCTCAGACAACCTTTTTGCTTTTTTGCATTTTTTTTTCTTGGGAATGGTCTTGATCACTGCCTCCTGTACAATGTCATGAACCTCTATCCATAGTTCTTCTGGCAGTCTGTCTATTAGATCTAATCCCTTGAGTCTATTTGTCACTTCCTCTGTATAATCATAAGGGATTTGATTTAGGTCATACCTGAATGGTCCAGTGATTTTCCTTACTTTCTTCAATTTAAGTCTGAATTTTGCAATAAGGAGTTCATGATCTGAGCCACAGTCAGCTCCCGGTCTTGTTTTTGCTGTCTGTATAGACCTTCTCCATCTTTGGCTGCAAAAAATATAATCAGTCTGATTTCGGTGTTGACCATCTGGTGACATCCATGTGTAGAGTCTTCTCTTGTGTTGTTGGAAGAAGGTGTTTGCTATGACCAGTGCGTTCTCTTGGCAAAACTTTGTTAGCCTTTGGCCTGCTTCATTTTGTACTCCAAGGCCAAATTTGACTGTAATTCCAGCTATCTCTTGACTTCCTACTTTTGCATTCCAGTCTCCTGTGATGAAAAAGACTTCTTTTTGGGTGTTAGTTCTAGTAAGGCAAGTATATATGCACGTGAGAAATGCACCATTCTCGGAGCAAGCACAAGTGAGTCATTGTGAGCCTGATGCCAGACAAATAAATAACATAGGGACACAGTGAGAAAGAGCAAGGTGAGCTTCTTTAGGAAGACTTCAGAGTTTCAGGTCAGGAGGAACAGAATACAGACTGACAGGAGAGTGAGAGGGGGCAGTCACCCAGGAGCCTGCAGGAGGAGTGATAAGGTGGGGAACTCAAGTGAAAGAAGTACACACGGAGGCTCAGCCAGTTCTTTGAGGAGATTTTGGAGTCACAGTTGATGCCCTTATCCTTAACTGCTTTTATTACAGTTATTTGGGTACTTGTCTTTCTTCTTACTGGACTCAAGTTTCTTGAGGGCTGGTACTTTTTCCATGTCTTGGCATACAAGAAAATCTTTGAAGCACAGTGGAGAAAGTACTCCAGGTTGTGCCTCTGGAAATCAGTGGGCCAGGACTCTGCCTGCTGCAAGTCCTATCCTGTTGCCTGAGTGGGTGAATATCGTCGTAGTACCTGTAACCCAGCCATAGGACACCAGTTGGAGCTGTGTCTGTAGTGCCTGGCACAGTGTCTTGCATACAGTAGGTTCTGAGTAATGTTGATCAAAAGGTCCTTGTAGCAGATGAATCCAGTGGGGAACTTGTGACATATGAAGTTCGGTTGGAAAAAATAGGCAGAGAATTTGAGTTTAATTGGGGATGGAAAGAATCTTAGATTCCTGCCTAATCACCTTTATTTACAGGTGCCCCAAACCAGGGTCTTAACAACAAATGCCAAACTTTTAAAGTTCTCAGTTTGGATATTAATTTTTAAAAATAAAGTGTTAAAGCTTACTTTTCATATGTCTTGCATCTTTCTCATAGTTGAAGATGGCTGAGGAGCTGATGTTGAACTAAAAGTTTGGCCATTTTTCAGTGTGAGAGCTTGTTCTAGAAACAGTCCTGATGAATCAGAGGGATAACACAGAGGGACCTCCCTTCTTGCCCCAAATTCTCACAGTCATCATTTGCTTGCCTTCTTCCTGGACGTGAACGACTCTGTCTGGCATACTTAAACAATAGATCATACTTGGAGAGGAATGGATTTCTCCAATGGCTTTGACCTTTACTGTCTCATAGAAGAGTAGTTAACACACCACTTAATCCCGCAGGAGCTCCCCGGCCCTGTGGTTATGTAGTCTATGTAAGTGGTTTTAGAAGTGAAGCTGAGATTGGGTGCGATTGTGGGCCAAATCCCATTCATCTTCTAGTGGACAGATTTATAGGAAGAAAAATGGGTATAGCTTTTTCTTGCCACCAAAGACTGAATGAGAGGAAGTAGTCTTAATTTAAAGGACAAAATCGATGCAGAAGGCTCTGGAACAGGTCTGGGGGTTTGAGAATGAGTGACCAGGGGAGGTCAATGCCTGCCTCATTCTCTGAAGCTGTTTGGCTGGTCCTGGGAGATACATCCCTCACACAGAGGAAGGGCCCAGACAAGATGATAGCCACTGTTGTCCAGGCCTTTATTTCTTCTTCATTTAAGGTGAGTGCTTTCCTTATTGTCCTTAAACAGCGAGGCCTTATTTTGTTTCTTTTTCTCTTAGTCAGATTCTGAGGAAGATGAACCCACAAAGAAGAAAACTGTCCTTCAGGTAAGCTTTGTGACAGAGCCATTTCTTCCCATACTGTTTCCTGGAAGATGGGAAATTTCCAAATCAAGCTTAAGCAAATGGAAATATTGATACCGAGGACTGCCTATTTGAGTGTAGTTTTGTTTTCCAGGTAACATCAGACCTTGTGCTTTTCTGCCCTCCCCTCACTGTTGACTGACTTTAGTGTGCTGGCGTTGCCTCTCCTAGAGGACAGGCGTGGTAGGGAGATGAATTGGAACTCAATTTGATTTATTACATTTCAGGTAAAAGGATTATTTAGGAACAGTAGAATAAATGGATTGGTCAAAATGATGTTATGGGACTTCTGAACTTTAAAATTATCCATCTTCTCCCAGTCTCATTTTTAACCTGGAAAAGAAACTTAAATAGTACCAAGTGCTATACCAGTGTTTAACTGATGTTGTCCTCTTAATAGTACCTAAATTAGAGTGTTACTCTCCTGTATTGTACATGAGGAGAATGAGACCTTAAGGAACTTACCCAGGGTCGGACAACTAGTGGGGACAGAGCTGAGACGGGACTGAGGCAGTCTGATGTAGGGTCCCTGCTCTTACCTGCAGCGTTTGGCCGCTGCTTTGTCGTAAAGACCAGAAGTCCTTAACCAGACAGTGCTGGGAGGTGCTCTCGCTGCCGTTTCCTGTTTCCCCTTGTCCCAGGGCCTCTGTTCTGCCTCCCAGGAGTTTCTTCCTGTTCAGCTCCACACTCAGTGATTTACACACCCTCTGGCCTCATGTTAATTGCATGTCTCCGGAAGAGCAAAAGAGGCTCTTCCTTTATAAGGTGGTTGTCTCCTGATTCAGGCATATGATCCTGAGGTTGCCCCTTCCCTGAGTCTGTTAAGGCGTCACATCCCATGTTGGGAGGTCTTAGAAGGACACAGTCACATGGAAGTTAGATAACTGATGAGAGTGATGCTGTGTCCATGTCTGTCGTGGGTTATGGAGGAAGAATCATGAATGATGGTCACTTGCTGGGACTGAATGAAGCCGGTTGTTGCCTGTTGTCAGAATGGCTTTCTGGAGGAGGTGAACTGGCAGCTAAAGAGGTGGGAGGACACTGGCTCAGAATGCGCTCTAGGAGTAAAGAGCTGTCTTTCAGATGGTAGGAAGAGATGGGTGCCTAGAGAACCTCTGAGCTGATAAGGCAGAGTGTGGACCAAGCACTGCATAGGGATGTAGCCATGATCCCAGATGTAGCTGAGAAGTCAAATGCTCCACAGGGAGCCTGAAGGATGTACGTGCTCCGTCTTCCACCTCAGTCTGGTTTTTATGAGCCTGAGCCTTTGGCGTCTGCCAGGATGGGATGACCTAAGTCTGTGAACGCAGTCAGCAGGGAGAAGAGCCCATTTTCTGGGTGAACAGTTCTGCCTGGACTGCTTGATTCAGAAGCCCTAGTGTACTCATTCTGGGCATTTCTTGGCCGAGAGTGCTGAAGTACATGGTTACTCCAGGACAGTGACACAGTGTCCATAAGTGACACTAACTCCATTCTCCTTTTTCAAACCAGTACCTCCCTCAGCCCGACAGTTAGGCCAGCTGGCCTTGTTATACAGAAAGCAGAATCCAAAAGATTCTTGTGAGTAACAGGAACTCTGGATGGGCTGAGCCAGTTAGCTTACAAATTGAGAAGTTACATGCTTGACTCTGGCATAAACAAGCTGAATATACCACATCTCTAGGGCTTTCCTTGGGCGGGGAGGGAACTTTGGGTGGGATGTATGAATGTCTTTTTAGGACAGAGCCTTGCTATTGACTTTGAGTGGCAATCCAAAGGGAGCAGGGAGTTGCCATGCTCAAGAGGAACCTTCAAGATATTGAGAGATGTTCATTGATCAGCTGGAGAGAGCCCTGGGCTTTTGGAGAAGAAAGATGATGTATTTACTAAATACATCATACTATACAATAGTATCATACTAGCAAAAAAAAAAAAATCAGGAAAGGTTTTGTGGTAGAGGAGCTGGGAGAAGTAGACAGTAGAAGGGCCTGAGGTAGGAGGAGTCCAGTCCAGTTTGGGTGACCTTAGTAGACAAAGGTCAGACAGAACAGGGCTGGTAAGATTTTAGGCTGGAGCATGTAACTGTAATGCTTGTTCTTAATGTCAGTAATATGTATCATAACAGTTCACCTGCCACCTTTTTTCCCTCCTTACCCGAACTTGGGCTCACCAGGGATCCAGTGAGGGGACTGGCTTGTCTGCCTTGCTTCCCCAACCTAAAAACCTGACTGTGAAAGAGACTAACAGGTTGCTCCTGCCCCACGCCTTCTCCCGGAAACCCTCGGATGGCTCCTCTGACGCTAAGCCCTCCAGGCAAGCTTCTAAGACCAAGTCCTCTTCTCTTGCCCCTGTTGTGGGCACCACAACCACCACTCCGTCGCCCTCAGCTATCAAGGCTGCTGCCAAGAGTGCTGCCCTGCAGGTGACGAAGCAGATCACGCAGGAGGAGGACGACAGTGATGAGGAAGTAGCCCCTGAGAACTTTTTCTCCCTCCCTGAGAAGGCCGAGCCGCCTGGCGTTGAGCCATACCCTTACCCTGTTCCCACTGTCCCCGAAGAGCTGCCTCCAGGCACAGAACCAGAGCCGGCCTTCCAGGACGATGCAGCCAATGCCCCCTTGGAATTCAAGATGGCAGCAGGCTCAAGTGGGGCCCCTTGGATGCCTAAGCCTGGGGATGACTACAGCTACAATCAGTTTTCCACATATGGCGATGCCAATGCCGCTGGTGCTTACTATCAGGTGGGTAGGCGGCATGGAGGGCAGGCCAGGGAATGTTGGAGTCTGGCAGTCAGGGAGAGCTTTGAGCCTGTGATCGGCCTCTCTGGCATCACGTTGGCTGAATTAATGAGTCTTTTGGTGTCTTGGTTTTCCTTATCGGGTCTCAAACATTATGGCTTTATGCTGAACCATATTGATCTAAAATTGCCTAAGTCTTGAAGCCTGACATGTTGAACCACATTATTGACCCCTTTATTCTGAACACAAAATGTCATTGTAGGAGCTGATGAGAGGTATAGGGAGAAAGTGGAAGAAGAGCAGTCTCTAGGCTTAGAGATCCCAGGTAGCTTCTGCACATGTGGGTGAGGAGGATGTGAGAGCTTTGGCATAGACGGCTAGATAGCAGTGAGTCCAAGGAGAGTTCTGGAGGTGGGGAGTGCTGAGAACATAAAAGTGGGGAGGGAGAAGAGGGACTCTGCAGAGTTGAGTGCAAAAGGAATAGGAGAATGGCGAGAGGCCTTGACTGAGACATGAGAAGTCAAAGGACTAAAGTCAGTCTCAGGAGAGAAGACGCTGGGGGACCATAGTTTGGGCAGAGACAGGAAATGGGGTTTAGATTTTGAGTCTCAAACTACGTGAGTTGGGGCAAATTACTTATCTGCCCCTCTGAATCTCAGATTTCTCAGCTCTAAGATGGGAAGAATGATAGAACTTCAGGGTTACTACAAGAGTTATATTGGTAACATAACAAATGCTCGGTAAATGGTTATGAGAACTTTTATTCAAATGTTATGTGGAAGAGCTGTTTAAATTGTTGTCCAGGGCTTCAGAGGGTAAGAATATATGAGGCCAGGTTGTGAGTAGTTTAAGATGGACTTCCAGTGGTCAGAGCTTTCTTAGATGGAGAGGGCTCGCAGGAGTCCGGGAACTCACAGCCGCGGTGGTGGCTGATCAGAGGCAGCTGGCTCGTGCTGTGGCCGGGCAGCTGTAGGAAGTTTTCCTGCCAGTGTGATGGTTGCAAGACTTCAGTCTCCTTCAACCAGTGTGATTCTCTGAGTGGTCACTGTTACTCTTGTCTACAATCTAGGCCTGCGTAGGGACCCATAGTAGGTGGACTTTGAGGGCACTCTGTTCTGATCAAAGACTTTGAAACCTATTTGCCATTAAGCCTTGCTGTGTCCTGTAGACTGGTCACAGGGACAGTGTATCTTCCCTCAATGTTGTCGGAAGGAGGAAGATGAATGTTTTGACCTCTTTAGCAAAGAAAGAGAAAAATTGTAAGAAGCCAGTAGTTTATATCCAGCCAGTGAATACCAGTTGGAATTTTGTATGCAGTTACACATACCATGAAGGCAGTCAGTGCAAATTAAAGCACTCTAATTACTCTAGTGGGCCCTTCAGTTTAAATGCATGTTTTTTATCAATACTTTTAGTGAAAATTAATGCTTTAATTACTTTGGTTTTTTATGTATTATTTTGATTTAATATTAAACCTTATTTTTCATATATAAAATGAATGTTCTTAGAGGAGCATTTCTTAGAGTCTTGGGCAAAGTTGGAAGAATTAGGAAAAAGTGCAGGCAGGGAGGAAATAGTTTCTCAGCCCTGCAGCTGCCTGAGTTGGCCACAGTAGGGGCCTTGCCCTTGCCTTCACCCCTCTTCCTCTAGGGTCCACAGCAGCATCTGGCCAGCTCACCTCTAAAGGGGCGTCATCAATTCCTGAACTGAAAATCTGGTAATGCAAACCTGGTTTGTTCCCAGCTTTGTAAATTCCGTACCACCCTTATGGTGGTTTATTTTTATCAGAGATCTGCAACCTCCCTGCCTGCTAAGGGAGGGAGTCCCCTGTGCCCAGGGCTGCTAGGTCGGACGAGGAGCAGGAAGCATGCCTCACACCTCCTCATCTCTGCTCACACTGGAGCATACTGGGGTCTTCTGAGCAGGAGGAGCCCGGCTGAGGCACGGTAGAGGTTAGCAGTGGCAGTCATGCTGGGGAAGCAGCCAAGGGAGCAGGCTGTGAGTTGAAGCAGGAGAGAATGTCTTTATTTCTTGTATCTCTTCCCTAAAAAAAAAAAAATCCATCTGTCTGGATGATGTAGATCAGAAAAAACTCTGGTTCTTGAGTTGTAGGGTAGGTCCTTAGGATCTGTGCTTTGGCTGGTCTGCTTGAGGGGTCTGTAGTGTGGGTATCACCACTGCCTCTTGGATGAGGGTTTTCTCTGTTCTCTGCACTGTGCCCTCAGCTGGTGTCTTTTCTCCCCTCCTTGACTACAGGATTATTACAGTGGTGGCTACTATCCCGCACAGGACCCGGCTCTGGTCCCCCCCCAGGAAATTGCCCCAGATGCATCTTTCATCGATGACGAAGCAGTAAGTTAATAAAGCCCAAGTGACCATCTTTGACCCCTAGGCACTAGGTTTCAAGTCTGAAGCTAAAGGAAATTCCTTTTTTTGAAAAAAGCAAAAAAGCTGTATTCATTTGGGATTCGATTTGACAACATATAATTGAGAAACTTCAAGTAATAATGGCATATGTAAGGGAAGTTAACTTTTTTCTTTATAAAAGAAGGCTAGAGGTAGGCAGGCCAAGGCTGGTATAGCAGCTTCAAAAAGTTGTCAAGAGCCAGCCCCCTTCGAAAAGAATAAGCATGTAGTTAAGGCCGCTTCCATCATTATTGCACACCCGGCAGCAGAGTGGAAAAATAGTCACCTCCTCCTGTAGGAGACTTCCTGAAAGTTCCTAAGAATACTTTTCCTTCTAACTTACTGACTAGAACCTGTCATATGGCCGTATTTAGCAAGGGAACGTTGTAGTCTTTTCATTGGGTGGTACTATGCCTAGCCAAAATGTTGGGTTCATTCATACTAGCAGAGAGGGGGAGAGTGAATTTTGGGGAGGGAACAGCAGCCACAGTAAATAACCTTGTGTTTCACCTCACTGTATTATTCCCTGTTGCTGGGCCTCTCCCTGACTCGGCACAAGGGAAGATGAAAACCTCATGTTTTGCCACCGTCCAGTCATGTTCAGGAGATAACGTATTCCATCTGTAGGGACGCCACAGCCTACCAGGAGTGGGTTGGAGAAATCGGGGATGCAAGGTCTTATAAAAATAACATTCTCCTCACCTTTTCACAGAAACTTTGCACACTTCTGCCTGTGGTTAATCCTGTGTTCGTCCACTTCCCTGTGTATGTCCTCCTTGACAAGTTCAGTAGTTAGGCCCTTTTTGTTCTAAGCCTAGGAGGCAGCAGGGAGCTTATCCAGTGGCAAAAGTCAGCTCCTTATGGGTAGAGAGAGGCCTTGCTGATGCTCAGATCATACCTTGGGTTTCACTATAGATTTCCAGGTGTTCTTGAATTTAATTCCTCTTCACCTGCACTCCTCGGCACATCGTCTGGTGACTTCACAGTGTGATAACTTTCTTTCTTTGTTTTGGAGGAAGGGGAAAGAGTAGCAGTCTCCTGGAAATTTTGCCAGGCTCTTTTTTTGAGGCTTCCTCTCTCTCCATCTCGAATTACATTCTCCTCTAATGTCTAATCTGGTGTGTGGTCTGCTGATTTGGTGATACTGAACCAATGAGAAAGAACAGACATGTTAAAGAACTAATTTTTAGAAGAGAAACCCTAGCATTGTTTTTGTACCTTTAATTCTTAATTTGAAAATAGTGTGCAGTTCTTTTAGGCATATACAATTTATACATAATTTGAGTAAAATTCATACTAGTGAATCTCTGCACTCACGTTTGGGAATACATTTTGGTCTTCTTTTCCCTGAGGCCAGGAGAACTTCTGAGAAGTAGCCTTTCACCTGGCCTTTCAACTTGGTAGGTGGCATGGTGAAAGGACATACTGCACAGAGAGAATTAAGGGTGCAATGGAATTGGGGAGCCCCAAAATCATTCCATAAACTGGATCCTTGGTGACATCTCCTGATCCCCTACCCAGACCCCCGACTCCTGAATTTTTTCCCCCCTTTTCCAGTTTAAGCGGCTGCAGGGCAAAAGGAATCGAGGGAGGGAAGAGATCAACTTTGTGGAGATCAAAGGTGACGACCAGCTCAGTGGGGCCCAGCAGTGGATGACCAAGTCATTGACAGAAGAGAAGACCATGAAGTCATTCAGCAAAGTAAGTGGGAAAGAAAGGTCTACTGGGGTGGCCACCTTGGGAGTCCCCAAAGCAGAATCTGACCCCTCACCTCATTGTTACTGTCCCTACACCTTGAGCAAACACGTGTTCCCCTTGGTACGGGAGTGTACACCAAGCCTCCCAGGCACAGCTGCTGCTTTCCAGAAGTTTGCAGCACTTCGCTGTCTCTCTAGATGGTAGTCTGGTTGCTGAGACTGGACGGCTGAAACAGTTTCCCGTCCTGCAGTTGGGAAGATCTCAGTATGTGTGGCTCCTTCCCGGCTGGACAGAATCCACAGCTGCTCTTCCCTTTTCCTGGCGTCCTAGCCCTCTCTCCATCCTGTTCAGTTGGGACCTGGTGCTGCACATCTTTGAGGTGTGGGCACAGCAGAGCCTCCGAAGTCCTGGGGTCCTGGGTTCTGAGTGTGCATCCCCTGCTCTCACCTCTCTCTCCCTTGTTTATTGTACCCAGCGGTGGTTTTTCCAGATGCTTTATTCCTCACATCTCCCACACCACACTCCTGCCTTCTCTGTGCTAGTTTTCTTCAGTCAGTATGATGAACATCTCTTCCCCTAGTAGCTGAGTACAGCAAACGTGGACATTTATGAGCCTGCCATAGGGGGGAAGATGTGGGGGAGCCTGGATTCTAGCCCAGCACCAGCAAGGCCAAGGTCGGGCATTTTATTCCCGTCTTCTCCCCCCGTTTGCTTTGCTTTGTTCTGTGGCCACAGATGGCCATCTGAGCCCCAGCCGTTTGTTTTAACTGAATGCTGGCGGTCGTACAGGACAGAGCAAAGGATTGTGGTTAGATCAGCATAGATCCATCACTGTTTACCGGAAAAGCCACTTAGGAGAGCATGCTCGCTAACTGGGTGGAGAGGCATCCTCACACAGTAGTAGCTGCTGTTGCTGGTGCTCACTGCAGACCAGGAATGGAGCTGGCTGTTTTATGTTTGTCATCGTTAACTGTCATATTAAATGACATTAAATAGCATCAAGGAATTGGAGTCTGCTGTTTTCCCAGGTTTAAGTCTTTTATTTTTTTCCCACCATCTCATTGTATTGAGCTAGATTTTTAAAAAAAAGAAGAGAAGGATGCAGTTCCTGTCCTTGACAGGTTTAGAGTGTAGTTGAGAAAAAGAGTTTTAAGGACACTTGAGTATAAATGATTATGGTGCAAATTGATTACATAAGTGCTGAGGAGACTCCAGAGAGGAGTTTTGGGAGTTGGGTGGGGCTGATTAGGAAGCTTCTAGTCTGAGACTAGCACTAGCAGAGGACAGGAAAACCGCAGAATGAAAGCCCAGACCAATATAGACTTTGACAGTAAATCATTTGGATCAAAGTTTGGGTAGGGGTTCAGTGCAGTTACGGGTGAAGGCTGGAAGATTGGAGAGAGGCGTGGTGACTGTGAAAATCTAATTCCAGGGAAGCCGCTTGTTGGTACTTACTAGAATGAGGCAGTAGGGTTTCAGCCAAAGGTGATTGATGGGAGAGAGCTTAGTAAGAAGTAGGCAGGAGATAGGCTAGACATCTGGCCTGACTGGGGAGAAGTGGACAGAGATGAAGAGGTCCTTAAGGGCAGAGGAGGTGGCAGGAGGTAAGAAGGGAGGGAGGTCTCCTGGACCTTTAAAGTGTTTTAGACGGACTGCAACCGGTAAAGCTGGTGTCAGCTGTCCACTGTGGGCAGAGCCCCATGCTTGGTGCTGAGGGTGGTGGGTTACCAAAGATACAGAGGACAGTCCTGACCGCAAAGTATTTCCGGTCTAATGAGGATATTGGCAGACTCTTTCAGGCAAGTGTTCTGAGCTTGAGAATTTTACATAACTTTAATAAAAATAACTATCTTGTAAGTATATAGACTTAAAAATTGCTCCAAGCTGACTTCTTCCCCCTAGGATTTGGGTTGTGTAATTTTTTTCTTAATACCCATCCTTGTCCCACTGGGGCGCATGAGAAACTTCCACTTTTCTTTCAATGTGTTAATGATTGTTCTCTTCCCTTACAGAAGAAAGGGGAGCAGCCAACAGGCCAGCAGCGGAGGAAACACCAGATTACGTATCTGATTCATCAGGTGAGAGGCCTGAGGTGAGGTGAGGTGAAGTCGCTCAGTCGTGTCCGACTCTTTGCGACCCCGTGGACTGTAACCTACTAGGCTTCTCCGTCCGTGGGATTCTCCAGGCAAGAACACTGGAGTGGATTGCCATTTCCTTCTCCAGGGGATCTTCCCGACCCAGGGATCGAACCCGGGTCTCCACATTGGAGGCAGACACTTTAACCTCTGAGCCACCAGGGAAGCCCAACCTGGGGATTTGAAGGCTGAGATCTTGGCTAGAAGCCTCTGTCCGACACCTGCTTCCAGCAGGCACCCTCCCCAGTTCTCCACATGGCCACTAGGTGGGGATGTGTCCTTCAGAATTATCCTACTCTGCCTCAGGCTCACTTCATTAAGACTCAAGTACAGGTGCTTGGAATAAACTGTAAAAGAACATTCAGGTATTTAAAACATAAAGGTATGGGGGTGGTGAAATGGTTTCTTATAAGCTTCTTTTAAATATCAAGTTCATCTGATAATTTAAAAAACTAAAGAAAAATTGGTTCAGCAACTTTTAGCAGAACATACACCTCATGAGGAGGTAAGGTTGGTTTTGTGTTCTTCATTTCTGTGGCAGGAAACATCAGTGCAAGTAATTCAAATTTACAGATAATCTAAAAATATCTTTTGGAATTGGAATATTTCTTGGTATTTATTTGATAGGACATGGCAGCTTTCAAATATTTATTGTGTCATTAAATAACTTTTGAGATCTAGTGTATTAAATGCTGTCAAGAGTACGGAAGGAGTAAGACTTTCCTGGTCACTTCCGGAGAGTGTATATGCTGGTTGGTGGTTTCAGTGCCAGAACTTGCATTCATTGTTCTTACCATATTTTCACCTTCTTTTTCATGGACTCTTTTGTACCCTTACCCTATCTTGTTATTTGTAGGGAAAGAAGTTAAGGGTAGTGTCTTAAAAAATTTTTTTTTTAATTTTTAAATTATTTTTTACTTGCTGTTCCCCTGTAGGGTGTTTTTTTTAAATCCAAACTCTCAGCACCCTACTCCACCCCAGGGGAAATGAGCAGGTGGGGGTGGGGTTGAGGAGCCCTGTTTCTAGGGTGGCATTTGTACATTCCCAGGATGCAGTCTAGAGCTAGGAGTTGTCACAGTCAGAAGGGGAAAGCATTAATTCTTGTACCTTCCAGTCAGTTTTTCATAGCTTCAATTCGTGCTCTAAAGTGGTGTGGATTTCTCGGGTACCATATATACTATAGTCAACACAACAGCGAAACGGTGGCTCCAGACCAGGCTGTTGTTGGTAGATGTCCTATTTTGACCTGTACAGGACTTCAACGCTGTCTCCTCCCACATGGCTCGTTAGGTATCCAAGGGAGCTGATTGTGTTTCCTTTCAGATGCCAAATTCAAGTTCTCATTTGGTTATTTCCCAATTGAGCATTTCAGTTTTAAATCTAGCTGATGAAGGACCAGCATTCTTTTTTTTTTTTTTTTTTGACTGTAACAGGTCTTTCTTGTGCATGCAGGTTTTTTAGCTGTGGCATGCAGCTTCTTGGTTGCAGCATGTGGTATCTAGCTCCTTGACCAGGGGTTGAACTCTGGCCTCCTGCATCAAGGGCATGGAGTCTTAGCCACTGGACCACCAGGGAAGTCCCAGGACCAGCATTCTTGAAATTCTGCTTCAGCCCTATTAACTCCCCAAAGAGATGGTTTTCCTTTGCTTTCTGAGGGTCCTCCCCTTCTGCTTGAATAAGAAAATTAAATCCTTCAAGGGATTTACTTTTTCCTCATAATTGCTTTGATGGCAGAAATACTTTAAACTGGGAAGCACACAGAGGCAAGAGAAGCTCGTTTCTTAGGGCCTTGGTGTGACTCTCCCCTGCCCCCTCTTCCTTACAGGCTAAGGAGCGGGAGCTAGAACTGAAGAACACCTGGTCGGAGAACAAGCTCAGCCGCCGGCAGACCCAAGCCAAATACGGATTCTAGGGCTCTGGACCTGACTGCCTCTGGATCTCCTGCAGCCAGCTGGCTCGGCCCCCAGCTTCATCTCTGGGACCCCAGCTGATCCAAGCCCAGGATCTCTTTGCCTGAGGACCCAGCCCTCGCCTCTGCGAGAATGAACATATTTGATAGATTTTTCTTAACAAAAGTTAGAAAATTCAGCTCCTTTCTGTCTTGGAGCTAGCAAAGACTCAAGTGATGCCTCAGAAGGGGCTCTGAGTTCTTGGATGGGAGTTTTGCTCCCTGTTGGGTGTGATGATATCCCCCCTCCCTCCATCTTTTTTTTTTTTTTAAACCAGGGATGTCTGTTGAAATAAAATATTCAGTCCAACAGACACTGCGTGCCCTGAACCTTTTCCTACTTTTAATTGAGGTCTCTCTCTCTTTTTTTTTTTTTGGACGCTTTTCTTTTGTTGTCCTGTCCTTAGATCTTAGTTTTTACCTTGGGTAAAGCAGCCTCCAAACTGTTGTGAGCTATCTCGTGATTGCTTTGTATTTTTTCTGAGTGCTGACCATCTTAGCTGAGGTCATGGCCACTGAAGACTCTAGGAAGTGTATGTACAGTTTTGTTTGGGACAGGGGCCTGTGACCCCAAATATGGAAAGTATTGCTGATCTCAGGTATCTTGAAGTCAAGGAGGTTGTTTCTGGGATGTGAAAGAGTTGTTGGACATGAAAGAGTAGTGAAATGCCCGTCCCCAAAGATGACTCAAATTTTTACTGGTTGTCATTGGCCTGGACTGGTTTGGAAGCTTTGCATAGAGATTGAGGGCTAGACAGATATCCTTGGAGCCTCCATTGGGACTCCGAGCTTTTTGCTTGAGAGGATGGGGTAGGTTGGGGGAGGGTGGTGGATGAGGAAGGGAGGTGGCAGGGTCTGTGGACTTGAGTTGGCTGTAGGGCGCCAAGGTGCCCAGGAGCCACAAGATAGTGGCATGATTCCTCCTCCTCAGAGCACGGTTCAGATAGAGATGGAAGATACTGAATATTGGTCACAAAGCAGCAAGCACATCCTACTGTAGACACTGAGGGGACTTGGAACCCCAGTAGGGCTTGATTGCAGTGACTTCATGCAGGAAGGGAGGGTTAAAACTCCCATGGAAAGAAAGGCCTTGGATGCCAGGCAAGGGAACACTGACTAAATGAAGATGCAGATTCTGAACAGCAAAAACACTGGGAGGAATTGGTGTTTGACAGTCCTGGTGACAGAGGAAGGCTGAGACCCGAGGGGCAGTTTTGAAGAAGTGTGTGGTGGGGACTTGGGGATGAGAAGGAAGTGAGGAATCTCACCATGCTTCTGGTCTTGTGAGCTGGGGTAAGTTGAGGAGTCT
Organism: Cephalophus harveyi; assembly: GCA_006410635.1. Lineage (NCBI taxonomy): Eukaryota > Metazoa > Chordata > Mammalia > Artiodactyla > Bovidae > Cephalophus > Cephalophus harveyi. Next base: position 380,847 of record SJYT01003212.1, read on the forward strand.
GTTTCTCATTAAGTACAGAGGAGGGTTTCATCACTTACAGGAAAACCACCCACTTATCTGAAATCTGACCTACTTCGGGTTGGAGCCAGACAGGGCTCCTGCATCCCACAGGGACACGCGGGCTGTAGTTGTCCAAGTCACTGCATCCAGCCAGCCTTCAGCAAGGAGCCTTCAGCCTGTACCACCACTCTCACCATCCACAGAGGCACTGAGGACCAAGGTTGCCCCTTGGGTGTCACAGTGAAGTGAGGTGATGAGGTAGGCTCAGCAGAGCCCCAAAGTCTGAGGTCCCAAGGAGTCAGCTGCTCTTTCTGTGTCCAGGGCTCCGCAGATGGGATTGCCACACTCCTTCCCGAGTTGCCAGACTCCTGGGACTCAGTGGTTCAACTTTGTCATTTTAGGGGCTGCGTCATGGGGACCTGGCAGTGCTCTGGGTTGGGAGGCTGGCATGTGGGTAGGGAGGGTCCTGGTGTCTTCTGCGAATGGACGGGTTTAAGCCAGACATCTTGCAGCATCCTCTTGTGTCCCATCTCCTTTGGTTCTCCACAAGTAGTAAACTTTTTTTTTTTTTAATGGCAGAGCAGCATGGGGGATCCTAGTTCCCCAACCAGGGATTGAACTCATGCCCCTGCAGTGGAAGCACAGAATACCTACCACCAGGGGAGTTCCAAGCCACTTTTCATTCCTACTATAAGATGACATTTTACTTGAGGGTTGGAATTTCCTGGTCACCAAGAGAAATAAAAGTTAGAAAATGGGAGGGCTTCCTGAGGTGATAACCTCAAGTTGTCATAAACAGGAAAGAGAAGACAGGGATAAGGGAGACGAAAGGCAAAAGGGATAACTTGGCTAAAATTGGCATGGCAGCAGCAGCCGAGGGACGGGGGCGGGGGGAAGGGTGGTGGAGGTGTTGGTCAGAAATGGATTCAAATGGCCTTATAAGGTGTTGGAGGGGCCTGGGGCAAAGCCCAAGGTGACCAGGACAATGGAGCTGAGGAAGCTGCGATCCACAAGGAGCAGACTTAGGAACTACACGGAGATGGCCCAGCTGTCACAGAAGAGGGCGTTTCAGCTCCTACCCCAATGCTGTGACCCCTGGGCAGGAACCCAGCCATGTCTTTGTTCCAGCTGGGTGCTGAGCTTACTGACCAGGAAGCTGTAGTCTTGAAGGGATGGCTGAAGTTCTGAGGGGTGGCAGGGTGGTGGAATGCTCTGCTGCCTGCTCCCAACCTTTTTTGTATTCCCTCTGCCTCTGCTCAGCTTCATTTTAGGTGGGGACAGATGTTCTAAGGCCAGTAGAGGTAGCTGAGGGTAGAGCCTAAGTGGTAACTGCCCCCAGCCCTCCTTGAGTGGGTTCATGCTGTACAATTAGGATAGCTAAGGTTGGGGGGTTAACATCTTTCAGCCCCCTGCCCCTGCCCTGGTCCCCTGAGCCAGAGTTACAGGCTACCTTACTGAGACTGTCTACTACATTAGCTGAGGGAGCTGACCTGACACAGGGGACAGCTTAAGGGAGGGAAAAAAAAAAGGCATCAGCGCAGGCGATGGTGTTCAAGGGCCTGGAACTGGAGGACAAAGCTGGAAACTTTACTTGCCGCAGGGCCTTCTGCAGGCTATGAAGGATCTGGGGGTCGGGAGGAGACTCCTCTGTGATATAAGAGGGTTTTGAGCCCGAGAGAGCCCTGCTTAGAGCAGGCTGGTAGGATGCAATAACCATGGGGAGATTGAGTCGGCTGGGAAATGCCCTTCCCCTCCTGGCCCAAGTGGTCCCTGCTGGGGCAGAGTAACCTGCCCAGCACAATCACAAGGTTCCCTTTCTGGTATGTTACGCGGCTTCTCCATCTGAGGTCTCACTGCAGCCCCGGGCCTCCAAGGGAGTGAAATCAGCAGGATGGTGTGGGGGTGCCCGTGGCTGTGGGGAGCAGGGGGAAGGGAGGCTCTGCTGCCTGCGCCATCAAGGCTGGGCCTGCAGCTGGAGACCTGGGGGACCTGGGCCTTATCCCAGGGCCTGGGAGGGGCCCCACAGTGTAAGGGGAAGCACGTGCTTGGGATGACAGGATCCTCCCTGACTGCCTCCAGTTCCCTGTCATTTCCGCTCTCTAGAACTCATTTTCTTCTTTAGTTGAACCAAAAAGTCAGCCACAAAGGGTTCGAAGTCCCTTCTAGCCCCACAGCCTGCACTGCCAAGCCCCTTGCTTGCCTGGTCTGTGAGTACAGCAGCCCCACAGGCAAATAAGACATTCCCTCCATTTCAAAGGAATGTAGGGAACAGTGGCGCAGAAAAAAGCTTCCCTGTTAAAGGTTGGGCAGTGTGCTAGCAAAGAAGCCCGGCAGAAACCTGACGGGCTGGTGGTCAGGGCCTCCCCACCCACGCACCGAGCCTGCCCCTGGCAGTGAGGAGCCCTCACCCCTTCCTAAAGCAGGCTCTGCTCCTTCAGAGACACCGAGTGGGTCACTAGGCATTCCTGTCCCCTCCCCAAGCCTGCCCATCCTGTTCTGTCATGAAGTCTAAGGAAATCTCATCTGCTGACTTTGATTTTCAGCTCTTGCTATACAGCAAGCCTCTCCTTTTTCTCCCTCCTCCGCTGCCACAAGGAATCAGCCACCAGGCGACTCCCTGAGTCTAATCGAAGACCTTTCTTGCACTTTCAGCCTCTCCTCCCCAACGCCATCTGCTCCCCTCCCCTCCCCTCCACACCCCTAGATCTACCTCCCCCCACCCCGCCCCGTTTTCCCTCCCATCTCTTCTCTTGCTCTGGAGGGAGTTTAGACCTATAGACAGAAGGAAGTGGAACCCCACTCTGTTGACTCAGCAACTGTATTTCTCCTTGAGCTGATCAGCACTGAGTGGAAAGGAGGGGAATTCACTAGTCACTGGGGCTGGCCCTGCCCCAGGCTGCGGGGGGGGCATGGTGGTGGCAGCACCTAGACCTAGGGACTGTGTCTTCAGGGAGGGGTCTGGGGGACTTCTGTGATTCTGGCAAGTACACAGCGGCCCTTGGGAGGGAGAGAGACCCTGATGGACACTGATTGTCTTGACTGAACTGTCCTAGAAATGAAATTAGAACAGGGTGGGACCACAGGAGTACCAGAAGCCTTGTGAGTGGTTCCCGGGGTGGGGGTGGGGGCAGTCTCTGCTCTGAGTCCTCAGGGCGATCCACGGGCAGACACGGCCCTGCCTCAGAGAGTCCCCCATCTGAGACAAAAATAAAACCCAAGGCAGATTCTTCTAGGTGGTTGAAGCTTAGAGTATGGAGCTTGGCCACAGGGGCAAGAGGCCCTGCAGTGGGTCTGGGAGAGAAGAGGAAGCCTCATGAGAGGAATGGGGGAGGCCTAAGCCCAAGACGGAGTAGCTGCTGCAAGGGGGCCCCCCATCCTTCTAAGGGGCTCACACACAAAGGTTAAGAAGGCCCCCTCCCCCTTCCAGTCCTGTGCTTGGCAGGGGGGTTGAGGAAGGAGGTGCGGGGGCTACCTTTCAACCACTCCCCTCCCTGCCCCTCTATATTTCTGGCAGCCCCCAGGCGATGTAGTCACCCCTCTGCCCCTAGCTGCCTAGCCCACCCCAGTTAGGGAAGAAAGAGAGCGGTCTGTGTCCCTTGCTTGGTGTCTCCCCACCCCCAGCCCGTAGACCTGTGACCCTTGCCCAAGTATCTTTCAACCACCGACCATTATCCCCTGATAGCGATGGCCGTTTGACAACTTGCCTTCCACAATATGAGAGTCAGAACAGAAGGAGCCTGAAATACTTGAATCCCTGTTGGGGGAGGTGGTTGGTGATGATTTATTAGTCAGACAAGAATCAACAAACAAGTTCTAACATCTGTTCTCGCCAAACCATTCCTCAGACAGCAGCAGCATTGGACCAGGGCCCAGACTCAAAGGCTCGAGGGACAAGGAAATCAGACTCCAGGAGGGGAAACCTGGGCAGTGGGATGCAGCAGGGCCCTCCTAGCCCTCTTCCTTAGAGGCAAGCACTGAGCCACTGGATTCTTGGGAGGGAACCAGAGGGTGTGTCTCTGAAAGGAAGCAGACCCCACGTTTGCCCCTCCGGCCTCCAGGTTTCTTTGTGTGGGCCCAGACCAGTTAGGGGAACAGGGCTACGCTAGAATCTAGAGGAAGGGAACCAGCACCCAGGCCCCCATGCAGCAGAACTCTGGAGAGCAGCCAGATTTCTTATCTGAGGAAATCTCAGGCATTTCCCATGGAGGAGAGTTAGTAGAGTGGGGTACAGAACAGAGCACTAAACAGAAGAATCAGGAAGCCTGGGTTCTAGTCCTTGACCTTGACTAAGCCACCATCCCTTTCTGGGTTTGTTTCTAAAAACAAAGCTGGAGTTGGACTTGATCAGTAAGGGCAAAGGAGATGCTGCTCCTCTTCTCTCACCCATGGCAGACATCACTAATCAATCACGGTGTTCTTTTCTGCTGAGTTCAGATATGACCTTAACATCCTTTCCAAAGCAGTGCTCTAGGCAGCCACAATCAATGGATTGGAGTTGGCATCCAATGTGACACTTTTTCGCCATCTTTGCAATAGATGATGGCTGAGGTCCTTTCCAGCTTTGATCACCTACAGTTTGTTCCATTCACATTTCCTGAGAAGGATGGCTGGGTGTGTGCGAAGGTCTCTGGACCTGCTGTTCCAAGTTATCCTTCCCCAGCTCAGACTCACCAGCTACTGAGGAGGCCCCAGGGGGAGCCACGCCTGTCCTCTGTCCTGAAGCACTTGTCTAGAAAGGTTGTGGGGGAGAGTGTGCCCCCAGCGGGGTAGGGGCTGGTGGGGCACAGTATGGCCTTGTTCAGCCAAGGAGTTCTCAGAATGCAGTTGTTGGCCACCTGGATTCTGTGGAGAGAAGGATGTTCCCAGGTCATACCCTCTACCTTCTGCCTTCTAGACTTACCTCCAGCCTCTGATCTGAACAGAAATTGGCCTGCAAAGAGGAGGTCTAAACCTCTCCCATTCAACAAACATTTCCTGAGCACCTGCTGTCTGCCAGGCACTGTGCCTGGTGCTCTAGAAACAAGAGATGAACAAGTCCTATCCCTGCCCTCAGGGAGCTAACACTCTGCTGGGGGAGAGGGGTATGGGTATCAACAATCAGTGACAGGTATGTGGAAAGCTTCTGTGGTGAGGTCAGGGAAGTCTTTGCAGAAGCGGGGAAGGGTGGGCAAGCTGGAGGAGGATTAGAAGGTTGCTGGGCAGTAGGAAGGTACATTTGTAGGAAGTAGCTATAGGCAGCGGAGAAGGCAATAGCAAGCCACTCCAGTACTCTTGCCTAGAAAATCCCATGGATGGAGGAGCCTGGTAGGCTGCAGTCCATGGGGTCGCTAGAAGTCGGATGCGACTGAGCGACCTCACTTTCACTTTTCGCTTTCACACAATGGAGAAGGAAATGGCAACCCACTCCAGTGTTCTTGCCTGGAGAATCCCAGGGACAGGGGAGCCTGTTGGGCTCCTGTCTATGGGGTCGCACAGAGTCGGACACGACTGAAGCGACTTAGCAGCAGCAGCAGCAGCAGCTATAGGCAGAGGAAATGGCGTGTGTAAAACCTTGGAAGGCTTGAAACCATTTGGTGAGTTTGGAGAAATGTGACCAGTTCAGGGTGGATGGTGCAGCTGGTGGTAAGACTGAGGGGGTGGCTCCCCACCCTACTTGATTATGGAGAGCTTCATGGGCCTGGCAGCTGTTTTAGAAAGACCATTCTGACTTTCTTGGGGCAGTGGATCAGAAGTGGCAAGATTGTTGGCCAGGAGATCACTTAAGAAGCTCTTTGAAAGTCCTGATGAGAGATGATGGGAGCTAAAACTGAGGAAAGGAAAAATACATTTAGGAAAAGACCCAGCAGGAATCAGTACTTATAGGGGAGTGAGGGTGAAGAGCGGGGAGATGTCAAGGTAGCCCTGCAAACCTGGCTTGAATAGTTGGATGAGGTAGCAACTGGGAGAGGGAACACAGGAGGGAACAATCAGGGGAGTCGGGTGAGGACGCTTGGCTGTGCTGAGTCCAGGAGGCTGTGGGATGTTGGGGAGCTGAGCAGAAGCCTGGAGAGAAGTTCACATAGAGATGTGGACTGCTGACATCAGCTCTAGGATGGCAGTCAGGGGTGTGGATAAGAGTGAGCAGGCACAAGGGCTGAGGGGGAGCCTGAGGTGCCAGCATTGGGGCGGGGAATGGAAGAGGGGGGCAGAGGCAGAGGGACTGGGTGGGAGCTGCAGTCTAAAGAAACAAGATCTCACTTGATCAGTGAGAAGACTGGGCAGGTGTGAGGATTGCAGGAGAGGGGGCATGTGCAGAAAGAGGGGACATGCAGGCACCCCCTCCCCTGAGCTCATCTTCAGGTGCTCTTCTTCAGGAAGGACTGGGGCTGGCCCTGCCCCAGGCTGCGGGGGGGGCATGGTGGTGGCAGCACCTAGACCTAGGGACTGTGTCTTCAGGGAGGGGTCTGGGGGACTTCTGTGATTCTGGCAAGTACACAGCGGCCCTTGGGAGGGAGAGAGACCCTGATGGACACTGATTGTCTTGACTGAACTGTCCTAGAAATGAAATTAGAACAGGGTGGGACCACAGGAGTACCAGAAGCCTTGTGAGTGGTTCCCGGGGTGGGGGTGGGGGCAGTCTCTGCTCTGAGTCCTCAGGGCGATCCACGGGCAGACACGGCCCTGCCTCAGAGAGTCCCCCATCTGAGACAAAAATAAAACCCAAGGCAGATTCTTCTAGGTGGTTGAAGCTTAGAGTATGGAGCTTGGCCACAGGGGCAAGAGGCCCTGCAGTGGGTCTGGGAGAGAAGAGGAAGCCTCATGAGAGGAATGGGGGAGGCCTAAGCCCAAGACGGAGTAGCTGCTGCAAGGGGGCCCCCCATCCTTCTAAGGGGCTCACACACAAAGGTTAAGAAGGCCCCCTCCCCCTTCCAGTCCTGTGCTTGGCAGGGGGGTTGAGGAAGGAGGTGCGGGGGCTACCTTTCAACCACTCCCCTCCCTGCCCCTCTATCTTTCTGGCAGCCCCCAGGCGATGTAGTCACCCCTCTGCCCCTAGCTGCCTAGCCCACCCCAGTTAGGGAAGAAAGAGAGCGGTCTGTGTCCCTTGCTTGGTGTCTCCCCACCCCCAGCCCGTAGACCTGTGACCCTTGCCCAAGTATCTTTCAACCACCGACCATTATCCCCTGATAGCGATGGCCGTTTGACAACTTGCCTTCCACAATATGAGAGTCAGAACAGAAGGAGCCTGAAATACTTGAATCCCTGTTGGGGGAGGTGGTTGGTGATGATTTATTAGTCAGACAAGAATCAACAAACAAGTTCTAACATCTGTTCTCGCCAAACCATTCCTCAGACAGCAGCAGCATTGGACCAGGGCCCAGACTCAAAGGCTCGAGGGACAAGGAAATCAGACTCCAGGAGGGGAAACCTGGGCAGTGGGATGCAGCAGGGCCCTCCTAGCCCTCTTCCTTAGAGGCAAGCACTGAGCCACTGGATTCTTGGGAGGGAACCAGAGGGTGTGTCTCTGAAAGGAAGCAGACCCCACGTTTGCCCCTCCGGCCTCCAGGTTTCTTTGTGTGGGCCCAGACCAGTTAGGGGAACAGGGCTACGCTAGAATCTAGAGGAAGGGAACCAGCACCCAGGCCCCCATGCAGCAGAACTCTGGAGAGCAGCCAGATTTCTTATCTGAGGAAATCTCAGGCATTTCCCATGGAGGAGAGTTAGTAGAGTGGGGTACAGAACAGAGCACTAAACAGAAGAATCAGGAAGCCTGGGTTCTAGTCCTTGACCTTGACTAAGCCACCATCCCTTTCTGGGTTTGTTTCTAAAAACAAAGCTGGAGTTGGACTTGATCAGTAAGGGCAAAGGAGATGCTGCTCCTCTTCTCTCACCCATGGCAGACATCACTAATCAATCACGGTGTTCTTTTCTGCTGAGTTCAGATATGACCTTAACATCCTTTCCAAAGCAGTGCTCTAGGCAGCCACAATCAATGGATTGGAGTTGGCATCCAATGTGACACTTTTTCGCCATCTTTGCAATAGATGATGGCTGAGGTCCTTTCCAGCTTTGATCACCTACAGTTTGTTCCATTCACATTTCCTGAGAAGGATGGCTGGGTGTGTGCGAAGGTCTCTGGACCTGCTGTTCCAAGTTATCCTTCCCCAGCTCAGACTCACCAGCTACTGAGGAGGCCCCAGGGGGAGCCACGCCTGTCCTCTGTCCTGAAGCACTTGTCTAGAAAGGTTGTGGGGGAGAGTGTGCCCCCAGCGGGGTAGGGGCTGGTGGGGCACAGTATGGCCTTGTTCAGCCAAGGAGTTCTCAGAATGCAGTTGTTGGCCACCTGGATTCTGTGGAGAGAAGGATGTTCCCAGGTCATACCCTCTACCTTCTGCCTTCTAGACTTACCTCCAGCCTCTGATCTGAACAGAAATTGGCCTGCAAAGAGGAGGTCTAAACCTCTCCCATTCAACAAACATTTCCTGAGCACCTGCTGTCTGCCAGGCACTGTGCCTGGTGCTCTAGAAACAAGAGATGAACAAGTCCTATCCCTGCCCTCAGGGAGCTAACACTCTGCTGGGGGAGAGGGGTATGGGTATCAACAATCAGTGACAGGTATGTGGAAAGCTTCTGTGGTGAGGTCAGGGAAGTCTTTGCAGAAGCGGGGAAGGGTGGGCAAGCTGGAGGAGGATTAGAAGGTTGCTGGGCAGTAGGAAGGTACATTTGTAGGAAGTAGCTATAGGCAGAGGAAATGGCGTGTGTAAAACCTTGGAAGGCTTGAAACCATTTGGTGAGTTTGGAGAAATGTGACCAGTTCAGGGTGGATGGTGCAGCTGGTGGTAAGACTGAGGGGGTGGCTCCCCACCCTACTTGATTATGGAGAGCTTCATGGGCCTGGCAGCTGTTTTAGAAAGACCATTCTGACTTTCTTGGGGCAGTGGATCAGAAGTGGCAAGACTGTTGGCCAGGAGATCACTTAAGAAGCTCTTTGAAAGTCCTGATGAGAGATGATGGGAGCTAAAACTGAGGAAAGGAAAAATACATTTAGGAAAAGACCCAGCAGGAATCAGTACTTATAGGGGAGTGAGGGTGAAGAGCGGGGAGATGTCAAGGTAGCCCTGCAAACCTGGCTTGAATAGTTGGATGAGGTAGCAACTGGGAGAGGGAACACAGGAGGGAACAATCAGGGGAGTCGGGTGAGGACGCTTGGCTGTGCTGAGTCCAGGAGGCTGTGGGATGTTGGGGAGCTGAGCAGAAGCCTGGAGAGAAGTTCACATAGAGATGTGGACTGCTGACATCAGCTCTAGGATGGCAGTCAGGGGTGTGGATAAGAGTGAGCAGGCACAAGGGCTGAGGGGGAGCCTGAGGTGCCAGCATTGGGGCGGGGAATGGAAGAGGGGGGCAGAGGCAGAGGGACTGGGTGGGAGCTGCAGTCTAAAGAAACAAGATCTCACTTGATCAGTGAGAAGACTGGGCAGGTGTGAGGATTGCAGGAGAGGGGGCATGTGCAGAAAGAGGGGACATGCAGGCACCCCCTCCCCTGAGCTCATCTTCAGGTGCTCTTCTTCAGGAAGGTAGGGCCCTGAAGGCTGAGGGGAGGGAGCCAGAATGAGAGAGGCCCAAGTTCAGACTGGGGAGGAGAGGGGAGGTGGAGGCCAAGCTTCCTGCCATAGGGTGGGGTCCATCTCAGGGGGTTCTGAAGAGGGTCAGCCTGGCGAGAGGGACACAGGCGCAGGTGGGCGAAGGCCGAGGGGACCTGCACGGCCCTCTGCTTTCTCTGAGAAGTGGAGAGGGTGGGGGCTTGTCACAGGGGAGGCAGGTTCCAGTAACTCCAAATACAGAGGGGCCTGGAAGAGGGCTGTTGGCACTCACAACCCTCTGTTCTTCCCATCTTGGACCTTCATTCACCCTGACCCAGACATCCAGTCTGAACACGTTCTCCACCCTCTCAATCTAGCTTTCAGGAAGTCTTCCTTAGGGGTCTCACTTTTCCCTGCACCCCCATTTACCTGGCTGCCTAGGACAGGCCTGGACTGGCACTTCCGGAGGACTTCATGCCTGAGGATGAACTGCGGGTCCTCACTCCTTGAATCAGGCTCCCTCACCTCCACCTCGGCATAAATGTTGCTGGAGGCTTCCCCAGGGCTGCCACGGCCCATGGCATAGAAGTCGATGGGTTCATCAGGTTCGTTGTAGATGGGGTTGGAGGGCTTGGGCGGCAGGGTTGGGCGCGGTCTCGGAGCGGGGCTTGTGTAGACTTCGGGCTGCAGCTGAGGTTTGGCGGGGATGGGCGGCTTGGGCCTGGGCCACTGGGAGAGCTAGGAGAGAAGGCGAGCAGGGAGAATTGCTGTTCAGTCGCTCAGTCGCGACCGACACTTTGCGACCCCGTGGACTGCAGCACGCCAGGCTTCCCTGTCCTTCACTATCTCCCAGAGTTTGGTGAAACTCATGTCCACTGAGTCAGTGATGCCAAGGCAGAGAGTGGGTCACCCTAACCCAGGCAGGGCCAGAGCTGGAATCCAGTCTGAGCCTCCGCCCCTGCAGGCCTCCTTCCTACCCCACTGGCCCCGCCCCCTAACTCAGGCCGCGCCCTTCTTTTCATCCCTGGCTCCGCCCCTCCCTCAGGCCCTGCCTTCTCTCCCAGCGCTTTGGGTCACGTACCTGCTTTGGCTCCCCAGCTCCATCTTTCTGCGTGGGGGCTGTACTTCGCTCCTTTTTGAGAATCGGGCTATACTGAAACTGTGAGTCCTGGCTTTTGCTTCCAAAGTCTGATTCTTCAGTCCTTAGGGACAGTCCTGCGGGCTCAGGAGTCTGCAGGGGTCGGGGGAGAGGGAAGCGGGGGAGAACAGGGTGGAGGCGGGTGGAGAGAAGAAAGAGGCCTTGGGGATGTGGTGCCGGAGGGATGGCTGGTGGGAGTGGACAGGTGATCCAAGGAGGGCAAAATAATCTGGTTCATGTGTAGAATGTCAGGGTGGGGGTGCAGCAGGGAAATTTGGGTGGCGCTGGGTTTCTGAGTGAGGCAGAGGCATGGAGATGGCAAGGAGACTGGGAGGTGGGACAATTGGTCTGATCACAGGCGATATTTAGCACTTAACTTAGTCTGGAACACAGGCCCAGACCATATGTGCCTGTGGTTGTAAAACTGCAACCAGGCTTTACAAGTCTTTAGCCTAAAATTTTTCAGCTTGGGGATAGATCTCCAAGACTTCCGTGCGCATGTTTACTCATGTAGCTGCAAGAGGAGTAGATTATACGGCTAACAGCTAGATATTTTAGGGACAGAGACACTGCCTCAGGGGAGATGAGCCTTGTAGGGTTCCTTCCCATGTTAGGTGTGCTTTTAGCTCAGCATTTGTCACTGGGTTCACGAATGTTCTCCACACGTGTGATACTTTTGGGAGGCTCAGCCCATAGGGCTTTTCTCATTTTTCTGCAATCTGCCAAGTGTGTGTCCCCATCTGACGGTATTCAGGCACTTACTGCATGGATTCAAATCAGAATTCTTTTTCCCTGCCCTAACCCCCTAAGAAGTCTTAGCATTCCTTTTATGAATATAAAGTAGCACCTCTGGGACTTCCCGGGTGGTCCAGTGGCTAAGACTCTGCGCTCCCAATGCAGGGGACCTGGGTCTAATTCCTGGGTCGGGGAACTAGATCTGACATGTTGCAACTAAGACCTGGCACAGCCAAAAAAATAAAGCAGCTGTGCCCTGCTGCTGAAACAGCAGCACCTTAGGAGTCAACCCGGACACCTCCCTCCCTTCCTCCTCACATCTTATGGAGCACAAGCCCTGCTCCTTCTACTGCCTAAATATCTTCACATCTGCCCACGTTCTGCCTGCCCACAGCTGCTGATCCCGTTCAGGCCTCTTAAGTCCATCACCTCCTCCTTCATCATCTTGCCCTGCGAACCCATTCTCCACTCCATGAGCAGAATGAACCTGCAGAAGTTCCTCTAGCAATCCTTCCATGGCTGCCCGTTGCTCCAGGATAAAGCCCAGACTCCAGAGAATGTGAGTGACAAGACCTTCTGAGGGCTGGTCATAGAGCTTGGTCTCCGACAGCTGTGCCCTCGGTTCTCGCAACTCCAGCTGGCTCTCCTGTCCACCAGTCTTTCCTACATCCTGTTCCCCCTGCTTAGGAATCTTCAGGTCTCTGCTTATTCCTCACAAAATTCCACACAATAGTCATCGCTAGGCACAATCCCTTACCAACTTGTTTGAACGGATTCCAATCAAGCTTCAGGAGACTATTCTTGCCCAGGTCATCAATGACCTTGTGTTGGCCAAATCTAATGGTTAATTCTAGACCCTCTGGTATCTGCTCTTCCCTGATGGATTTTCTTTGCTTGACGTCTAGAGCATCACACTCCTGGTTCTTCTCCTCTCTCTCTGGCTGCTCCTTCTCAATTTTCTTTGTAGGTTCCCCCTCATTTCGGCAAACTGTCAATGCTGGAGACTTGGTATCTTTTCTTTTCCATTTATGCTCATTCCTGAGATTTCATCCCTCCCAAAGGCTTTAGAATCAATCCGTCTACATTACTGATGACTCCCAAATGTTGATTTCCAAACTAGACTCCTGTCCTCAAATCCCAGTCCGTATATTGCAACTGCCTAACTGACATCTCCATTTGGATACTGAATGACTGTCTCAAACCATGAATGTCAAAACTGAACTAACTCATGATCTCCCGTCTCTCCCAGACTTAGTCTTCTTGTAGCCTTCCTCATCTCAATCAATATAACTCCATCTTTTAACGTTCCTCACTCAATCCTGCAAAACCCCTCTTGGGTCCACCTTCCAAACAGACCCAGTGTTCTACCTCCGCACCCCTCCACCCCTACCAACATGGTCCAGGCTGCCGTCTTCTCTCCTGGAGTATTGTAGTGGCCTCCATCTGACCACCTATGCCCCTCCCAAACTTTCCAGATCATGTCACTCTTTAGCTTGTAACTGCCCAGTGCATCTCATGTAGAATAAAATCCCAAATCATACAAGAGTCCACTGGGCCACCTTCACCCCTGTGACTTCATTTTCTGCCTCTCTGCCCATGCTAGCTTCCTCAGTGCCCTTACTCTTACGCACACACATCAAGGATCCTTCTACCTTAGGGCCTTGGCACCTGCACTGCCATCTACCTAGAATGTTTTTCCTCTAGTTATCTGCATGACTTTCCCCCTTACTTTATTCAGACGTCTGTTCAAACGTCCCCTTACCGGAGTAGCCTTCCCTCAGGTCCCTGTGTAAAATAACCCCAGCTCCGTCACTCCTTGTTTCTGTATTCTGTTTTCTGTATTGCTCATTCACTGTCTCCTGTCACTAGACTGAAAGCTCCATGAAGGCAGGGACATTCGGGTCAGTTTTGTTTGGTGCTAGTTCCCAGTGTCCAGACCAATGCCTGGCACAGCGTGGGCCCTCAGAACTGCCTGAACGTCCTGGGGGAGGCACTCTCTGACATGGCTCCCCACCGTGCAGGCCAAATGGCACCCCACTCTGCATTTCCTCTCTCATCACACTCTCACACTCGATTCCTATTATTTGTCTTTGCCGCTGGTAAGTAAGCTTTGTGGGTTTGACACCCATCTGTCTTGTCTCAGTAAATATCTCTTAATTTAAAAAACAAACGGTCCCGGGAATTCCCTGGTGGTCCAGTGGTTAGGACTTGGCGCTTTCACTGCAGGCTTCAGTCCCTGGTCTGGGAACCAGGATCCCACAAGCCGGGCAGCAAGGCCAAAATAAAACCACAAAAACAAATGACTCTTGGGCCCAGCTGACCACTCCCAGTCCCTCCAGTCTTTGTGTGACTGAGCTGGTTTCTCAAGGACCCCTCCACCAGCATGCATCTTTCTGGAAGGGCAACCAGTGGAGGTGTGTGGAAAAGGGATGTCTGCGTCCTCTGTGGGAATAGGAAAGTGCCTGGCGAGGTCCTGCGGCCTGAGTTCTGCGTGGGGTGGGGCTGGGGGGGCCCTGGCCTGGGTCCCCGGGGCCAGGGTCAGTGTCAGGGCCAGGGGTGGGGTTGGCGTACCTGGCGGGCGAGGGGTTCAGTGAGCGTCTCCCCGTAGGGGCTGAGCGGGCACGCGGTGTAGTGCAGCAGCAGGTCCTGCAGCCGCGCGTGGGCGCTGTCCTCGCCCAGCACCACGTGGCGCCCGTCCCCTAGCTGGGCCAGCAGGAAGTGGCGGCAGCAAGTCCGGCTCCTGGAGACACCAGCAGGATCAGATCTGCTCCCTCTTTCTGGCCAGGACACCAGCACGAGGCGTGATCTCTGTCCGCCCGAATGCCCGGGTCTCCCATACTTAGTAGCCTGGGGACTGGGCTTAGACCCCTCCGCCAGATGTGTATAAGAGACAGGTGATGCCAAGGCAGAGAGTGGGTCACCCTAACCCAGGCAGGGCCAGAGCTGGAATCCAGTCTGAGCCTCCGCCCCTGCAGGCCTCCTTCCTACCCCACTGGCCCCGCCCCCTAACTCAGGCCGCGCCCTTCTTTTCATCCCTGGCTCCGCCCCTCCCTCAGGCCCTGCCTTCTCTCCCAGCGCTTTGGGTCACGTACCTGCTTTGGCTCCCCAGCTCCATCTTTCTGCGTGGGGGCTGTACTTCGCTCCTTTTTGAGAATCGGGCTATACTGAAACTGTGAGTCCTGGCTTTTGCTTCCAAAGTCTGATTCTTCAGTCCTTAGGGACAGTCCTGCGGGCTCAGGAGTCTGCAGGGGTCGGGGGAGAGGGAAGCAGGGGAGAACAGGGTGGAGGCGGGTGGAGAGAAGAAAGAGGCCTTGGGGATGTGGTGCCGGAGGGATGGCTGGTGGGAGTGGACAGGTGATCCAAGGAGGGCAAAATAATCTGGTTCATGTGTAGAATGTCAGGGTGGGGGTGCAGCAGGGAAATTTGGGTGGCGCTGGGTTTCTGAGTGAGGCAGAGGCATGGAGATGGCAAGGAGACTGGGAGGTGGGACAATTGGTCTGATCACAGGCGATATTTAGCACTTAACTTAGTCTGGAACACAGGCCCAGACCATATGTGCCTGTGGTTGTAAAACTGCAACCAGGCTTTACAAGTCTTTAGCCTAAAATTTTTCAGCTTGGGGATAGATCTCCAAGACTTCCGTGCGCATGTTTACTCATGTAGCTGCAAGAGGAGTAGATTATACGGCTAACAGCTAGATATTTTAGGGACAGAGACACTGCCTCAGGGGAGATGAGCCTTGTAGGGTTCCTTCCCATGTTAGGTGTGCTTTTAGCTCAGCATTTGTCACTGGGTTCACGAATGTTCTCCACACGTGTGATACTTTTGGGAGGCTCAGCCCATAGGGCTTTTCTCATTTTTCTGCAATCTGCCAAGTGTGTGTCCCCATCTGACGGTATTCAGGCACTTACTGCATGGATTCAAATCAGAATTCTTTTTCCCTGCCCTAACCCCCTAAGAAGTCTTAGCATTCCTTTTATGAATATAAAGTAGCACCTCTGGGACTTCCCGGGTGGTCCAGTGGCTAAGACTCTGCGCTCCCAATGCAGGGGACCTGGGTCTAATTCCTGGGTCGGGGAACTAGATCTGACATGTTGCAACTAAGACCTGGCACAGCCAAAAAAATAAAGCAGCTGTGCCCTGCTGCTGAAACAGCAGCACCTTAGGAGTCAACCCGGACACCTCCCTCCCTTCCTCCTCACATCTTATGGAGCACAAGCCCTGCTCCTTCTACTGCCTAAATATCTTCACATCTGCCCACGTTCTGCCTGCCCACAGCTGCTGATCCCGTTCAGGCCTCTTAAGTCCATCACCTCCTCCTTCATCATCTTGCCCTGCGAACCCATTCTCCACTCCATGAGCAGAATGAACCTGCAGAAGTTCCTCTAGCAATCCTTCCATGGCTGCCCGTTGCTCCAGGATAAAGCCCAGACTCCAGAGAATGTGAGTGACAAGACCTTCTGAGGGCTGGTCATAGAGCTTGGTCTCCGACAGCTGTGCCCTCGGTTCTCGCAACTCCAGCTGGCTCTCCTGTCCACCAGTCTTTCCTACATCCTGTTCCCCCTGCTTAGGAATCTTCAGGTCTCTGCTTATTCCTCACAAAATTCCACACAATAGTCATCGCTAGGCACAATCCCTTACCAACTTGTTTGAACGGATTCCAATCAAGCTTCAGGAGACTATTCTTGCCCAGGTCATCAATGACCTTGTGTTGGCCAAATCTAATGGTTAATTCTAGACCCTCTGGTATCTGCTCTTCCCTGATGGATTTTCTTTGCTTGACGTCTAGAGCATCACACTCCTGGTTCTTCTCCTCTCTCTCTGGCTGCTCCTTCTCAATTTTCAGGAGGGAGAGAGACGGAGGCCGAGGAGGAGAATGAGCATTAGAAGCCTTAGGGACAGGAGGAAAGTGGAGGCGCGGGGTAGGGGCTTCGGGCTTGTGCCTCTTCGGTGGTCTCCCCCAGGAGAGCTGCCTTAGCAAGTAGCCTCCCAGCCTCCAGGAGTCATAGCCTGGCTTGTAGCCTCAATCTACTCCTGACTGATGGCAGGACCCAGGACTGGCCCCTGCCCTGCTCTGAGCCTGTTTCTTCCTCTGTGACTCACCTCCGGGTGATGAAACCGTGGAACCAGATGGGGGCCGCCCCGTGCTGTAGGAGCTCATGGGCCTGGGTCTTCTGGAACCAAGCCCGAGTCTCGGCCTGTAGGAACAGAGCTTCTTCCCTTGGCACCTCCTCCTTCCCAACATCCTTTGGATTGCAGGCGGCTCCGGGAGCCTGGAGAGGTGCCTGCTTAAGAGAAGAGTTCAAGGAGGGGCGAGGTGGCCGTGACTCTGACTCTAAGTCAGCTGCTGCCTCCTTATCCTTACACCTACTCGCTCTTCGACTTGTGGAGGAAGCTCCCTGTCCCCATTCCAGTTGCCTCTTTTAGGGTATCGTTTCCCAGAAAGTCCTTCCCAAAGTCTGTCTTGTTTAGCTCAAGCTGTTTTTGTTTCAAGGAATTTCCTTCCACTTCCTTCTGGGTCCTGTGAGCCTTTTTTCCAGTAGCAGTGAGCTGTTAAACTGCGCTTAAATGGGAGTGGGCCTTCCAGAAGGACAGAAAGCATTCCCTGGCCTGAGGGATGAAGGGAGCGCCAGAGGCCAGAAGGAGGAAGGGCTTACCCTGCATACAGTAGGAGGGACCGAGCTAGGGAGGGTTTCCTACTGACCGGATGGGTGAGGAGGACTGAGATGAGGATGGGCAAATGAAGGCCACGGACCAAGCTGTAGATGCCTACTTCTGGAACTTAAGTCACTGTGCCCATCACTTGTGGACTCACCCTGAGCTTCCCAGGGACAGAGGAGAAGCGAGTGGGCCATTCAGCAACTGGAGGAGGTGCTCCTCATCTCCTTGCCCTTCCTCTGGGCCCCCGGCCGTGGCGGCAGCCCCTGCTCATTCCTGCTTTGGCCTCTGTCCACCTGCAAGCCCACCCCGGGGGAGGCGGGGAGTAGAGGAGGGAGCTGCACCCCGCAGATTTCCACTCACCACAGCCTGGCCAGCTGGGCCCCTGGGGCTGGGCCAGGCTTCCTCGGGGGCCTGGA
Source organism: Cephalophus harveyi (assembly GCA_006410635.1). NCBI lineage: Eukaryota > Metazoa > Chordata > Mammalia > Artiodactyla > Bovidae > Cephalophus > Cephalophus harveyi. Next base: position 398,354 of record SJYT01003212.1, read on the forward strand.
GTCGCGGTTCCAGAAGCAAGCCCGGGCCCTGGCAGCTCCTGCGGGTCAAGTCCAGGGGCTGGAAGGTGCTGAAGGTTATGGCCGGGGCTTCTCGGCTGCCTGTTAGCACAGAGAGCTTTCTCAGTCGGGGCCTGCATCTCTCTGCCGCCCACCACTGCCCCGGGCTCAGGCCCAGGCCCTCCACTTCCCCCGCCGCCCCGGCAGCCCAGTCATCGGGGACCTGAAGACAGGCAGAGTCGTGACGGCAGGAGAAATGCAGGAGGGATGGCAGAGACTGTTTCTCAGGGAGGAGGAGTAAGGGGCCCAGGAGGCGTAGAGGGCTGAGGTGACAGAGGGGCTTGGCAGGGGAGCTGGGCCCAGGGCGGAGCGCAGGGAAGCCAGCTGGCCCAGCAGTTCCGGAATCCGGGAATGGAGGCCGATCTCTTCAGTGCAGGCCCCTCTTCTGGCCCAGGGTCCTCTGCCTCCCACCCCACTTCATTCTCATGCTTCCTCCTCTCTCCTGTCGAAGAAGCTCTCAGCGGACCCTGTTCCCTTTATCCTCAGGGCTGTGTGGAAGTGGCACCCAAGGAGGAGGAGCAGGGCTGTGGGCCCCCTGCCAGTCAGCCTTGCCAGAGTGTGGCAAGGAGTGTGGCCAGGGTGTGGCCCCTCACCTCCGAGGTGGGAGCTTAGGCCCAGAGGGGAGGAGAGCAGGGGTCTTGGGGGTCTTGAGGTTCCCTCCTACCCACATTCTCCAACTTCACACTTACCTTGGGGGCATATCTGGGCCAGGGGGAACTCCATGGGGGGCAGCCTGAGAAAGGAGCCCCTGGAGCAGGGTGTGTGTGTGTATGGGCTCTCAGAAGGTGTGCATACTCAGCAACTCATCTCTCCTCTCACCCAGCCCCCTGGGGCAGGAAATGTCGCCTCACCCACAGCCCTAGCCCTCGCGGAGGACTCGCGTCATGGAAAGCCGTAAGACAGTTGTCCCTCCCCCGGAAGCCAGGCACTGGAGGTGGTGGCGGTGTGGTGTTTGTGTCATTGTGTGTCTGGGTGTGCTGCTGTCTTATCTCCATCCCTCCTGATTCTTTCTCCACGCCCTCGCTCCAGACTGGGGCTTCCCTTCCTCACCCTCTCTCTTGTCTCTCTCTCTCTGTATTAGCAGTGGCAGTGGGAACATCAGCTTCAGAAGACTAAGCCTTATATCGTGATGGGGCTTCAGGCTCGTCGAAGATTCATATGCAGGACTTTGCTCTTAGGACACATGAGGATGGGAGGGGGCAGAGCTGCAACAGGAAGAATGTGGGTCAGACTTCTGAAGGACCTTCTGAGGTCTTATGAAACCTATGAGACAAGGGGGTATGGAGGAGGAAGCCTGGCTTCATCTTCAGGCAGGTAATGGAACTGGGTTAGGACAAAACCAACCATCCTGGAGAAAGAGAGAGGGGATTTCCTTCAATTAAGCAGGTCATTATTAATAGCAAAACTATCAGCAGTTGTTATTGATGACTTCCAGGCTGATGCCTTAAATCTGCAGTGGGCTTGCATCTCCTGCCACCCTAGAAGACCAGTCCCATTTCTGTCTTGTGATCCTCACTAATGAAGGGGAGATGGGGGAACATTATCCCCATTTTCCAGACGGGTAAACTGAAGCTCAAAGAAGTTACGTGCCCTGGCTTGGGTCTTTCAGTGTCTCAGGTGTTCATGGCAGAACTGAGACTAAAAACTAGATCTTCTTTGACTAACTTCACTATGATTTAGGCCAACAGTCCGTGACTACGTGCCAGGCACTGTTCTTGGTGCTGAGAGTCCAGAGAGAAAGAGGATGGGATCAAGGCTAAGGCAACAGGTTTTTTTGTTTTGTTCTGTTTTAATATTTGTTTATTTGGCTGCACCAGGTCTCAGCTGTAGCATGTGGGATCGTCTATCTTTGTTGCGGCACGTGGGATCTTGAGTTGGGGCATGCAAACATTTGGTAGTGGCATGGGATCTAGTTCACTGACCAGGATGGAACCGGGGCCTCCTGCACTGGGAGCCTAGAGTCTCAGCCACTGGGCCACCAAGAAATTCCCTAAGGCAGCAGTTTTAAAGGAAGGGAAGAGGGATCCGGCAGCTCAGGAGGAGGCAAGGCCTTGGAGTGTGGGTGTGACTGGGCCAGCAGTGATGCTGGGGATCGTCTTTACTTCTCAGAGGCGCTAGGGAAGTAGCTCTGCAGGCTAAGTCAGGACTCCAGAGTCCTTCTCGGGTGCAAGGCAGCATGCACCCTGGCTCTGGCGCCCTCCAGCTAGGTAAACCCTAGCTGGCAACCCCTGAGCCAGCTTCTGCTCCAACCATACAGCCACTGCCCCACCGCATTTCCTTCTTCCATGAAGCTGAACATGCTCGTCCTTCTTCTCCAAATACCTTTCCCCAACTTCTTCAGCCCTGCTCATCCTCCACAGCTCAGCTCAGTCCCCTCTTCTGATGTCCCAGCCCTGTATACACACACACACACATGCACACACATGGCTAGATTAGGAGCCTCTAAGGTGGGCTCTCATAGTGCCAGCCCATACCACTAAGCCACCACAATCTCCCTTAGGTACCTGGTGGCAAGTCATGTCCCTCCTCTTGACACCTTGAGATAAGATCCTCAAAACGAGCTGAGAAGAGAAACATCTGCCTGCTTGACAAGCATTTTCACTTGAGGACTTTCTCCAGACAGGGTACAAGATGAAACCACCCCTTAGAGCAACCCTGGGTCAGGAAGATCCTCTGGAGAAAGGAATGGGAATCCATGCCAGTACTCTTGCCTGGAGAATTCCATGGACAGAGGAGCCTAGTGGGCTACAGTCCATGGGGTCACAAAGAGTTGGACACGACTGAGCAACTAACACACAGAGACACACATACACACACAGAGTAACCCACAGAGGGGAGAAAGGAGGAGGAACTTATTTTTGCTCATGCTTCCCACTTCCTGTTGGTCAAGATGATCTCATAGGAACTTAGAGATCTCATGCCCTGTCCCTTGGTATCCACTCTGGAAGCCAGATCCATGGTCCATGGTATGGTGTTTCATACTAAACCAGAAATGGAGGGGTGACTCAGGAGATAGGTTCCACAGGTGAGGTGTGAAGACCATGCAATCCTAGGACTTCAACTTGGGCTCTTGTCAGCTCAGGTCACAAAAAAGGGCTCTGATAAAAGTGGAAGTGGTTTGGGAGGCAGGCAGCCAGGGAGTCAATGGAAAGGGTCTAGGGAGGTGTGCGAGCTTTGGGTCCCGCACAGTCTACCCCTCGTGCCTTCTCATTGTGTACAGATCTTATACTCCAGATAGGGCTTATGTTTGTTCTGCACAAATAGAGACATCCTTACTCTCCAAGAAGGAAGCTACAATCAGTCACATAGCCCCCTTCCAGGTGGAGGTCAAGGGTGTCTTTCTCAAAGACTGACGTGAGAGGATTCATGAAAAAAGCTATAATCCTCATAGAGTACTGGAGTGGGGTGCCATTGCCTTCTATAATCCTCATAGTTGTGACTAATCCAAAAACTCTGCTTGACAGTCATTATTTCCCTCCTCTGCTACTCATTCCAGATGCCCTCACCTTCACTTAGCATTTCATCTGGTCTGGATTGTTTTCTGGTGGGGTGATTCAGACCTTCATTCCCCAAAGGTGTAGATGCCCTAGTGGCCCTGCCCTTGTTGGTTGTTGTAAGAAGAAGAGAAGAGAAGTCGCTCAGACGTGTCCAACTGTCTGCGACCCCATGGACTATAGCCCACCAGGCTCCTCGGTCCATGGGATTTTCCAGGGTAGCTATTCAGTAGTGGTCCTCACGAGGCGTGTTCTCATGCTTAGTCACTCGGTTGTATCCAACTCTTTGCGACGTCATGGACTGTAGCCTGCCAGGATCCTCTATCCGTGGGCTTCTCCAGGCAAGAATACTGGAATGGGTTGCCATTTGCTCCTCCGGGGGCTCTCCCTGATCCAGGGATTGAACCTTCATTTTCTGTATCTCCTGCGTTGGCAGGTGGGTTCTTTATCACTGGGCCACCTGGGAAGCCCCATCACCGGTCATGGAAGTACTAAGAGATGTCCCAGACATTCCTGACCAACTAACCCAGTCAGGCAACTCCCTAGTAGTCCATGCCCATTCTTACTCTGGACCATCTTTCCCTATACGCAAAGGGGACGACTGATGTATGTTGCGGCTCTGACCCTTGGGAGGGTTTCCCTCTAGCACTGTTCATCGGGGACACTCTGTGTGAGACCATATTGATGCTAGTGCCAACAGGTCACCCTGGCACATCTATCAGCTGGTTACAAGGGAACCCCTGTATGGTCGTAAGGGCTTCCCAGGTGGCGCTAGTGGTAAAGAACAGGCCTGCTAATGCAGGTAGATGTAAGAGACACCAGTTCAATCCCTGGGCTGGGAAGATCCCCTGGCTGAGGACATGGCAACCCACTCCAGTATTCTTGCCTGGGGAATTCCATGGACTGGCAGGCTCCAGTCCATAGGGTGGCACAGAGTCGGACACGACTGAGGCAATCTGACGCACGCATGAGGTCATAAATGAGGTTCAAGAAGCAGCAGTAGCCACAGAGGCAGGAGACTGGCAGTCTTGGACCACCTGCTCATACAGTTTACCTGTTCAAGCCTGGTCCAGAGGTATCATGCCCATTGCCAAATGGGTTAGTTGTTTTGCCTGTGCAGCTTTAGGACTCGTGGGTCAGGTATCATTCAGCTTTATGAGTAGGCAGCTCAGGTTGAGTGGTCACTTGGTGCCCGTCGGTCAGGCACTCAGTCTCTAGTAAGGCCCAGTATCGAACCAGGAGCGGTTTTTCAGCTGTAATTCTTTGTCATAGAGGGCATGACTGGTCCAGAACCCCAGGGGATGTGCTGCAGTTCCCCATCAGAGCTTTCCACTCAGCATCCTTATCACAGGGACTTCTGGCACTATTGCCCAGGCTGGATGCTAAGGGCCAAGAGGTGGGACAGGTCATTTTAGCCTAGACCTGCTGCAGGCGCCTGTCTTGCTCTGGGGCTCACCTGAAACCGGCAGCCTTCTGGGTCACATCACAGCAAATCCAGAGAAGCCAAATAAATGCTGTCTCTCTCTCCATTAAAAAAAAATTATTTATTTACTTGGCTGTGCCGGCTCTTAGTTGCAGCATGCAGGAGTTATTTGGGGTCTTTTTTTAGTTATAGCATGCAAACTCTTAGTTGCAGCATGCAGGAGTTATTTGGGGTCTTTTTTTACTTATAGCATGCAAACTCTTAGTTGCGGCATGCAGGATCTAGTTCCCTGACCAGGGATCAAACCTGGGTCCCTGGCATAGGGAGCACAGATTCCTAGCCACTGGATCACCAGGGAAGTCCCTGTGTCTCTACCTTGGTGCTAGAAAGTATAAGGAACAACATCTTGTCCTTTATAGCAAGTTCCAGACCAGGGGTTTTGGGAAGAAGGTAGGAATGGAGGGACTCTGAAGAGAGCTGTGTCCAATATAGCAAGGATAATACAAACTGGATTATACACATATCTTTCTTTCATTTTTCTTTCCTACCATCTGCATTCAGGGAACAAAGCTGTTGTGTGTGTGTGCGTGTGTGTTTATCATCCTGCCCTGAGTCCAGACCTTACCATTGACCCACCATTACCTTATATAATCAGTTATTTGACACAAACTGTCAAGGGCAGGATTTGTCTTATTTGAGAATTACCTGGCACCATTTTACAGGTGAGAAAACTGAGATCAAGGTCAAGAGACTTAGCTTCAGTCACACAATGAGAGCTTCCAACTTGGGACCTCTAGGCGTATCAGTGGGGAGGGATATTAGAGTCACCATATCTTGAGTGCTGGCCGTGAGCAAGCACTGTGCTAAGTGCTTTACAGGCGTGGACTCTCATACCTTTCATACAGACCCACAAAGGAGATGCTCTGATCATCTTCCTTCACAGACAGGGAATCTGAGACTTAGGAAGGTTAAGTGACTTGCCCAAGGTCACGCAGTCAGGAAGTGGGCATTAGAACCAGGTGACCTGGCTTGGGACCTCAACTGCTAGCCAATACAGGTGCCAAGGAGTTAGGGACATCACCCCACAGGGATGAGTGGGCCCTGCCTCCCTGCTTTCCCATTGAATGATTTCATGTTAAAGATACCCCAGGGGAGGGGAAAAAGAGCTGACTTTTTAAGCCTTTAACTCTCACTAGAACCAAAGAGCCCACTGTGAAATTTCCCTGTGAAGACCAGAATATTCAAGCTGTAAGAAATCAGAGTCTAGGAAACTTTCCTAACTACCAGTCAAAAACTTTACCCTTTTAGTAACCTATGCCTTGCTGCAATTTCAGCTCAAAACATGGACTCATTTGCAGAACCACAGTGTCTTTGAATGTAGTTTTTCATCTAGCAGAATGCGCTTGGCTGACATCACGAGTGATCATGACATGACACGCTCCCATGATGCTACGGAAAGGAGCAGTGACATTTCAGATTTCACACGATGCCTTTTCTCTGAACAGTTCTAGGCGTTTACAGGACCAAAGATTTGACTTTATAGTTACTCTTGCTGTATCTATTTAGTCAACACGTATTCTCTTGCCTACAGTGTACCAAACATGCTAGGGGCTAGGCACGCAAAAGTAAATAAAAACTCAACAAGCTATTCTTTTGGAGCTTACGTCTGGGTGAAGAGAAGTACCCGTGACATATTAACCTTTTAATGCCTCTTACTTCTTATTGCAAACCAGCAGGTAACAAAGAAGCATGCTAAGGGGAGACTGTGAACCCTGCCTCAACAGCCCCTTTTCCCCATGGGTCTGCATGTGCCTGGCTGGGTTTCTAAATCGAAGTTTTATTACAGAATTAGTACATGAATTTGTAATGAACCAGGCCTAGTAAAGTTGTTTCTTGTTCTTATGAAGGTGTGAAAAAAACTTCCTCTATAGTGTAATATACATGATAATTATATTTACAATTTTTTGAAAGTTATGAGGCCTTTTGCAAATGTAATATTCATATTGACACTAATAAATTAGATCCATTGTTGACTTTTTAATATAGTATAGTGGGCTGAAAGAGCATCTGACTTCCTCAGGTCAACAGTGAATCAGGTAGAGATCAAGATGGCCGAGTAGAAGGATGTGGGGTTCACCTCCCCCCATAGACACATAGAGACTACATCTTCATATGGAACAATTCTCACAGAATACCAGTTGAAGCTGGCAGAAGATCTCTTATACAACAAAAGCTATGAGAAAAAGATCCCTACACAATCGGGTAGGAGAGGAAAAAAAAAAGAAAAAGAAATAATGAGTCAATGGCAGAAGAGACAGGTTTCCAAGTTTCTTTTCTTCATTCTTTTCCACTCCAAGGTGGAAATCTTCTCTTATTTATGTTGCATTCTCAGTGCCTGGAAAAATGCTGTTCTGCCAGAGGTGGTCAATAACACATGTTAACATGTTGAGAACATTTTTACAAGGAGAATTAGCTTTTAGAGAATTAAAAACAGTCCTTCCATACATGGAAAGATGCTCAATATCTCTAATTATTAGAGAAATGCAAATCAAAACTACAATGAGGACTTCCCTGGTGGTCCAGGGGTTAAGAATCGGCCTGCCAATGCAGGGGAGGCTAGTTTGATCGTTGCTTGAGGAAGATTCCACGTGCCACGAGGCAACTAAACCTGTGCACCGCAGCTACGGAGCCTGCGCTCCAGAGCCAGAGCCAGAGCTACTGAACCCGCACGGCACCAGCCACGGAAGCGGGCACACCTAGAGCCCATGCCCTGCAACAGGACAGGCGACGGCAATGGCACCGCAGCTAGAAGCTCAGGCACCGCAGCTAGAGAGTGACTCCCTGCTCAGTGGAACTAGAGAAAGCCTGTGTGCAGCACCGAAAACCCAGTGCCGCCGTAAAAAAGAAACGGAGCACGGCTCAGAGCGACCATCGTTAAAAAGCCTCCCCCAAAAGTCCACGAACAACAGATGCTGGAAGCGGTGTGGCGAAAAGAGGAACCTCCTACACTGTTGGCGGGAAAGTAAATTGGTGCAACTGCTATGGAAAACAGTCTGGAGATTCCTTAAGAAACTGCCAATAAAATTACCAGATGACCCAGCAATCCCACTCCTGGGTGTATACCTGAAGAAAGTGAAAACTAACTAAAAGAGATACACGTACCTCAATGTTCAAAGCCGCTTTATTTACGATACTCAAGACATGGAAGTGACCTAAATGTCCATCGGCAGATGAATGGATAAAGAAAATGTGGTATATCCATGTATACACAATAGACTACTATGCAACCATAAAAAGAATGAGATAATGCCATTTCCAGCAACGTGGATGAACCTAGAGGTCATCATACTAAGTAAAGTCAGTCAGAAAGAGGAAGACAAACACTATATGATATAACTTATATGCAGAATCTAAGATATGACGCAAATAAACATTTTTAAAAAACAGAAGCAGACTCTCAGACAGAAAACAAGCTTACGGCTTTCCAAAGGGGAAAAGAGGTGAGGGGATAAATTAGGAGTTTGGGATTAACAGATACACAGGACTATATATAAAGTAGATTACCAACAAGACCTTACGGTGTGGCACAGGGAACTCCACTGAATATCCTGTAATAAACTATATGGGAGAAGTGTGAAAAAGAAAATATACATGTGCCTTTTCCATTCTTTGGAGGAATTATTCCTTGAGGCCCACAGTGACTACAGCTTAAAGAATGACTATCACATGAATCTGGGCCAGTTCTTAGAACTTCTCAAAAAAACACTAAAGTGAGCATGTTTTCCAGATATTATTTGGTATCAAAAGCAAAACTTCTGACTCCTACGAAACTATGAAGAGGCCTATGCTTACAATCTCATTAAGTTATATTTCTATTAATAAGACCAAAATTATAGAACTATTAGCTGTCTAGCATCATCTGTGGGGAACCTAGTTCCAGTATATTTCCCTGGTAATGAAACAAATACATAAGCCTTTTAACTTTATAACAATGCAATTGTAATGTTACCTCTATGTTCTTGTGTTAACTGAAAACTATTTAATGGTAAATTAATAAAAGCCAGTCCGTTTAAAAAAAATGTATATATATAGAGAGAAGCAGGAGAGGGGCCAAATCACTTTGCTGCACACCAGAAACTAACAACTATCACAACATTGTAAATCAACTATAATTCAGTTTAAAGAGAAGCCCCTCCGGGCAGAGGTGGCTCACACTGGCACCTCCCCACCTCCTCACTTTGCAATCGTCCCCTTCACGGGCCGCTCTCCCGCAGTTCCACACGTGTCACCTTGCAAACAATCGCAGGGCTGCCTCTATTGTGGTGCAGACTTGTTCTTCTCCGTGGACACCTGCGCCTGTGTGGGTGAGCGTGTCAGGGGAAGAGGAGACTAGGGTGCTGTGGAAGGAGAATAGAAGTTGGGTCTGTTGGAGCTCCCCGTTCCACCACCTTCCGGCCCCGGTGACCTGGGGCAGATCCGCAGACTCCTTGGGCCTCAGTTGCCTCACATGTAAAATGGGGATAACCCAGACTAAGCCACTGAATGCAGAAAATGTGCTGTGACTCATGCGATGATTCATGGACTGGAAAAGGCTGTTGTATTCGGGTGCCATTGTTTTATTTATCAGCAGGGTAATAATAAGAAATGGAGATTCATCCAGTTGGCCAGTTCAACAGAGCTGAACTCTCCCAGGATGTGTTAGGCAGCCTAGGTAATGGAAATGCAGCAGCAAGAAGTGCACACAGCCCTTGCCCTCCGGGAGCCTGCATTCTCCTGAGGAGAGAGAAGTCTGTAGCAAACGAGGAAGATAATTTCAGATCACGAGACAATAATAAGATGATAGTGCAGGGTTTTAGACATACAGTAGAGGTTGCTTCCCTGGTGGCTCAGATGGTAAAGAATCTGCCTGCAATGTGTGAGACCTGGGTTCAATCCCTGGGTCGGGAAGATCCCCTGGAGAAGGGAATGGCAACCCACTCCAGGATTCTTGCTGGGATAATTCTCCTGCACAAAGGAGCCTGGTGGGCTACAGTCCATGAGATCGCAAAGAGTCAGACATGGCTGAGTGACTAACACACGCAGAAGTTGCTGCGGAAAGGCTGCTTCCCAGGAGGTGACAGACATGGTACCCCACTGACCAGGTGGGGAGGAGTAGCCTTCAAGGTCTAGAGAAGGTGTCCCAAACAGGCCCAACAAGAGTGCAAAGACCTGGGACCTTGAGACTGTCACAGGGCCGGGCCCCCGAAGCAGCTGCCCGTCTATGGGCTGCTGACCTCTCCTGAGAGCCCTCTGCAGGTGGGGCGGCACAGCTCCCTGGCAGGCCTTTCCCACACCAGCCACGTAATCACTGGCTCAGTTACAACCTCCCATAAGATTCTTTTTATTTATTTTTTATCGTAAGCATTTTTTGGTAATTGCATTGACTTATTTATTTTTGGCTGCGCTGGGCCTTCGTTGCTGTGGGCCGGCTTTCTCCAGTCGTGGCGAGCAGAACTGCTCTCTGGTTGCTGCGCGCTGGCTTCTTGCTACTGTAGCTTCTCTTGCTGCAGAGCGTGGCTCCAGGGTGCATGGGGGCTCAGTAGTGGCGGCTCCCGGGCTCTAGAGTGTGGGCTCAGTAGCTGAGGTTCACAGGCTTAGCTGCTCTGTAGGGTGTGGGATCTTCCCAGACCAGGGATCTAATGCATGTCCCCTGCATTGGCAGTGGGCTCTTAACCACTGGACCACCAGGGAAGTGCCTCTCCCGTAATATTCTTTCCTTGGGAAGCTGGGAGGGCTGGCCCAGGCCTGGAGTGGGGCAGAGCAGGCCTGAAAGGTGTTGGGGGAGTTGGAAACAAAGTCAAAAGGCAGGAAGGAGTGATGGGGGCTCTGCCATGGTCTCTCCAGCCCATAAGTCAGTCTAACCTGGCCCAGTTGCTACAGAGATTCAGCAGAAAATTCCACAATCCTGGCCTTTTGGACAAGGAGGACCCTAGGGATGGACTCTGTCTCTCCACACACCACATACCCGCCTTCCCCCCCACATAGGGGAGCACTATGAGAATGCGCACTGCTTGGTATTAAGTATCTACCCCTTACCCTCCCCTCACATCAATCATCTCCTTTTGCATCTGAGAAGAATCAAACAGAAGACCCTCAAGTCTAATTTTCAATAGTCAAACACCTGATCGCCATCTTCAAACTTGCTGTTTAATTGGTCATCAGGCTGGGAGGGGGGCAGGTTTGGCACAGCCCCACTGATGCCAGGGCTCTGCTCTGATCGCTCGATGTGCACAGTAGCCAACCCCCTCCCTCTGTTTCTGGAAACCATGCCCACTGCTTTGATACACTGTGTGATAATTGCAACGGAAGCATTTTTCACCTTTAAAATGGAATTACTCACTCTCTTTGTCTGGAGGCCTGGGCCCAGGCCAGCAGCTCTGGCAAGGGAAGAATTCTCTTAAACCCAGGAACAGTGGACTCCTCCCAAAAACACAGACCAGGTTCCAGGTCTGCCATCGAAATTCCACGAGTTCCTCACCATGTCATCAGGTGGATGTGCTTGGAAGCGCCTTAGCCTCTCTGAGGCTGTGACTTTTCATTCCCCTACATCGTTGTGCCAAGGTCAACCTGGGTGAGTTGCTTGATCTCTCCAAGCCTCGGTTGCCTGGTCCAAAACTTGGAGGAAGAATAGTTCTCTGGAAAGGTGGTCTGGGGATTCCATCTGCAGATGGGTGCTGAGCACAGTACAGGGTCTGCTGGTTTGTAGGAGGAGCTCAGGTCTTTAGTTCCCTTCTTTTCTATAAGTTCCTAGTCCCGTGATGGGGACATTTAACCACAGCCTCCTCAAGGCTGGGGTGTAGGGCAGCCTCAGGTCCTCCCTCTGGCTGGGCTCCTAGCAAGTGGGGCTGGTCCCTCTGCTCAGTCCTGTGAGCAGCTGAACTGATGACAGGAAGGGTTCATGGGCATGTGTGGGGTGGCTTGCCTGTTGATGTTCCCTTCCTAGAACCCTTTCCCTGAGTTCCTGGGTGTATTAGTCTGCTTGAGCTGCCATAACAAAAACCACAGACTGGGCAGCATAAACAATGCAAATCTATTTTCTCACAGTTCCGGAGGCTGGAAGTCCAAGATCGAGGTGCCAGCAGCGTTGGATTTTGGTGAGGCTTCTCTTCCTGGCTTGCAGCTGACTGTCTTTTCACCTTGCCTGCACATGGCCTTTCCTCTGGGCTCACATGGGGAAGCCGGGGCAGGAGGTGTCTCTGGTGTGTCTTCTTCTTCTTCCCAGGACACTAATCCTGTTGGATTAGGGCCTCACCCTTATGACCTCCTTTGACCTTAATGACTTCTTTCAAGACTCTATCTGCAAATATAGTCACATTGTGGGTAGGACTACAACATATGAATTTTGAGGGGGCCCAATTCAGTCCATACACCAAATATCAAACCATGTACCAAACATCTCCCCTGAAGGAGATAAGGGTTCTAAGGTGGCTAGGACCACAGAGGAGAAGCAGTCGAGCCCAGAGCCATGTGCATCCTCCAAGACCTCAGAGGAGAGAGCTGTCTTCTGGCAGGAGTGACAGAGGGAGTCCCAGGGGAGAGAGCAATGTGGGGCATCTGGGCTGGACCTTGATAAGAAGTCTGGGGTGGGGAGGGCTGCCAGGTCTCGGGGAAGTCTGGGCAAAGACCTGGGGCCCTGTGACGAGCACACCAGGTCAGACCAGTTTGCCCTCCCCAATTCTCTTCTGCTTCTCTCCCCTGCTGTGGGTACTTGGGGAACGTCTGTGCTGCCAGAAGTCTGCTCAGGCTGAATGTGCTGTTAAAGCGAATTTCAGCCCGGCAAAGGAAAGAGCTGGCCGGGCAGCGGTGGCGGCAATGCGGCGGAAGGACTCCTGCAGCGGCTCAAGCTCCTGTGCCAGCCGGCTGGCCGCGCGGCCAGATGGCGCAGGGCTAGAGCTTGGCGGAGATGGAGAGGGTCGGAGAGGAGGGACCTGGGGAGTCTGGAGAGCCAGCAGAGGGTTCTTGGTGACAGACAGGCCCCCGGACTGCTTGGAGGTAGTCGGGAAGGGAGAGCGGTGGAGAAGTGTAGAGGATCCTGGTGACCCCAGACCTCCAGAGGAAGCTCCGGACGTGATGAGGGACCTGGGAAGCTGGGGGCCGCCGAAGGCACCGGGGCGGGGTGGGGGTGGGGGTTGAAGGTCAGCACAGGAAGATGTTCAGTGGAGTTTGGGATCTCATAGACACTGGGGGCTGTAACTTGAGGTCTAGGGGGCCTGGGAGAGTTAGGGTTCACAGTCTCTCTCTTCCAGCATGTCCAGAGTGTAGACTCTGGCTGGGAAGGTGTTATGGCAGTCAGACCTGCATACTCCCTGGTGCAGCCCTTGGGGCCAAGGCCCTCACACGTGGCCTGAACCTCACCCACGACCACCTGAGGGGAAGGCAGATAGCCCTGCAGGTGTTGGGCAATGTGCTGTGAGAGTGCAGTGGACCTTGCATTTGACAAAGGCCGGGTGCAGTAAATTACTAATAACTTGTAATTAGTTAGTAACTAGTAAGTATGTTTAGCTAAGATTCAGTTCAGCTCTGGCTCCAAAGGCAGTATGTTTTCCTCTCTGCATTCTCCGCCCTTGGCTGGTTTGTTATCATGGTTTCATGGAGCATCTATTAGAAATGTATTATGTGCTGGAGTGTGTGATAGTTTCAAGGGCTACAAAGATAAATAAGACACGAGGGCAGGGGAGATGCATGGGTAAACAAACTCAGATAATTCAGAGTGACAGGAGCTAAACTAGAAGCCAGAGATTGGGAGATGTAGGAAGGAGTGGCCCATTTTGCCCAGGATAAGGATGCATGGGGGAAGGAAGTCAAGAAGGCTTCAGAGAGGCATTGGTAGTTGAGAGAGCTGGTTTAAAGGGTGAGCAGATGATCCTCAGGATACACAGGAAGGGGAGGGTGGGGAGAGTGGAGGAGATTCTGGGTTGAAGGAGCAAAGTGAGTGAAGATACAGAGGCTTAGAGCTGCAGGGCCCTCTGGGGATGGCATGGCTGTGAGGGGCAGAGAGCTTGAGAGATCAGCCTGCCTGGGAGCTTTGTCTTTGCTGGTTGGCTCTGGGGAGCCCCTGCGGGACTCTCAGCAGGGAAATGATGAGATCTGAGCGTCACTTACGGGGCTGGCAGAGCCCTGGTTCTTGCACAGCTCTGTGGGGCTGCCATGGTGCACTGCAGTGATCTGTCTGCATGCCTTCCTGCCCGGGAGACAGTGCCCTGTGCAAGGGCAGGGCCTGGCTTTTGTCCATCTTTGTGGGCTTCCCAGGTGATGCTAGTGGTACAGAACCTGCCTGCCAGTGCAGGAGACATAAAAGACGTGGGTTTGATCCCTGGGTCAGGAAGATCCCTTGGAGGAGGGCGTGGCAACCCACTCCAGTATTCTTGCCTGGAGAGTCCCATGGGCAGAGGAGCCTGGTGGGTTATGGGCCATAGGTTCACAAAGAGTCAGACACGACTGAGCGACGGAGCACGCACGTGGCTCCTTTGCTCAGTGCAGGCCCTGCTGTAAGCAGAGGTTCCGCACACACAACATGCTCTGGGGGGCTTGGTGCTGCAGTTGGACCGCTGTACAATCTGCCATCCTGCTCACGAGGACTTATGCCCACCCCTCTCCAGAGCCCTCTTAGCCCGGTGTGGGCACCTTGTAGACAACAGGATGATGTGGGGAAAGTGTGGGTGGGACTTCCTTGGGGTGCAGTGGGTGCTTCCACTGCACGGGGTACAAGTGTGATCCCTGGTAGAGGAAGATCCTGCGTGCTGAGCAGTGTGACCAAAAAAAAAAAAAAGGACGTTTAGGGGATCTTCGGGAAATAGAGACAGAGATTTTTTTTTAAGTGTGGATGGATCTGACTTTGAATCCCAGCTCTGTCATTTATCAGTTGTAGGTCTTTGAACAAGTTATTCAACTTTCGGAAGACTCAGTTCCCTCATTCGTCCAATGTCAATGATACAGGGAAGCCTACCAGATTATTCTTCATGTTAGAGTGCATGTCAAATGTAGATATGTAGAAAGTGCTCAGTACATTTTAGTTATAATAATCATAATAAATAATGGCCATCATGGGTGCTGGTCACTTACCTATCGTCTCTCAGTTCTAATGCTATACTCTGCTATACTCTGCTTTGCAAGGCTCGGCCTAACTCTGCAAACTATATTTTGCCAAGCATATTTTCCAGTGGGTTCTTATTAGGTTTTGCCAACAGGGAGGCTGGCTACAAGGAGAGAGGGGAGGACTTGCTTCTTCCATTTGCTTCCTTTCAATGTTGCTCCAATACCAACTGGGCAACATTACTTCCTCCAAGATCTGAATCCCACCTCCAGAGGGATCCCTTCCCTGAGAGTCTAGCCTCTGACAACCCCAACCTCAACCACTTGTTCTCCCAAGCCAGGGGTGGGAGCTTCCTTCTGCTGTTTGCTCCGTGTTACTTACTGTTCCCTTCTTACTGAGTCCTCCCACACCAGTAAAGCCAATGCCTTGTGTTCAATACTCTCTGTGGAAATACCTATGAGGTTTCAGTTTTCCTAAGGGGAGTCCTGACATAACACCATGGCTATGTATGGCAGCCTGTATCCAGTGCCCTGTGGATGATGTGGAGTTCAGAAAGGGTGTGATAAGGGAGCCTCAGAGACCAAACATGGGAAAGGAGGTGGGGCAGATGCAGAGGCAAGTCCCAGTAGAGCCAGGTTGGGTGATGGGCAGCATGGTGCAAGCTGGGGGACAGGGAAAAGTCTGGACTGATCAGAGCTTGGACTTTATTTTAGGTTGGGACGGATCATGATGCTAGAAAGGCAAGTTGCAGCTAGAAATGGAAGGCTGACGTGCCAGGGAAGATTTGAGATAAAGCATGGACTGAAAGACAAGAGAGGACAATCACTTTCCTCTCAGCCCTGGAGGCATGGTGGGCGGCGGAAGGGGCTGGATTTCCAGAAACTGACTGTGTGGTCTTAGACAAGTCATTTTGCCTCTCAGATCACTGATGCCATCCTCTCTAAAGTGGACTTTCCATATGCTTTGGAAACCGAAAGAAATTATCGATGTTAGATAGTATTCTGAGTAGCTCTGGGGTGGGGTGGGGGGATTCACAGGAGGGAGGAGGATATTGTGAGGCTGGGAAAGAGAGGAGGTGAGAGTCCAGCAGGGGAAAATGTGTCGGGGGCAGGACTCCAGGGCCGTGATGGTCCGCACTCTGACAGGGAGGAGAGGCCGGCAGAGGGCAGGGGAAGGGATACAAAAGGAAGCCGTGTTTGGGCATTACCGTGGTAGGGCTGAGGATGAGGGGGTGTGGGAACCCAGGCTGCCACCACCTGGAAAGCACTGTAAGTAAAGGCTGATCCGGCGGGGGTTGGGGGGGAGGTGGCCCTAAAGACACCGCAAGCAGCGGGCTGTGGGCCTCCCTTCGGGTGGGCCCAGAGTTGCTGGGAATCTCTGCTTCCTCGACCTCCCCCTGTTTTATATCTTCCCAGCCGGAAACATCGTGAGGTTATGAAAACAAACTGCCAGGCCTAAATTCATGAAAACTGACTTCGGCCCAGCCTACAGCATGGAGGAAAAATGTTCTTGGAGAATATGTATGGGTCAGACCCTGAAGTACCCAACCAGGCTGGGAGAGGACAGAGCCAGGGACTTTACCCTTCCTGAGTCCAAGTTGGAGGAAGTCTCATTCCTTTCAAAGCAAACTGCTTGTTTTTCATGACATAAATTATGTATGTTCTTTAAGAAACAGAGAAAATACAGATAAGCAAAAAGAAGGTATAAATCACACATAACCTCACCTCCCAGATGAATGTTTATGCTTCCAGATACTTCTCTGGGTTTGTACATGTAAATGCAAAAAATTGCATTTATATTGCATGAAACCTCCACTTGCCACTCTTCAGCGCATCACGGCCATCTTTCCATGGCACTAAATGTACCGCTGCAGCACCTTTTAAATGATACCACAATTAGATAACAACAACAATCATTTGTGTAGTGCTCTATAGCTTACAAAGCACTTGGCATCCATTATCTTATTTCAGCCCTTGGCCTTCCTAAGGGAGGTCTCTCCCTTATGTAATTCTGCTTCCAGAAGAGGCCACCTCTGCCTCCTTGGCACCTGGGCCTCCGCCTCCCCCTGCTCCCCAGAAGTCTCTCTATAGCCCTACCTGCATCCTTCCTGCTTTGGGCAGGAGTCAATTTCCAGTTGCCATCTGAGCACATGGATGCTGGCTAGGCCCCCCATCTCTCCGTCTTTCTGCCTGACCCAGCTGTCAACCTCTGTCCTTCTGTTCGCCCCCTCTCCTTTCTCTGCCCCTCAGAGAGGAAGGGGCCTCTGTCTCGTTTGCTTGAGAATCTTCCTGCATAGTCTCAGAATGTCTTCCCTGCCGCCACCCTGGTCACCCTTCCCCTTTCTCCCCCTGCACCGCTGGCCACTTCCCTTCTTCTGTCCAGTCCAGTGCTGCTTGAGGACCAACTTGACACCACCTGAGAGGGCGGGAACCTAGGTGGCCCCCTCTGCTCCCTCAGGATGTGAACCCCCCCACCTCCAGATACGACTAAACACCAAGTTTCCCTGTTGTTGCTTATGAGTGGGAACGGGGGGCAGACTCACAGAGAGCCGAGGGGTGGAGGGTCTGCCGAGCCTCCCGTGCACGTGTGTGGAGAGGTTCTGAATGCTTGTCTCCTTGTCTCCCTGGGTCCCGTCTCCACACCCCCTGCCTTTGACCGGCTCTCTCCCCTCACTCCCTCCCCAGCAAGCACCCTCATCCTTTCCTGCTCTCCCTCTGCCCGACATCTGACCATGGCTCTGGGGTTTGAGACCTGCAGCCACTGGGGATGGAGGTGGGGAGAGAGGCAGGAAGGAATTTTGTGCCCCCTTCTCTGTCCTAGGATTTCAGTTGACATCTTTATCCTGGGAGTGCCTCCCTCTGCCCACCCCCACACTGACCACCCCCCAACTCTCCTTTTTCCCCTCTGTAGCAGGACTGAAGATGGAAAGAGAAGCTTGCTCAGTCCAAGACCATCCTGGGCAGGGGCCTCATCGCCTGGCTTTGGAGAAGGGCAGGTGGCCCTGAGTTTGGTGACCCAGATATCCGGGCTGGATGAGCACGCCTGCCCTCACCACACCCCCTGGGAATGCCTGCCCATTGGCCCTTAGGCCTCCTTTCCACAGCAAGCACACCACAGCTCTCAGCTCTGTGGCCCCTTAGAAGTGCCTTCCTTCAGCCAGCATCAGGGGTGCTTGAGCACTTGATCTCAAGCTCCTGATGTTATGTCCCTGGGTTCACCACGTGCCTCCCTTCTGACTCCATCCCAGGGCTACCAGCCCGGATTCCCGATTCGGCACGCATTCAGTGTCACTTGCCTCGCTCTCTGGGGACAGATAATACCACCCGAGTGTCCACTCACTGGTAGCATCTTTAGGTGAGTGACCCAGAGGGGCTCCCATTCATGGAAGATGACCAGGAGAAGCCCCGGGTGTTCAAGCCCTCTAACTCCCGGGCAAAGATCAAGAGTTGGCAGGAGGTGCCAGCACACTGCCCATCAGCCTTACAGGGATGAGAGGACCCCCCAGACTCCCCTTTCTGCCCCTGGGGGTGGGTGCTGATGGCCCGAGGGGTTGTGCATTGAAGCCTCTGGCTGGAAGCCTCTTGCTGTGGGCAGTGCCTGTGACTAACAGCTCCCCTGTCCTTTGTCGCAACTGAAGGTTCTAGAGGAAGACAGACAACTGCTGGACCAGGGGAGGGGCTTCCACAGCGTTGCTGACACTAGGCCGAGCGAAAGGTTCAAGTTTCTACTCCACATTTGCCCCCTGGCTGGGCAGCTGAGACCCGGTGCCCTGCCATCCAAGTTCGCAGGACTTGGAGGGAGCTTGGGGCTTGGGGCTGGCCTGGGAGCAGGAGCAGGATGCTGGCCCTCCTGTCCTCGAACCCTGCTCTTCCCCCTCCGTGATGACACCCAGCAGCCACCCTGGCTGCAGTCTACTGCCCTATGCCCAGAGCCTAGAGGAAGAGGAACTGTAACCCAACTTGTCCTGCCCCCACCTAGGCCTGATCCAGTGGCACAGCTCTCCTGACCCTCGACCACTTGATCTCAGACCTCCTAGCCCAGGCCTCTGGGTCCCTCACTGTAGAAGGCACCTATCTCCTGCCACACGAAGATGCATCAATCGATCCTGAGCTTGGAGGGGGTGGGACACAAGACCCATAGCCTCCAGCATCCCTTTGCTCAGGTGAGGGACTTGTCAAGAGGATATAAGGACAGTTCCAAAGGGGTAGGTGGTAAACATGGGATTCTTTTTTAGATATTTATTTATTTATTTGAGGGTTCCCTGGTGGCTCAGACGGTAAGGCGTCTGTCGGCAATGCAGGAGACCCAGGTTTGATCCCTGGGTTGGGAAGATCCCCTGGTGAAGGAAATGGCAGCCCACTCCAGTACTCTTGCCTGGAAAACCCCATGGACGGAGGAGCCTGGTAGGCTACAGTGCATGGGGTCTCAAAGAGTCGGACTTGACAGAGGGACTTCACTTTCACTTTATTTGCCTGTGTTAGGTCTTAGTTGCGGCATGCCGGATCTGTCACTGCAGGGCGCAGGCTCTCCAGTTTAAGCACATGGGCTTAGATACTCCACAGCGGAGTGTGGGATCTTCGTTCCTGGATCAGGGACTGAACCCGCACCCCCTGCATTGCAAGGCAGATTCTTAACCCCCAGACCACCAGGGAGGTCCCAAACATTTCATTCTTTTATGCTAATCTGTCTCCACTCCATTCTCTTCCCTTCCCAGACAGCTGCAGGTGATTTTTACTGCAGTTCTGTCTGAGCCTGGGGGAGAGGAGAAAATCAAGGGCGTCGCTGGACTCTTTTAGTCACTGCATTCATCCTTCTGCTTCTGTGGCATGTCTGTCGCTCTCCCTCGCCAAGTCAGCCTATTGTCTGTCTCTAGCTGTCTCTGAGAGAGGAGACCCTTCCTTCCCCCACTACCCCCACAAAGCTTCTCTGTATAGTTGGGAAGTCCCTTCTGAAATCTAACCGCCATCTTTCCTGCTACCTTATTACATCCAGTTGTTTTTATTTTATTTTATTGATGTCTAGTTATTTACAATATACATCTGTTTCTTTCCGAGGGTACAGGATGGGTACAGATGGCAGTAGAGTTTGTCTTCCAGTATCCCTACATCCTTCTCCCAAACAAACATTCTTTTGGGTCAGCCACCAGCTACTCAGGTAAAGCACAGACACTTTTTTTTCTGAAGCCCTCCTTTCTTCAGCTCCCAATCTCTTCTTTAATCCCCTCCCCATTCAGATGGCCAGCACTTCCCGAGCGTGCCATCCTCCGTCCTGTGGAGGTGAGGGGACGTGGGAAGTGGGGAGAGAGCTTGACCTCAGTGCTGCCCTCTCTGGGCCTGTGCAAGCGCGAGGTAATCGGTGTGATCTGTGCGAGTGTGCGGGCCTCGGATCCAGGATTCTTGTGTGGAGTCTCTCCTCCTTTGGACTCGATAGTGGCCTCTCTGAGACCAGCATCTCAGGGGAGGCGAGAACAACCTTCCCGACTCTTTTCTTCCTAAGATGTGATTCTGCCAGCAACCATTAGGGGTCACTGTTGCCTTAGTCACCAATGACAGGCAGGGCAGGAGTGCGGTGGGATGCGAGGTGCTTCCTGCCCATGTCAGGGTGGTGCCCGTGAGTTGTGGTTGTTATACAGAGAAGGCCTTGCACAGACTCATACCCACTCCAGTCATGCCTTAAGGAGCTGTGGTTTGCAGGACAGCTGCTGGAGTGAGCAAGCGCTTAGAAGTATGTCTCCCTAGACCTGCTGTGTGTGTGGCAGCATGTGGCATGGGAGCTCTGGCCCCAGGGACCTGGATGCAGGAAACACTGGTACAGGATTCTAAAAAGCCTTGAGTCAGGCCCAGCCCCTTCTGCTACCACTCCCTTCAGCAGGGCTTTAAGTCATTCATCTGCAACTCCTCCCCTTCAGATGCCCTGATGGCACTGGCATGAGAGCCTGGAAGCCAACTCCCAAGTGTTCCTTTAACATGCCTCCAGGGCGTCTCTGCTCATGGGATGGCATAACAGTAGGGCGCCAGACACACAGACTCTGCTCTGACGTGTTCCCTGCCCTGGCAGGGGGGCATCCAGCAGGGACTGGTAATGTCATCAAGACCCCTCCTCGCCCATCCCACGTTCTGCCCGCCTCACGTCTGTCCTGGGAGACCCCAGGAAATGTCTATCCAGTGGAAACAGCGAGAGATGACCTAAAGATGAGAGTGGGGGAACGGGTTAGTGAGGCTGGGAGGCCGGATACAAAGGTTCCCCTGCTGGGCTCAACCACTTCTGGCCGCCTGAGCCGCAGATAATAGCAGGATTGTCCTGCTTCACTGCCATGGCAACCCTGGCTGCTCAGGTCCTCATGGAGGTGGTGTTTGACAGCAGTGTATTTATCCTGTATCACTGCCTCAGGGTCACCACCTCGAGTCCCCAAGGAGGGAGGGAGGAAGTTCATCCAGTGTTAAGACCATATAGATGGAGAGATAATGGGCTGCCCGGGACCAGGGTACAGACAGACCTCGGCCTTTATTGTGCCTTCTCCAGTCTTCCCATGAGAGGCGGGGGTGGGAGGCAGGCGTGAGGGCGGGGAGGATGCAAGGCTCTTAAGGCCTTAATAATCCCAGGGCAGGAGGGGGATTGAGGGGAAGGGCCTGGGAGAAGGGGTGAGTCTGCACCGAGGGAAGGCCCTGGAGAAGAGGAAGGGGGAGCACCAAGCTTGGGGTCCCTGGGTGAGGCAAAGGAGAGGAAGGGGAAACGGCAGGCCCCGAGGCCAGGCTGGAAAGCCACTCAGCCAGGTCCCTGCGTTCTCCCCACACGCACTATGGCATGGGGCAGGGGAGGAGGCGAGACACAGCGGTACAAAGAGCGGTCATCTGGACGCTCAGCCCCAGCATCCCAAACGCGGACAGAGAGGCTTCCAGGCCCGAGTCTGGTGGCGCATCTGGTTTCTAGAGTGTTGATGGCCTCGGATGTCCACAGGAGCTCCAAAACCGCCGGTGGGGTCTCCAGACCCTGCCTTCAGAGCAGACCGGCCTCTCTTCCTAGTCTGGGTAGGCTCTCTCACTCAGAGCGTCTTGTCCACCGTCTAATCCCCACTGCTGCTGTGGCTTCGTTTACTTTCTCACGGAGAACTCAGATTCCTGAGAAGATCTTTCCTGCCATGACTCAGCTGTGGTCTCCCTGTCACCCCCCAACCTGTGCCGCTCTGCTCTGTGTCTCCTTCGGCTGTCTCAGCATGGGGCTGGGGTGTGAACGTCTCAGCCTCTCATGGCTGCAAAGCTTAGGTCCCTTCCTCTCTGTCCGTGGGAGGTCCCTTCCTCTCTGTCTGTGGGAGGCCAATCAGCCAGGGAACGGGGTGCCCCTCAATGTCCTGGACCCCCATTCTGGGGGCTGAAGTCTGAGGAGGCCTCTTTTGGGGTTCGGGGGGAGTCAGGCTCTGCATCGGTGGGCGGCAGGGAGGCCCGGGCCCCCCGGCATCCTGGGCTGTGATAGAAGGAGAGGAGGCGGAAGGAGGGCCTCAGCTCCTCCTGTATGCTGTCCAGGATGTGGGTAAAGGTGGGGCGCAGGCGCGGGTTCTGCTGCCAGCAGCGCTGCATCAGCTCCTGCCTGGTGGAGGCAGGGGGCAGTGTCAGAGGGTGGCGCCTCCTGCCTCCTGCACTGAGAGGGCAATCAGTGTGATGGAGGGGGTTATGGAGGGGGTCACGGGGGGAGGATGTCTGCTCAGGCCTGTGCTGTGCTTGATTGCTCAGTCATGTCCCACTCTTTGTGACCCTATGAACTGTAGCCCACCAGGCTCCTCTGTCCATGGGATTCTTCAGAATCTGTCCATGGGATTCTCCAGGCAAATACTAGAGTGGGTTGCCATGCCCTTCTCCAGGGGATCTTCCCAATCCAGGGATCGAAACTAGGTCTCCTGCACTGCAGGCGGATTCTTTACCGACTGAGCTCGGGTCACAGGCGAGTAAATGGGGGTTGCAGGATTTCCAGTTGGAGGGCTCAGAGCTGGGGATCAGTGTAAGTAGGAGCCTCAGAGACTCCCAGGGGTGGGGCAGATGTTGGCAGGGCAGGGCTGAGGCAGGGCCAGGCTGGGGTGACTCACAGCTGAACGGGACAGCTCTCCAGCTCTTCCAGGACTCCACCGTCCATGACGAACTTGAGCACCTGCTCATTGGATAGGCCCTGGTAGGGTTGTTCAGCCAGGGTCACGATCTCCCAGAGCACCACGCCGAAGGACCTGGGAGGACAGGGAGGAGGGCCTGAGCCCCGCATGCTTCATGCAGCTCAGTACACCCTAGGGAGTGCATGCCAGACCCTGCCTCCACACCCCTGAGCCCCCCGCTCCAGCCAGGCCCCACCAGACGTCAGAGTGGGTGGTGAAGATTCCATCTTTGAGGGACTCGGGGGCCATCCAGCGCACAGGCAGCAGCCCCTTCCCGCCCTTGCGGTAGTAGTCTGTCTCATACACATCCCGAGTCATCCCGAAGTCTGGAAAGGGAGGGTGTTTGGGCTGTGGGGCAGCAGAGCCAGTCAGCAACTCCTGCCCCAGGAGTCTCTCCCCCAACCCCCTCCACCTCCACAGTCTCCATGAGTCCTGGACTGTAAGGGCTACAAGGACCTCAGAGATCATCCCATCCAAATCCTGCTGTCCTCAGACGGGGAGACGGAGATCCAGGTCAGGGGGCGATCAGGGACAGAGCTGAGGGACAGGCCTCGGTCTTCCCCTGCCTTGCTGGGGGAGTCCCTCTACCCAGGCTGCCCCACCTGCCTGGCCCCCTCTGTACCCCCAATCTTGACAGTGAAGTCCTGGGACACCATGCAGTTCCGGGCCGCTAGGTCTCGATGCACAAACTTGTTGGCAGCAAGGTAGGCCATGCCATCCGCAATCTCACCAGCCATCTGGATCATATCTCCCAGTGCTGGCCGTGGGAGCCCAGGGTTGTTCTAGAACCAAGAGACGGACTGGTGAAGCAGGAACTTGAGGCTGGACTCCTGCACAAGGATTATGCCTTCAGCTGCCCAAGTCCTTTCTAATTCCCCAGCCCCTCCACCCAGAAGCTTCCTGGTCCCCACCTCTGCCTCGGGCCGCAGAGATCGAAGATGGCTCTTGAGATCCCCTCGGGTCATTAACTCCATGATGACCAGGGTTGGCTGGCCCTGAGACACCACGCCCAGGAGACGCACCTGGCATGGAGAAAGAGCCTGGTTGCAGGTCTGCTCAGCTCCCTTTGACCCACCTGGCCAAAACCTCGTTCTGCTGTGACCACAACCTGACTCAGACAACAACCCTCCTAACCCTAGCCATGACCATAACCCTCATCTTGACCTAACAATGACCTTGACCCCAACCCATGACCTTTTTAAAATAAAATATATTTATTTGGCTGCTGCTGGGTCTTAGTTGTGGCACATGGGATTTTGTTGTTGTTGTTGTTTAAGTTGATGGCACACAGGATCTTTAGTTGTGGCATCTGGGATCTAGTTACCTGACTAGGGATCGAACCTGGGCCCTCTGCACTGAGAGTGTGGAATCTCAGCCACTGGATCACTAGGGAAGTCTCCCTAATCCATGACCTTAATTGTATCTGTCATCTCAGTCTTCATGATTGGCTCAATTCTGACCTTGACTCCAGTCACCCTCCTAATAACACTCTGAACACTCAGTATTGACCTTCAACCATGACTGATCGCAGCCCTAGCCATGATCCTATTATAGCCCTACCATGACTTTTTCTCCAGTGAGGATCCTAACCACAGTCCCAGTCCTGGACTTGATGTTGCCCTGACCTCATCTCTGATCTTTCCCCTCTAACCACATGACCTTCATCCTAATTTTGACCCTGACTTTGGACCTGACCCTTCCTTACCACATGGTGACACTTGAATGCCTTCATGACAGAGGCTTCCTTGAGGAACTCAATGCGTTCTCGTGGGCTGGCCAGCTCATTCACGGTCTTCAGGGCCACCGGCGTGGGCTCCTCTCCAACCTCCAGTCCTTGTGCCAGCCCCTCATATACCATCCCGAAAGAGCCCTGGCCCAGTTCTCGGATGATGGAGATCTGCTCCCGAGGCACCTCCCACTCATCGGGGATGTACACTGAGAGGAAGTGGGGGGTCACGAGCAAGGACTCTGCTCTCTGCCACACCTCCACCCACCCTCTTCCTTCTGAAGGGCTCGGGTTCCAAGGCTGCCTTCTCCGAGATGGCCTGGAAGTCTGTCTCTTCTCCCCTCCGGTCTCCCTTCCCCACACCACCTGTCCAGCCACCCCCAGACCTACTGTGAGAGGCGCTGAAGTATTCTGGATTCACAGAGGCATACAGGGTGCTGTTTCTGCAATGGGAGGTGAGGGGGGTCAGCCTGGAAGGATCCTCGGGAAGGAAGGAGCCACGTCAGAGGACAAGGAAGAGGGGTATTCCAAGGAGGAAGGAAGTTACTGATCCCATCTTAGCTCTGGTCAGGGTGACCCCTGGGGAACCGCAAGGACTTCCCAAGCTAGTCTTGGTCCTAATCCTGGGATCTGGGATCTGACAGGCTGGGAATAGGGAGGACAAGAGTAGTGAGGCTCTGGTCTCCTCAGCTAGTCCTCAGACCAGCTAATCAAAGTCCTGTCCTCAGTTCCCCGTCATATTCAGCTCCAGGGGGATCTGACATCAAGAAGCCCAGGACACATCCTGAGATTTCCTGCTTCTCTCTCTGCTATGATCGGACCAGTTTCATTAGCTCTCAGGCTGAGAGTGTGGTGACCAACAGTCCCAGGATGCCCAGACTGAGGGGTTTCCCAGAATGTAGGACCGTTACGACTAAAATCAGGAAAGTCCCGGGCAAACATGGACAAATTGGTCACCCTAATTAAAAAACATGTCTCTTTTCTCCAGGTGTGTCAATGCCCCCAGGGGAAGAGTTGCTGTTTCTAAGGAAGTCCTTTTTGCTGTCTCATCTACTACCATCTGATTGCACTGACGTTATGATGAGGGCTCAGAGAAGAAGGGGGTTGGGAATCAGTGGGACTCATCATCACCTCTTCCTGCTGTAGAAGAAACCAAGGGCAGCAAGAATGATGAGCAGCATGAGCCCCACCGGGGTGGCGGTGAGAAGCACGTGCAGCCCCCCGGAGTCTTCCTCCTCTGGTGGCCAGAAGACAGCAGAGGGTCAAAGATGAAGTCAGAAAAAAGATAAAACAATAATGACTGTAAAAAGATGGTGAAGTCAGGGGGTCAAGGATACAGTGGGAGATGAGGATGCGGGGCGGATGGGGTGGAAGGTGGAGGGGCCTGCGGTTTCCACAATGGGAGATGTGGGTGGGGGCCCAGGTGGGGCTGTTTGGGAATACAGGTCTGAGACAGAGGCCTGCATACCCGGGCCAGGGATGTAGAAAGCGACACTGTCTGTCCAGGAGCCGTTGCCAGCCAGTGAGGTTGCCCGAACTCTGGCAGAGTAGTTTCCAGGAGGCAGCAGGGCCAGGTGGACACCCCCAAATTTGGCATATCGCAGGCGGGACACACACAGCACTGTGGCCTCCTGAGGGCAGCACAGAATAGCTGGCTGGGAAGAGGATGGAGGGACAGACTGGGGCTAGGTTAGGGTGTCTCCTGGGGTGCCTACCTCTCCCAGGCGGCGGTACTTGATTTCGTACTTGAGAATGAGTCCGTTGGGGTCCGGTGGCTCAAGCCAGCGCAGGAGAACACTGCTCTTGCTGGCTGTCTCCCAGCCCACTTTTCCTGGGATACCATCAGCCTCTCCTGCAGGAGAGGCCATCAGGCAACCCGACTGCAATTATTTCTCTCACCTTCATGTTCAACCACAAGGGGGCTAAACTGGTAGGTTCAAGAAAACTCTGGGATTATGGGGACTGGCGGGAGTGAGCAAGGAGAGGCCCTGAGTTTGGAGGGGGCAGGGAGGTGGGAGGTTGTCACACTGGCTAGTTAGAGCACTAATTAGATAGGGTCCTTGGGGTCGGTGTGTGGGCAGGGTAGAGCGGGGGGAGGGTCACCTACTGTGGGGCATAGTGCGCGCAAAGACGAAGGTGGCCGCGCTGCAGCCCACGGTGTGCGCCGCGTGATTGCAGGCATGGATATCGATCCGGTACTCTGTGAAGTGGCGCAGGCCACTCAGCACCGCTCGCTCCCGGGGCACTTTGTCCTCTTGGATCTTGAAATCCGAGCTGTTTCCCCCAAGCCGGAGGGCCTCGGCTGCCCGTCGGCTCCTCCCTGAGTCCCTAGAGAGGGCGCAAGTCAGAGCCATGGCCCCGCCTCGGGAACCGCGCTTCTCGGCCCCTGCTCCGTCCCCGCTCACCTTTGAGGGCTCTTATTGATGGATGTCACCTTCCAAGGGGATCTGGGAAGACCAGAGAGGGCCCTGTCAGGCCCGCCTGGAACGCACCTCAGGGCTCTTTGCAGAGGCGCACCGCCTCTTAACCCACCCACAACCTCAGGCCCCGCCCACAACCCTCTACCCACCCCGCCCCGCCCCTCACAAACCCCGCCCATCAGCACCCTGGACGCCCGCCTGGTTTTCTCGCGCCGAGACGCACTTGGGAATGGTGATGGCGTTGTGTAGAAAGTTTTCAAACTTCTTCTGGAACGACGCCTCCTGTGCCTCCAGCGGTGGCAGGACCTGCCCAGGAGGTGGGTGCTGGCAAGGGCAGCAGCCAGGCTCCCTGTCGGCCTCGAGTTCCCCGTCTTCTCCGTCGAAGCGGGGGTCGTTGTTGCTGGTGGGCAGCCGCAAGCCTGGAGGGGCGGCGGGCAAGGAAGTAGTTAGACTGGCCGCGCCTGCAGCCCGACACCCCAACCCCTCCGGCCCGCGCCTCCTCCCTGCGCACCGCGGTGGCAGTAGTCATTGAGGTAGAGGTCGCTGTCCTCTGCCAGACGTTGCCACAGCACCAGGTAGTAGGTGATGTTTCCGTTGCGCTGGATCGGTGGCTTCCAGCGCACCAGCAGATGGGAGGAGGAATTGGACGTGGAGATGACGTCCTGGGGCACTGTGGGCGCTGAGGGTGGGAGGAGAGTACAACGGAGGGACTGCAGATCCCCCTTTTAAATACTGTCTGGTAATGGGCCCTTCTCTCTGAGGTCCGGCCTCCCAGCCTCTGTAGGCCAGGTCTTCAGTGACCAGCTTCTCTATTTCTGGGGCCCGTGCTCTTCCATTCTCACTAGGGTCCAGGCATCTAGCTCCCACCCCCTTCAAAGGCTTCAGCCTACCTGCGGGTAAGGTTCGGAGGTAGACGATGGGGCTTTGGGCTCCTTGGTGGGGGCTGTCCTCCGCTGTGGTCAGTGTGATGGCCCGTACAAACACAGCATACTGTGTCCAGGGCTTGAGCGGGGCCAGGGTCACCCCCGGCTCCTGGGTGCGGCTGAGGGGCAGCTCCACATCCAGTAGGTTCCAGCTCTGGGCCCCACAGGCATCTGGACCTACGTACTCTGTGGCATTCTGGAATGGGCTGAACAACCCATCCCTGGAGTTGAGGGGCAGCTCGTTCAGCCCCGCCCCCCTTCTCTGAAGCACTCCAAGACCGTCACTGTCATTCTTCTCCCGGTGTGTGCAAGGGCATTCAGAAGCAGATGTGGGTCTGCCGTTTGGGGCAGGTGCCCTGTTGGCATGACTCACTCACTGAGTAGATCTGCTCAGAGCTGAAACTGAGCCATGATCCACAGTATATAGGGCTTCCCTGGTGACTCAGACAGTAAGAATCCTCCTGCAGTGTGGGAGACCTGGGTTCCATCCCTGGGTTGGGAAGATCCCCTGGAGAAAGGAATGGCTACCCTCTCTAGTATTCTTGCCTGGAGATTTCCATGGACAGAGAAACCTGGCAGGTTATAGTCCATGGTGTTGCAAAGAGTCAGACATGACTGAGCGACTAACACACAAACACACACACACACACGCAAGCACACACCCCACAGTATATATCTCTAAGGGAGCATAGCCATAGCCACACTGCAAGGCAGGTGCCAGGGGGGTTTCCTGAAAAACCTCTAAGACTGTCTGCCCTTTGAGTCCAAAGACAGCCATGTATAGTCATGCAGAATGTGAGCTGCACAAGCCAGAGGTTGGGGGGTGGGTTTACATTGCGGTCCATGTTAGCACTCCTCAATATGTGGACCAGAAGATTCAGCATTACCTGAGAGCTTGTTAGAAATGCAGACTTACACGCCCTGCCCAGGCCTAATGGAATCAGAATCTATGGGTGTGGGGCTCAGGAATCTGTTTTTAACAAACCGTCCAGTTCATCATGCTAAAGTCCTTCATCTTCTCCTGAGGCCTAGGAGAGCCTCGGCCCTGTGAGTAGATTTCTCCCCCACTCCCAGGCCAGGCCCTGTGTGCGTGTGTGTGTACTAAGTTGCTCAGCTATGTTCTGACTCTCTGTGGCCTCATGGACTGTGGACTATAGCCCACTAGGCTCCTCTGTCCATGGACATTCCCAGGCAAGAATACTGGAGTGGGTTGCTGTTTCCTACTCTGGGGGATCTTCCCGACCCAGGGATCAAACCTGTGTCTCCTGCTTGGCAGGTGGATTCTTCACCACTGTGCCACCTGAGTTCCCTTAGGCCCTGTGCTAGTGAGCAACTAAGATCCCTCCATTTTAATTCACAGGAAATTATTCCAATCCAGGTAGCTCCCATCTTCCATCTACCATAAAGGGCGACAGTACTCTTCACTCCATCTCTGTCTTCTAAAGATTTCTATTTTTGATTCTAGCCATGCTTTTGGAGAAGTCCTTCCTGTGGTCTAACCACTATCCATCCTGCTATGGTCGGTACATTCTCTCCAAAGAAAACAGCAGTTGGTTCTTGGTTGTCCCTGCTACCGCCCTTCCTCAGGCTTTAATGAAATGCTGGCAAAGATGTGGATAAAACTGGCCAAATTAGTGGGTACTTCCCAAGCCGCTGCTGGGGCAGGAGCATGTGGTCAGTACAAAACATTAGCATAGTGAATTGAGCTTTAATTATCCAAGTCTTCCCAGCAGGGCGCCTCTCCTGGGCTTTCAGAAAATCCTGACTGTCCTCTCTTCATCACTGGGTGAGATAAAACTGAGGCACGGAGGGATGAAGAAGGTGAGAGGAGAGACAGACGTGAGCCCTACAAGGGAGTGAGACTAGGGGTTCTTGGCCTTCTGGCTTTCCACAGCCCCGCAGGGCTCTGCCCTCGCCTATGTGTGGTCAACAAGTTGGCCTGGTCAGGCTCTGACCCCCAACCCCGCTCTGGCCCCGCCCCGCCCCGCCCCGCCCCACCGGGCCCGCCCTCGAGGAGGCGGGGCGGGCTGGGCGGTCCTCGGGGCGGGGCCCTGTGTGGGGGCGTGGGGTTCCCCTGGGAGGGTCAGGCCCTGCGCAGCTTGGCCGGGGGCGGCCGCCCTAGTCACATTTCCTTCACTTGTTCCCATTCCTGTCCTTCTCTCCCAAAAAGTGTGTTCCTGAGAACATTAGTTTTGTGAACTGTACCACAAGGAAAGCATTTCATGGCAAAGTGCCTCTCAGCCCATTTGGCCACACAAAATGGTTGGACTGTTTGCATAAAGATTTTCAGCTTTCAGGTGTACCCCTGTCTCTTATACACATCTCCTTGTAGTACACGATGAAGCTGAGTAGGTCGCGAGCCTCAAGCGGTTCGTAGCGCTCCCATCGCAGCAAGATGCGATTGGCCTCCGTCACGTTGGACACAAAGCGCAGAGTGCGAGTCTGGCCTGAGTGGGGTAAAAGGCGAACACTTGCTTTTGACCATGTTGAGAGCACCTGCTTGAGCCGCCTACTCCCAAGCCCCCACCCTGACCCCGCAGCATCCTACCCTTAACGTGGCCTCGGAAGAGAACTTATCCCATCGTTCCCTTCAAGCCTCCCCTCCACCCGGGAGCGTGTCTTGTGTGTTCTAGTGTGTGTGTGTGTCTGGGTGTTCCTTGGGGTCCCCTCTCTCACTGCCACGGTGCCGGGGTTTGGGGTGTCGGGCCTTACAGGCAGCGCGGTCTCCGTTGGTGCGGGGGTTGATCTCAGCCTTGTTTTGCCGTCCCTTAGTGCCAGTCACCTCCTCCAAGCGGTAGATGTGCTCCAAGCAGAGGCGTGGGTTGAAGGCGAAGTATATCTTGCCCACGGGAATGGTGAGCCCTGCAGCCACCCAGGAACCCAGCTGCTGTAGGTTCTGGTTATCCAGCACGTACAAGGTGTAGTTCCTGGGGGAGGCCAGGGGACTTTGCTCTGCACGGCAGGTGGGGGCAAGGGATGAGGAAGGGCGTGTCTTATGGGCTCTTCCTGAAGGGGCTGCACTAGGGGCCCAGGGGGGGCGGGGCACACAGCAGCCCACCCACACCGGTCCACGTGGGGCATTAGTACACACCCACTCTGCGCCACTGACCAGGAGTGTCGCGTCCAGCAAGGCACCCACGTTCTGTGTTTTCCTCATCAGTGAAATGGGGCCAACAGTTTTTCCACCTTCTTCCTTCCTGCATCTCACGTTAACTGATCACTGCTCTCTGCCAGGCTCTGTCCTGGCTTTGGGGACACAGGGCGGAGTGAGACTCCGCCTGGGGCTATGCCTTTCCAGCTGGCGTGGGGACACCCTGGGGGGTACGCGAGAAGCCACTTGGCTGACTGATAATTTAAAACATTATTTTGAAAAATCCTGGCTACATTAAGGGTAAGCTTCGACTGGTAGAGGTAGGAATGGGTTTCAAACCCAGGCAGTTTGCTCTGCACCTAAGAGGATCAGATGACAACAATTATAGGCAATCCATACAGGGTGATATGTAAATACAATTTTATGTAATTGTATATATTTTGTTTCAGGCTCTGTTTTAAGTGCTTTATACATAACAGCTTCAGTAATATTCTCAACAGTCCTAAGAAATAAGTAGTTTTATGTTTAACCCCATTTTATGGATGAGGAAGTTGAGGACCAGAGAAATTAACCTACCCAGAGTCACATAGTTAGTAAGTGGCAGAGCTGGTTCCCACACACTTGACTATAGTTTGGGGAATGCTGGGGAGGAGATATGATAGAGCAAACTATTTCTGATCCCTTACCCATCCACCATGGTGTCCCCCCGGATAAGTTTGAGGTTCTTGAAAAAGCCTAGGGACACGAGGGCAAAGGAGTGCTTGATTTTGAGGAAGCCAGTGATGGTCTCTACCAGTCCCAGGCTTCGCTGCAGCTCCAGCTCCAGGTTATCTGGGGATGGGGAAGACAGGACTGGAGCCGGGGCAAGGGAAGTGATGGGTCCATTGTGGGGGAGCTGGCTGGGGGCCCAGGGAAGGGGGCCCTCAGGGCAGGGACCCAGGAGGATGGAAAGTGGTGCTTTAGCTGGGTCATTGTAAAGGGTGTGGCCAGGAGGAAGGGTGTGGCTCTGGAAGGCACTAACAGCCTTGGCGGAGGTTGAGGATGAGGCTCCCTTCCACGTGGGTGCAGCCCACCAGATCCTGTGCTGCCTGGACAGAGTCGATGGTCTTGGTGCCCACTTTGCACTCTTTGGGGCACAGCCCCTCGCATTTGTGGCAGAATATGCTAGTAGGGGCAAGCAGAGGATGTGGCATGAGTCCTGGACCAGTGTGGGCCTCCTCACTGCTCCAAGGGTGCCCCTCACCCACCTGACACTCACCTGCTATCATTACGGGTGAAGCCTGGAGGGCACTGGGCCAGACAACTACCCTGGTGGATGCCGAAGGTGGAGGCACGGCCAGGCACAGAGCGCAGGCTGGCACAGCGCTCTGCTGTGACACAGCGCCAGGACTCATGCTGGTAGGTGCCTGGCGGGCAGGCCCGGTGGCAGGCGCCCTGGAAGTAGAGGTGGCGGCAGGCGACACAGGCTCGGGGGTCTTCTGGCCGGCTGCAGCCTCCCAGGCACTCGGTGTGGCAGCACTCGCCCCTGACTGTGCAGGCCAGCCCACGAGGACAGGGGCACACTGCGGGCAGAGTGCTGCGTTAGCCCTTACCTACACCTCCTTGGTCCTCCCTACCCCCTCCCCAAGGGCTATCACTCTTGGTCTGCACCCAGATCTGCCCAATTCAGATGACACTGGTTGCCAACTCTTCCTCAGATGGGGCTCTTGAAGATACGGACCATGGCCCCTCTCTGTGACTCCCCACCTCCCACAGTGCCTAGTCAGGGGTATTGAAACTCAGGACCAAGCAGTGACCTTGTCCATCAGGGCTCCTGCTCCCCAGCCTGCTGTCCTGTCTAGGCCTGGTGCCCAGATCATCACTGGGCATGGGGCCAAGGTGAACCAGCCAGCTTCTCTTGAGGAGTGAGGACTAGGGCAAGGTGGCCCTGGGAGTGTGTGGGAGAAGGGGCCATCCCTGGTCATTCGACCCAGGCCTCTGCCCATCCCTCCTCCCTCTTCAGTCTCTGCCCCGGGTGGAAGGTAGCCCCAAGCAGATGTGGAGGGGTTGGGGCTAGGTGCCAGGAGCCTGGCTCCTTTGCACAGTGGCAGCTGGATGTGTCCGTGGGAGCGATGCGTGTGGCAGGGGTCAGCCAGGGTGTGTTGACACTATACACGAGAGAGGACATGAAGCAGCTGTGTTTACAGCCAACAGGGAGACTTCGGGGGTGGGGGCACAGTGGATACAGCAGGGATCCGGTTACTCTTCTGCCCTGATGCTGAGGCACTGGGGTGAGGAGAGCTGACCTCCAGGGGCTGCATGGAAGGAACCCCAGCTTGGGGGCCCCAGATCTGCTCCCAACGTCTCAAGGTTCCCTTTCCCTCCTCTACAACCTTCACCTCCTCCTCCAACCATCCCCGCCTTATTCCACCCCTCCTTTTCTCCACTCTTCCCTTCTGCTTCCCCTCCAGGCACCTTCCCTCCTAAAAAAGATCCCACATCACATATTTGTCCTCACCTGTCCTGTTCTTCATCTGTCACCTCCTGCTTTCTTCCGCCCAGCTCCCAACCTCCCCATTTCAGTACTGCCAGCCCGTACTGCGGCCGTTCGCACCAGAAACAGAACCAGTTACCACGGTCCAGGCACTGTTGTAGTGTTTTACAGAACAGTTCGTTCCTCATCACAGTGCTACGATCATTTTACAAATGAGGAAATCGAGGCACAGAGAGGCGAAATGAACATGGCCAGTAAGCAGAAAAGCTGAGATTCAAACCCAGGACAGTCGGCTTTGCTCTCGACCTCTGCCTCTTACTGCCTCTTGTGCAGCTGCCTTGTATCCATTCAAGCTACTCTTCCCCCATATTCAACTTTTACTTTCTTTTACTGTCTCCATGACTACCTGATACTGTCTCGTGCCTACCCCTTGACTACCTGATGCTACGTCAGTTATTTAACTTTTCTGAACCTCAGTTCCCTCATCTGCAAAATGGAAATAAAGACATAGGATGAATGAGAGTTAAAATAGTGTCAGCAAAGTACGGACACATACTACCTTATGGTTGCCCAGTGCCATCTGCCTCTGCCCTCCCTGTGCTCCCTGGCCCTATTCTGTGCTAGTGCCCACCTTTCTGGCAGTGACTGGAGGTCCAGCACCTGTAGTCGGTGTGCCCGCTGAAGGTGGTCCTGGCACAGGGCTCACCGGTGGCGCCCAGCAGGCCGGGGCACACATCAGCACACTCCTCGCCCAGCTTGTTGCCCACAATGTGGTTGGCACCAGGTGAAGGCTGCAGCAGACCCCAGTCAATGGTGGAGAGATGGCAGAGCTCCTGGTTCTTCTCCACACGCACAGCCCCACGCAGCACGGCCCCCAGAGCCGGCAGCCCCACGTCCCGCATGTGTGGCATCTCGAAGATGACCAGCGCGTAGCCCAGGAAGAGGCGGGCACCGCGGATGACCGCCAGGTTGGGGAAGAGGTCACGCAGGCTCTCCAGGCCATAGACCCGGAAAAGCAGCAGGTAGTCGGTGACCTGGGTGAGGCGTGGGAAGCTGAGGCCACGGAAGTCCTCGCCGGTGGCTGTGAACATGAGCAGGATCTGCAGGTGGCCCTCCACCACGCTGCAGTTCTCCAGCCGCCGCAGCTCTGCCACCTCTGAGCGGATGTCCAGGCTGGGGCACACTGTGGGTACAAGCGGCAGGTAGCCATCAGTACAGCTTGGGCCAAGCACCCCATCCTGCCCTGGCATCTGGGGAGGAGGGAACCATACTGGGAAGGGACATTAAGGCAGAGTCAGGCTCTGCTGTGGGTGTTGGGGGGACCTCCTCTCTGGGCCTTAGAGGTTTCATCCACAGCTTAGAGGATCCCCACCAGAGGAGCCCACCTGGGCAAAAGTGAGCCCCCAGCCTTCCCTCCCAAACTCACGTCCCCTTCTCAGTTGACTGCAGCTTTCTTCTTGCAGTCAGATTCCAAAGCGAAAGCCTCCATGATTCCCTTCCTCCTCTAGCCCCCATACCCTATGAGCTCCACCTTTAAAATATACCCAGAACCACCTTCACTGCTTTCACCATCATCTTCTCCTGACTTTGCAGTAATAGCTTCCTAAATGGTCTCCCCACTTCCGCCCTCTCCCCTCTCTCTTCTACCCTCCACTCCACAGCCAGAGTGGAAACACATCACGCAAGTTGGATCACACTCCTCTACCACTCACAACACTCCAGCGGCCTCCATCACTGATGAAAAGCTGAAGTCCTTGGCACAGCCTACGTGGCCTCTGCACTTCTCCCACTTTATCCCCTTTTTCTCTCTTCTTCAGAGACACCGGCTGTCTTGTGGTTTCTCAAACGAGCCTGCCAAGCTGCTGCCTTGGGGTCTTTGCACCTTCTGCTCCCTCTGGCTAGAACACTCTTCCCTCTCAATGGCTCTTCACCTCTTTGAAGTCTCTGCTCAGATGTCACTTTCTCAGTGAGGAAGTGAGATCTGATCACCCTATTACCTCCTACTCCTCTGATCACCCTATTACCTCCTACTCCCTTTCCTACTTAGTTTTGCTTCAAATGCTTAACACTGGCTAATATACAATTTACTTCTTTATTTTGTTTATTGTAGGCTCTAGAAGGGCAGAAATCACCGTGTAATTCATTGCTGTGTCCTTGGTGCCTGATATAGTGCTTGGCACAAAATTGGTGCTCAGTAAATATTTGATGAAGGAGTGAATGAATGAATTCTGTGCTAGTCTGACAAGTGATAGTCTGAGTTTCATACACTCCCCTTCTCTCCCAGGCTTAAGGAAGCTAGAACCTTGGTCCCAACATCTGTTTACTCTCAAAGGAACATTCCATGGCTCCCCATTGCCAAAAGTTCAAGTTTAAATTCTTCAGCCTGACATTCCAGGACCTTGATAAACTGGGCCCCACTAGTACCTTAGAAAAGTTCCTTGGCCTGTTAACCCCTCAGTTCTTGTCCTGAAAGCCTCAGGTCAAGCCCCCCTTCCCTGACGCTCTGACCCTGAGTTAATCACTTCCCCTTCAGGCTCTGCTGCACTTAGTCCAGCACTCACACCAGAACACCTGGGGTACTGCTGCAACACTGCTTTCTGTCTCTCTGTCACCACTTCCAAGGAGGGACTCTCCTGTGGTTGGGGCCCTTGTCAGTCACCACGGTGCCCAGTTCAGGGCAGGAAGCACTGGGCACTCGGCGGTTTTGAGTTGAATCGATGGCATCTGGATCCCAAGTCTATTCCTCCCTCAGGGAACTGTGTGTGTTTGGATTTTTCGGGTCCCAGGACCCTGGCCCCATTTTTCTTTCTTTCCCCAAGTCACCTAGAATGATCCCCCTAATAGGTTGGATACCTGGTTCCTGCACTTCCTTCTCCCAAGGATACTTTCCATGGTCCTCACTCAGAAGATTCAGGTCTGAATCTTTTGGTTTGCTAGTCAAGCCCTGCTAACGTCTCCAGCGTCCACTCCCTTCCCTCCTACCCAGCCCTCAAGCAACATGGCAGGCATGTTAGATACCCAGGCCCATCCCCTGATGTTTTAAAGGGGGTGGGCAGGCTAGGCTGGCTCCCTGGGGCTTACTTCATACCTTCTCCCTGTTGTCATTAATGGTCCCTGTGCTTAGCTCTACCCAGCAACTGTGTGTGTCTGAGCACTTGCACGTACACATGCACACACACAAAGAGAGAGGGATGAGAAAACACTTCTAGTCCCTCTAGGCAAAGGCCAATCAGGCTCTGCAGGCAGATGGGGGGTTCTTTCAGGAGCCCACATGCCACTTCCCATCATGCCCTGGCCTCTCTAGGGCTCCCCTGATGGGAGTCATTTGGAAAAACAAATCTACCGACCTTCACAGGTTAACCCCTGCCTGCCTCCCCTCCAGACCTGGCCCTGTGCAGAGCTGCACTGGGAACCAGACATCTGGGTCCCCTGACCAAACACCTCCCTCCCCCACACCCCAGGGGCATGCTCCTGTCCTGACAACTGTGCTCCTGGCTGGCATCTGCTATGCCTTGTCCTGGTGCAGCAGTGGAGGAGGGGAGGGGTGCAGGCGGTGGGGCTATGCCTTGCAGGCAGTGCCTCTGGGGACTCTGTACCCCAACCCATTCACGTCACCTCTCTGTCTCTACAGGAAGGGGAGACTCCACAATGCCCTGGAAGCCCCCAGTCTGAGGGCATCATGTGACCCCTGAGGCACAGAGCACTGGATTCCTGAGCTCCCTGTCTGGAAGGAAGTCTGGAAGGGAATGGTGGGTTTGGAGAGAAGGACATCTCTTACCCCTTCCGCCTCTGAATCTTCCACTCTCAGCATTTTTTTCCTCTCCCCGCCAATCCCCCAGGAGAGCCACTTTGTCTACGTGGTCCCATCCCCCCAAACTACACAGTGTTTAGCCTGAGGACTAATTTAAAGCAGCCCCCTAGCCCAATGGATGGGCCCTCAAAGTGGGGGACACAGGACAGGACCCAGAGGCAGAAGTTCAGGACATCAGTCTAGCTTGACCTTTCAGTTCTCTGAGCTTCAATTTCCCGTCTGCACAGTGGGTTCAGTTACTTAATGGTGCCTAGTTCTCAGCTCCTTCCCATCCTGGCCCCCTTTCCCATTCAGCGGTTCTAGAAATGACCTCTAAGACTACCCCTCCCCCCACTTTGGTTCTTATTCAGGCTTTACTAGGATTAGGATCGCTGTTTCAAACGCAGAAATGGAGGGCATCTATCCATCCTTCTTTTTCAAGGTCCTTCTCATTTCCCAGGGAATGGAGAGGAAAACAACCTTAATGTGGGAAACTGACTGCTTTCCCTGGTGGGAAGTCCTTCTGAGAGCTACCCCCAGTCTTCATGTCCCAGTAGGGAAATAGACACGTTCTGGCTGGAAATTCAGCGTTTAGCCTCCCAGTCTGCTGGGAGGGAGATGGGGCTCCAGGAGACAGGGCTGGGGACTCACCCTCTCTCGTGTCCAGGCCAAATCCCAAGGAGAGGAGGATTGCAAGCAGGCCGGCTCCCCATGGCCACAGACTGGGCACTGCCATTGTCCTGGTCCTGTCTTGTGCCCAGTCCTGGCTCCTCTCCAGATGGCTCCAGGGAGTAGAAGGGTCTGACGGGTCCTAAGGGACACACGGAGGCAGGCTTCAGGGGGAAAGGGAAGGGAAGGGGCA
The DNA here is from genome assembly GCA_006410635.1 of Cephalophus harveyi. Lineage (NCBI taxonomy): Eukaryota > Metazoa > Chordata > Mammalia > Artiodactyla > Bovidae > Cephalophus > Cephalophus harveyi. The sequence goes on from SJYT01003212.1 coordinate 436,822, forward strand.
GAACTACAAAGAATCCTGCATAGAGATGGCAGGAGACAGAAAGAAGTAATGAGAGACACAGAGACACAGACAGTGACAGGCCGCTGGAGCCAGAGACTCAATGTGCATCCGGAGACAGAGAGATGAGGACGGAGATGCAGACAGCAACCGGGAGACTCCAGCTTCCAGGGGAAAAAGTCACACAGGGTGCTGAGCAAAAGACAGCGCCAGAGGCCTGGTCAACCCCGAGGGCGGGGGCAGAAGCCCGGGGAACAGGCCGAGGACAGCAGCTGGGGGTCCCAGGGCGCGCGGGACTCTCTGGGGAGAGTCTTCCCGGATCCCTCCGGGCGCGCTCGGCTCCCCAGCGCCAGCTGGCCGCGCTTCCGCGGTATCTCCCAGGGCGGCACGCAGGGGCCGCGCCCAGCTCCCGCTTCCCCGCCCCAGACCCAACGGATTGGTTTACTGGGACCTCTCGGCTCTCTCCGCCTCTCCCGCCAACCAAAATATTTAGCCTGACAACTCAAGGGTGGACAGGTCTGTTGGGGAAATAAGGCCCAAATGCCGGGGGATGGTAGGCCTAGAACAGAGCTCCCCCAACCCCGCTGCAGCTGCGGTGGGTCCCTTCACCCCCGCCCCTGAGGACTTCTCCCAGGTGGGGTGCACGGCTAGCCGGAGCGGCAGGAAGCAGCCCCCACCCCCGGGGAACGGGTGGTTCTGAGTTCTGCTACCCGCTGCCTTGACACCTGCGGGGTAACTAAGCTTGAAACCTGGCGGTTATACGACCCATCTCCGGAATAGCCAAGCCCTTCGCTTCTCCGAGGCCCTCGCAGCCTCCTTAGGAGGCTTTTGGCGCGAGGCTCTGTCCCAGTTAAGTCCCTTGGTTCCAACCAAAATCGTCGTGGAAAGGGCAGTCACCCCGTGGGCTCCGCCTCTGTCTCGCCACCTTCCTGAATTCGGGCTACTCGGTGGTCGGTCTCTGTCTCTTTCTTGGGGAATTGGGGGGAAGATGTGTTCTGGGGCCCTGGTGGGGAACATTCTCCCCTCGGAGGGCTTCCTTTGTGAGTTCCTTTAGAGTCCCTCCCCCAGGACCCCTCTTCCTTCCCCTTCCCAGGCATGAGGCCCGCGGGGTGAAGGGGCTGGGACCTGTCCTCTGGCTGGTGCTGGGGACCAGGGGCTTTCCGGGTGCACGGCCTCCCTGGACCGACGTGTCCCCAGCTCCGCCCGCGGGCGGCTCCCGAGTCCGAGGAGCTAAGAGAAGATCTATTAATTTCTCCGCGCAGAAATCGATGCTCTTGTCAGAGCGGCGATCGATGCTTGCCCAGCCCAGCTTGGCCCTACCCTGCCTGAGGGCCAGTGATGGCTGGCCCGGGTCAGTGGATGACGCTGGGTCGCCGGGCGCAGCCCAGTGGGGGGCTGCAGACTGCGCCCCGACCCACCCAACTCCGGTGGAGCTCACCCCTTGCGCGCGGGCTGCCAGCGCCACCCTGTGGTCTCTCCTGGAAATCGGCGTCTCCGTTCCCAAGTCTCCATTCTCCGGCGGTTTGGGGGCGACATCATCCCTTTCTGTCTCTTCTCTTTTTCATTCTCCAGCTCCTGCGTTTGGTTTCTTGGGAATCCCTCCCCATTTCTTTCTAGGGTTTAAGGAGTATTTCCCCTAATTTATCCCAAGTGACATGCACACTTCCTCAGGTACGCGCACCATGCGTAGTGAGATCTGAGGCCGGGGGCTGCCTAGGATGACCTGGGCTATCATGGTTTCCAAGCTCAGTCATCTCCCCTCCCAGCTAAATGCAGCGGCTTTAGGCTGGGAAAAATAATGTATCAACTTCCCAGTCGCCCCATTCCCAGCAGACACCTCTGAGGCTTTCTGAGGCTGCCCCTCCGCATCTACCGGAGCTGCGGGGACCTTGGGGGAGTAGGCTGGAGCAGGGGGACCTCGGAAAAGGGTTGGGGCAGAGTTCGCGACTTAGAAGAGGAGAGGGCGGGGTTGGAGACAGAAGGGGCGGGGCGAGGTCGGGCGGGGGCCTCTGGCTCCGCCCTTTCCTGGCGGCTGGTCTTTAACACCGCCCAGCGCACATGTCGGGGGAGGCCCGGCAGCGGTAGCTGCAAGCGCACAGACGGCTGCCCGGCCGCGGCGAGGCGGGCGCCGTCGCGATGCTACGAGGCGGACGGGACGGGCAACCTGGCGGGCACCTCCGGGCTACAGGGCCGGGAAGCCTGCTGGCCTGGTTGATGCTGGCATCTGCGGGCGCTGCATCCTGCCCCGATGTCTGCTGCCCCCACGGCCCTTCGGGGCTGCGCTGCACCCGGCCGGGGGCCCTGGATAACCTCCGCCACCTGCCAGGAGCCGAGAACCTGACGGAGCTGTGAGTGTCTGGAGAGCCAGGGGGCGCGGGGACAGGCGGGCATGGCCGTGCCCCGTGGGCGCGGACTCACCGCTTGCGTGCTAGATCAAGAGGGGCGGGTGCGGCGGGAGACTGATAACACAAGCCAGTCTCGGCTGTGCCTCGGTTTTCCTCTGCTGCCCTGACAGCCTCCGCAGTTACTGCCTGGATGCTGGGCTCAGGGCAGCTTAGGTGCTAGCTTCGAGGAGAGGAAGCGGGGGGGCTCTCTGTGGACCAGATCCGAGAGAGCCCAGCCTTCTAGAAATCGCTTTCTGGAGCTCAGCCAGGAGCCCACCCTCTGCCCTATACAGAAGGCGGTTATCTGCAGAGAACACTCCTCACCCCCAGTTTGGTACCCTTACCATTTTCCTTTCCCAGGGATAAATCCTCCCTTACCCCCTTCCTTGTCATGACCAGGCAAAGTCAGCTCTTCTCTCTTGAATTGGAAATTGAACTGAAATAGGTGGGAGGCGCTGAGGGGCCACAGCTTGGTGATTGAGCTCTCCTCTCCCCATTTCCACCATCTCTCCTCCCCACCACAGCTTGATGTGGAGGTAGGAAATGAGAGCCCCTCCAAGCTCCCCTCTCCCCATCCCCATCTCCTTCACCACCCTTTTCTCCCTACTTTGGATAGGGAGACAGGGCCCTTGCTGAGAGATTCTCCTCCCTTCCAGACCTGAAACTGGGAGGAATCGCCAACGTTTGCAGTACTCTGACATCCTGCATTAATTGGTTACAAAATACTCAAGTACTTTTTAGCAACTGGTGAAACTTATGGGAGTATTCTATAATAATTGGCTTAGAGATACTCAAGCATCATATGATGGTGTCTGGAAAATACTTGAGTATTCTATGTGGCTGGTGGGGCCAGCAAGACTTCTAGAAGAAAAAAGGACCTGCTAGAATATCCTCCTCCTATTAGGCCTGGGGTTAGACAGTGGGCAAGGAACCCTGGCTTCATGCAGTAATAGGCTGAAAAGTATCTGTGGCAGGGGCCATCAATGTCTGGAAGTGACTTGAGCAGCCTACGATAATTGGCACTGAGTTACTCGGGTATCTTGTGGTAATTAACGGGAAGGTACTCAATCTCGCTCCCTGATGGCCCTAGGGAGGCCAGGAGGAGAGATGGCCTTGTCTTCGTCTGGACCTAGGTTTCTGCATGATGGGAGGGGGCCTGAAGTCCAGACTGCCACCCCCAGTCCTGTGCATTTATCACTCTGGGTCTGCAAAGCAGGGTCTAGGCTTTTGAATGTTCCCCATCAGCACTCTCTTTTCCTGATTCCCTTTCAAGCCCCTCGTGGGTCCAGCAGGGGGGAAGTGGGAGTGGGGAGTGTGGACAGGTCGGGGCCGGGGGCTGGAAGCCATGCAGGGTATGAGTGGAGCTGCCTCTCTGGGTGGGGCAGCAGTCTAACCCCTGCCTCCATCTGCAAGATCCCCTCCTCCTCCTTCACCCGCAGAGCTAACGAGGAGATAATGGACTCGAATAGACAGATTGATTATGAATCCAAACGAATGAGGCAGCTTTGAGCACGCTTCCTGACAGTTTGCACATACTCGGCCACCCTACCTTCTCACTCTCTCCCCAGGTCCCTCACCTCCTCCTGAGGTCCCTACACCTCTAGGCTCTCTTGGCAGAAGCTGGGGGGTGAGTAGGTAGGATAGGGACCAACTCTCAGAGTCACTGGAATTTACTCCCTAGACCTCAGGGGACTGATGACCTGGCACCTGGGTGTCCTGCAGGGGCCAAGTCTGGGAAGGGCTGGCAGTGTGTGTATGTGCGGGGAGTGGTCATTCAGGCTGGCCCTGGTTCCCACAGGCTGAGGAAGCACAGGGTAGAGGGAGAGAGTTCTGAGAACAGGCAGTGAGTCAGGAGCCCCTGTGTGTGTGTGCGGCAGGGGTGGGGGGTATTGTGGGGAGACATGACTTGCCCCTGCAAGGGCAGCTGACTTCTCAGGAACTCCCTGGTGTGTGAGATCCAGAAGCTGGGCAGGGCCCCAGGGCAGCAGGGAAATCCCCCAGCCCTGCATGCCTGCTTTTACTTCTTTCTTTCTCTCCCCCTATCTTGCTTTCTCTGGCTCTCTGTGCTTATCTCTCTGTCTCTCTTTTCTTATCTGTCTTTCTCCTTGTCTGTCTCTGTCTCTCTGCCAGTCTCTTCCTGTCAGTTCCTCTTCCTAGGTGTCTCTGTTTTGCTATCTCTTTGTTTTTCTGCACACCGCCCCCGCCCCCCCACCCCGAGCCTTCCCACTGCCCTCTCACTGTGTGAGACAGCCAGTCGATGCCTCTTCACATTCCCAACTCTGACTCCCTTCTCTCGTGGCCCCTTTCTCCTCCCTGGGTCCCTCCTGGGGCAGGGAGGGGCTCAAGGGGTCCTTGACTGACAGCCTGTATGCCTGTCACTTGCTTTGCTGAAAGATGCCAGGGTTGGGGGGTGGAGAATGGAGGGGTTTATACTTGAGTGTGGGGAGGGGCCAGTGGCTTTAAGGGGGAGAGGGTGGCATGTGTGTGTGTGTGTGTATGTGTGTGTGCGCGTGCCCTCGAACACATGCCCAGTAGTATGGATGAGCCCAGACCACTACCAGTGGTCTCTGAGCGGGTATGTTTGGGAGCGTGTATTTTCATGGCCCCAGGCCTTCCTTTGTGTTGGGTGGGGCAATGGCAGTGATGAGCGTAGGCCCCTCATGGATGCAAGTGTTTGAGCATGACCCACCATTGTTGAGCATGTGGAGGAGAGGCTCTGTGTTTAAAAGCAGGACGCCAGGATACAAATGGACTCATGTGTGTCTATGCATGCGAGTAATGCCCACACATTCTCACATGCATGTACATGTGTGTGCATGAGTGAGCTATGTGGCTATGTGTGTCTGTATGGGAGAGTGTAAATGTGCACATGGGGACATCTGTGGGTTCACGCATGCATGTGCTGGTGTATGTGAGGAGGTGCATCTCTGTGTATATCTTTACACATCTCTGTGTGTGTGCTTGAATGTGTGAGAGCATGCATGTGTGATAGTGTGAGGATGCAGGCATGGGACTGTGCGACCCACAGGCCGTGGGTTTCTGTGCATATGTGGATGGGCCTGCCTGTGCATGGTTACACGTGTAAACAGGTCTCTGTGTGACTGGATGCCTGTGGGTGCAAGTGGTCGGGAGGGAGGGAGGGAGGCCGGTGAGTGTGGGGACTCGCGTGTGGGCCTGGGCCCTTGTGATTCCCGTCCCCTCTCCCCACAGCTACATCGAGAACCAGCAGCATCTGCAGCAGCTGGAGCCCAGAGACCTGACGGGCCTGGGGGAGCTGAGGAAACTGTGAGGGGCTCCGCACAGGGCCTGGGGACCGGAGGGTCAGGGAGGGTGCTAGGCCCGAGGGCGTGAGGGGAGGGCGTGGAGAACTGTGTAGATGTGTATAAGAGACAGTTCCCACTGCTCTCTCACTGTGTGAGACAGCCAGTCGATGCCTCTTCACATTCCCAACTCTGACTCCCTTCTCTCGTGGCCCCTTTCTCCTCCCTGGGTCCCTCCTGGGGCAGGGAGGGGCTCAAGGGGTCCTTGACTGACAGCCTGTATGCCTGTCACTTGCTTTGCTGAAAGATGCCAGGGTTGGGGGGTGGAGAATGGAGGGGTTTATACTTGAGTGTGGGGAGGGGCCAGTGGCTTTAAGGGGGAGAGGGTGGCATGTGTGTGTGTGTGTGTATGTGTGTGTGCGCGTGCCCTCGAACACATGCCCAGTAGTATGGATGAGCCCAGACCACTACCAGTGGTCTCTGAGCGGGTATGTTTGGGAGCGTGTATTTTCATGGCCCCAGGCCTTCCTTTGTGTTGGGTGGGGCAATGGCAGTGATGAGCGTAGGCCCCTCATGGATGCAAGTGTTTGAGCATGACCCACCATTGTTGAGCATGTGGAGGAGAGGCTCTGTGTTTAAAAGCAGGACGCCAGGATACAAATGGACTCATGTGTGTCTATGCATGCGAGTAATGCCCACACATTCTCACATGCATGTACATGTGTGTGCATGAGTGAGCTATGTGGCTATGTGTGTCTGTATGGGAGAGTGTAAATGTGCACATGGGGACATCTGTGGGTTCACGCATGCATGTGCTGGTGTATGTGAGGAGGTGCATCTCTGTGTATATCTTTACACATCTCTGTGTGTGTGCTTGAATGTGTGAGAGCATGCATGTGTGATAGTGTGAGGATGCAGGCATGGGACTGTGCGACCCACAGGCCGTGGGTTTCTGTGCATATGTGGATGGGCCTGCCTGTGCATGGTTACACGTGTAAACAGGTCTCTGTGTGACTGGATGCCTGTGGGTGCAAGTGGTCGGGAGGGAGGGAGGGAGGCCGGTGAGTGTGGGGACTCGCGTGTGGGCCTGGGCCCTTGTGATTCCCGTCCCCTCTCCCCACAGCTACATCGAGAACCAGCAGCATCTGCAGCAGCTGGAGCCCAGAGACCTGACGGGCCTGGGGGAGCTGAGGAAACTGTGAGGGGCTCCGCACAGGGCCTGGGGACCGGAGGGTCAGGGAGGGTGCTAGGCCCGAGGGCGTGAGGGGCCTGGGCGGACCGGGGTGGCTGAGGACTGAGGGGCTGGCTGGCCGGAGAGCTTGGTGGCCTCGGGTCCAGGGTTGCCGAGGAGGTGTTTGGGGCTCAGCCCTAGAGACTGGGGGGCTGGCGTGGGCGGAGAGCAGGAGTCCAGGTAACTAACTGCTCCCCTCGGTGTCGACCCCGCTGTGCCCTCCCCAGCACCATCGTGAAGAGCGGTCTCCGTTCTGTGGCGCTAGATGCCTTCCATTTCACGCCGCGCCTCAGTCGACTGTGAGTGGCTGGGGCTGGGCAGGGCGGGCTGGGGAGACACCTAGGCTTGGGCGGCTAATGGGCTTGGCCCTCCCCAGGGCACTGTTCTGAGAACGGCCCCAGCCTGGTTAGGGAAGTCATCCCACCCATTCTCCTGGGCCTTTTTCCCATCCACTTCAGGGATGGTGATCCTCTCAGCTCTCGCCCCTGCCAACTAGAAGGTCCTTCTTGCTGTCTCGCTTCCATGCTTCATGCTGCAGGACACTTCTCATAGGTGTCTGCCTTGGTTTTCTTCCTGGGGTTCAGACACACGCAGTCCAAAGGGGGCAAGGATCAGGAGCGGGACCCTGGGTTCTGACTAGGACTCTGTCTCCCAACCATTTCCTGACCTCTGGGATGTCCTGGGAGCTGGGGCATCAGATCAGTCACTTGGCACACTCCCCTGGGAGTCACAGGCACCCCTTTTGTAGAGAGAGACCTCCAAAGGCAAGACCCTTAGAGTCCCTGGTAAACCATCCCCTGGCCTCCTGAGGGTAGGAGTTCAGCTCCTCCTTTGCACCTGGGGCAGGTGGGGAGATGGGAAGTGTGGTGGGAGCCTCTGACTCACGGAGTTGTGCTGGGGACTCTCAATTCTCTGTTGTGCCCTGTGATTTAACAACAGTGACAGGATAGGGTGATGTTACCTCCCTGACTAGGTGTGGGGGCTTCAGTTAAAAATGCTTACTCAGTGACACCTCACAATGCTTATTGTCAGTGAATCTTCACCGTTAGCCTGGTGAGAGAGGTAGCGTCATCCCCATTTTGTAGATGAGGATTCAGAGAACCAGCCAGGTTAAGGTTCTGGGCTGAGGTCATATAACTGTAAGCGGCAGGACGGAAGTACCCTCAGCTCTGCCTGTTAAAATGGGTCTTGCTGATGACCCCTGTGTAGTGGCTACTCAACTCAGCCCCCACAAACTGAAAGACAGCTAGGCAAGGAGAAGGGTCAGGGCAGGCCCCGCAGAAGCAGAAGGTCGCAGGTGTGGCAGCTCCAGTCCTGGAGCCGGCCCCTCGCTGAAAAACTCATTTTCTCTGTCTCTGCAACTAGGGGCTGGGGGCCTGGGGTCCCTTTCCTTAGTCCTTGAGGAGGGGAAGGAAGGAGGCGTGGGGAGGGGACCTGAGGAAGGACTCTGAGTTCCGAGGCATCCGGCAGAGGGCAAGCGAGTGTGGGAGCCCATCCTCCCCTCCTCGCTGGCCCTGTCCTGGGCTCAGCGGGAGCACAGATGGAGCCCCTGCCCCCAGCTGGGGCCTCAGCACTCTGCCAGCTGGGGCCAAGGGTGGGGGAGGGGGAGCGGCTGTTCCTTCAGACCCCCTCCTCCCTGGGGTCTGGGAGGGGGTTAAGTGGGGTTAACCCTTGTTGTCCCAGGGAGAAGATGGGACTCAAAGAGCCTAACCAGTCCCCCCACCCAATGCCTCGCCCACGGGCTACTTGTAGTTGCCAGGGCCAGGGTGGGGGAGCCAGATGTCCGCTTCCTCCTGGCTCCTCCCCTCGCTCACAACGGGTCAGACCGAGGTCGGGTCACTCAAGGGGTCTGTCTGCTCTGTCTCAACTCCTGCAGGAATCTCTCCTTCAACGCTCTGGAGTCTCTCTCCTGGAAGACGGTCCAGGGCCTCTCCTTACAGGAACTGTGAGTGTGGGAGCTTCCAGGGCAAGGGCAGCAAGTGTGAGAGTGTGTGTGTTCTGTGTGGGCCCTCGAGTGCCTGTACGTCTCTGTGAAGGTATGTCACTGTGTCTGTATGGAACTGTTGGGGGGGGCAGGGGTTCTCTGTGGGGATGGCATGTTTGGCTGTCCATATGCATGTCTGTGAACCACCCCCCTCCCCGCATCAAAGCAGAGGCTGTGGGTCCCTGCAGCCACTGAGGGGATTATTGCCCCGGGCACATTTGGGGTGGGAGTGGGGGCGTGGAGAACTGTGTATTCTCAGGGCCTGGGGCTTGCACAGTTCTCTGGGCCTGTGCACAAGGGCATATCTGCCCACATTCCTAGCACACCAAGCTCGTGAGGTGGGTGGACAGCAGTGGGATGTGTTTGGTGGGCACCGGAGGCCTTTGGGTCACTCCAGAAAGCAGTGAGTGCCCTTCCCTCCTTGCCACCCTACTCGGAGCCCTCACCTGGCTTGCCACCCTGGGGAGCCTGGGTGGGGCAATTCTGTATAGCCTGTAGCTGGCTGTCTTTGATTTTGGGCATTCTGTTTCTTTCAATGTCTCGTGAAAGGGGTCCATGAGAGGAACTTCTCCCATGTCCCCTCTCCTTCACCTCTAGACAGTCCACCCTGTTGTCTAACTGCACTCCCTCTTGCTGTAGACCTTCCTTCACATCTGCCCTTCCCCTGACTCTCTCTCTTCCCCTCACACCCACCAGAGTCCTGTTGGGGAACCCCCTGCACTGTTCCTGTGCCCTGCTCTGGCTGCAGCGCTGGGAGGAGGAGGGGCGGGGAGGAGTGCGGGAACAGAAGCTCCAGTGTCCCGGGCAGGGGCCCCTTGCCCTCATGTCCAACGCCAGCTGCGGTAGGTGCTGCAGGTGGTGTGAGGGGCTAGGAAAGGGGGGCACACCTGGGGAGAGGGCATTGGGCAGGGCTCAGGGGCGAGCCCTGAAGGGAGGACTGGGGGAGAGAGCTGGGGGAAACTGAAGGTTGAGGGGGCAGGGGCAGGGTCACCGGGGAGGGTGGGGGGAGGATCAGTGTCCCCAGGCAGGATTCGGAGGCCTCTCCCAGCTCTCACACCCCTCGGGCACCAGGTGAGCCCACGCTGAAGATCCAGATGGCCAATGCGTCCGTGGATGTGGGGGCCGACGTGTGGCTGCAGTGCCAGGTGGAGGGGCAGGACTTGAAGCAGGCTGGCTGGATCCTCACGGAGCTGGAGGGGTCAGCCACAGTGATGGTGAGAAGCCCTCCACTGTCCCCGCCCCCACGACCCCCCGTCGGATGCACCCAAGCACAGGGAACAAAGACAGGGAAAGAGAGATAGCAAATAAGAAGCACATAAAGGATGAGAGGTGGACCGAGATGGTTTAGACCCTTGGGACTCAGGCCTGTGCTGTTGGGTAGCTATAGGCACACCACATGCCCTCAGGGCAGACCTTGGTCCAGCAGGGACCCCAGGCTCCACTGATCAGCTAGAGCTTAGGTCCCCACTCTGGGAAGATATGCTGGCTGCAAAGAGAGAGGGTCACAGAGCCCTCCCATATTGGAGCTGACCCGGGGAACCCAACACACCAGCTCTCCAATCCACCTTTCTAGATCAGGACACTGAGGACCACGGAGACGGAGCAACATCTGTGGTCCTATACCCAGGCCAGTTCTTCAGGGTCTTCCAGTCATTTTCTAGAGAATTCAGAAGCAGCATCCTCCTGGGTGTGTGATGAGCATATTAGTAAGGGAGGCACAGTTCTGGTTTCAGCTCTCTCACTAATTAATCCTTGGAGTGACTTTTGGAAAATCCCCCAATCCGCCTGCATTTTGGTTTTCTTATCTGTCAGCTGAGGAGATGGACATGATGGCCTTCAGGTGTTCTGCCTGCCTCTGGGCACTTGCTGGCCTCTAGCTCTCTTATCCAGTTTGGGCATCTTCCCAGATCCTGCCCTTTGTCCTTAGGCTGGCAACAGGCAGCCAACAGTAGCCATCACTGACTCAGGAGGTTTCACGGGCAAGGACAGCAAGGGTTGACATTGGGCTGTGCCCACCCAAAAGCTGGCCCTGCGTGGTGGGCACACAGAGTTCAGGCCCTGGAAGGAGTCGGGCCAGTGAAAGCAGGTGTGGCGTCTAGTTTGGAGGCTCTCGCTTTGGAAAGGGAATCAACCCCAGAATTGCTGGTGGTCCCTTGGGCTTCCCAAATGACTCAGTGGTAAAGAATCCACCTGCCAAGCAGGAGACTGGGTGTGGAAGATCCCCTGGAGAATGGAATGACAACCCCCTCCAGTACTCTTGCCTGAGAAATCCCACGGACAGAGGGGGGCCTGGTGGGCTACAGTCATGAGGTCGCAAAGAGTCAGATATAGCGATTAAACAACAACAGCCTGGAGCAACATTGAAGGAGGAACCACTGGAGTCCTGAGCAGGGAGTCTAGACACGGAAGGGGGGCCACTGACCACCGAGGGGCCCCACCTGTCCCATAGATCAGAGCCTCTAAGGATGAGTAATGGAACAGCAGACAAGGCAGAAGCAAGAGGCTAGCCATGACCATCAGTAGAGAGTCCTTTGCTAAGCTATATGTTTGGAGAAATTCCAGATTTTTGCTGTTCTCTTTGGGAGTTTCACTTCTGTCTTCTAGAGACTTCCTGTAGAAAAGCCATCCCCTAGCTTAAATAGAGGGGAGGGGAGGCTGGTCCCCATCAGGTCACCATCAGGAGAGTGGCAGAACAGCTCAAAGGGAAGAGTTCATGGGATGCCATATTCCAGGGTGACTTAGAGGAGATGGAACAGCCGAGAGAAGCTTAGGGCAGGGCTTCCCCTTCAGGTGGCTGGAACTCAGGGCTTGCACAAGAGGCTGGACAGCTCTTCTGGAATCTTTGAACTCACATATTCCAGTCGAAGCCCGGAGAAACTTCACCTTCCCTGGCATTCATTCAAGGGATTCCACATTCACGAAATTTCCAGAAAAATCAGATTTGCCCACTACTTCATTTATTTTCATCATTTATGAAAATAGCTTTCTAAAAATGTCAAAAGATCATTTTGTCTACCTCCTCAGTTTACAAAATAAGAAAATCTTTGTTCAGCAAGATTAAAAATTGTCTTAGGGCCATATAACCTCCGTGGTGTCTCAGGAAGAGAATCTGAATCTGAGTCAATCTTTTGATGATGATTCAGAACCAAGTCACTTAGCTTCTCTCTAACTTCACCCTCTTTTTCCATCTGCCGAAGGTTTTCATCACTGTTCTTCTGTTGCTTCTAACTGCTGCCCTGTTATCAGCATCATCTCTTTGTTTCTGATCTTCCTTGGGCTGAGACTAAATTTCTTAGAATTATGTGTTAAACAAGAATGAGTAGGTGGTGAGGTCCTAGCTGGTTTTCCAATAGGTTGTGTACATTTCTATACTTGGGATTTGTGACATATATTCAGCTGTTCAGATGGGTGGTTTTATGGTTTGGGAGACTTTGCGCTTATTTTGAGGTTACTGGTTGTGTTCTGGATTTTTCAGATCATTAAATCAGTGATCCAAGAGAAGATGTAAACAGGCTCTGAAGGAGGGCCATTCTCTGCCATATTCTCTCCCACACCTCTTCCCTTCCTGTCCCTCCCTCTCTTTTCCACCTGGAGTCAGAGGGGTTCCCCAAAGACATCAGCTCTGCGGCCCCCCAGCCCCCTGCCCAGCTGCCTCCAGCCTCAAGCCAGCTGAAGCTCTTCTTGATTTTCCCTTCTTTTCTCTGACCCAGCAATCTGGGAGTCTGCCGTCCTTGGGGCTGACCCTGGTCAATGTCACCAGTGACCTCAATAGGAAGAACGTGACGTGCTGGGCGGAGAATGATGTGGGCCGGGCTGAAGTCTCCGTCCAAGTCAATGTCTCCTGTGAGTGCCAGTGACTGCCTCTGCGCCCACCCCGTCCCTGCTTCCCTGAAAAGAGGATGGGAGGGTTGGGGGCTGCAGGAAAGGGGTGGGATGTACGTGTGTCCACAGCTGCTCCCTCCCAGCTGTTTCCAGATTCCCATGAACTGATCCTTTGAGGGAAGTCCTGGGGGCTTGTCAAGTCCAGAGGGATGGAGAGGGATTTCTTTTTGGGCCCCTGCCCAAGTCTTGCTACCTGAGGCCCTCAACACCAGCTACATCCATTCTCTCTGCTCCCTTGTATTTCTTCACGTTCATTCCTCTGTAGGACTTTTGCCCTACTTCCTAGTTTTAAAAGAAGAAATTCTCCATGCGAGTTTCTCTTTAGGCTCACTGCCTAATTTCTCTAGGTCTGCCAACAAATTATTTAAAATCTTCTACATTGTATAAATTTTTCTTCTTTTCTTGGGAAACATATTATACATAGATATGTACATAAAACATATACACTTTAAACAATAATTCAGCTTACAGACACTTCAGAAGATACCCCCTTCTCCCCATTCAGAACCCCATCCTTCTCCTCCACCCCATTCTGACTTTTGCGACAATCATCTCCTTGCTTTTAAAAATAATTTTACACACATATGCTTCCCTATCAGCATGGTTGAGTTTTGTCTGATCCTGTATATTATATAAATGGAATCATATATTATTTTGTGTCTAATTTCTTCTGCTGTACATTATATTTGTAAGATTCATTCATGTTAACTGGAGTAACAGTTAGTTCATTCATGCCACTGCATGAATGCTGGCTGGAATTCCAGTGTCAACTGTGTGTATGTATGCTCCTCTGTCCATGGGATTTTCCAAGCAAGAATACTGGAGTGGGTTGCCATTTCCTTCTCCAGGGGAACTTCCCACCTAGGGATCGAACCCGTGTCTCTTACATCTCCTGCACTGGCGGGTGGATTCTCTAGCAATAGTGCTTCACCCAGTTCTTGTCCACTGAGAAACCCCATGTGTGTGTGTGTATACACACACACATATATATGTATATATATACTTTTTTCTATTATTGAAGGTCTTTTACTTCTTTCAGGTTGGGTCTATTTTAAACCCATATCTTTTTCCAAAAAAGTTTAAAAATTATATATATATATTTGCTTGTTTGATCTTTTAGGCCCCTTCCAGATCCCCTTAAGCTTGACTACACTAAATTTTTCTGGATTCCCTCATCCGAAAGATTCCATGTCTAATTTCCATAAGCTGGAACCCTACTTCTCTAGGACTGTTACTTATTTGCTTTAAACCCACCACTTAAATTCTTTAAGCTTCTGCATGTATACACCTGCTGCCCGACTTTATTTAAGACTTACTGTCAGCTTTCTTCAAAACACCTCTCCTTGTGAATTTCTTGGAGCCCGCTGACCAGTCTCTCTTAGGCTTGCCCCCTTTTGACTGTCCACCCTCAGCCTCCCCGGGACACCTCCTGACTCTCACTGCCACCCTCTCCGGCCCGCAGTCCCGGCCAGCGTGCATCTGCAGACCGCCGTGGAGCAGCACCACTGGTGCATCCCCTTCTCGGTGGACGGGCAGCCGGCGCCCTCCCTGCGCTGGCTCTTCAATGGCTCGGTGCTCAACGAGACCAGCTTCATCTTCACCGAGTTCCTGGAGCTGGCAGCCAACGAGACGGTGCGCCACGGCTGCCTGCGCCTCAACCAGCCCACCCACGTCAACAACGGCAACTACACGCTGCTGGCGACCAACCCCCTGGGCCAGGCCGCCGCCTGGGTCATGGCCGCCTTCATGGACAACCCTTTCGAATTCAACCCTGAGGACCCCATTCCTGGTGCGAGGGCCACCCTGAACCCTGCTCTCCCACTCCCTGGGCCCCAACCGGGTGCAGATACAGGTGTCCGCAGAGGCCTGGCCCACTTCCCACTGAGATCCTGACCCTGGAAGTTGGAGGGCCTGGTGCCAGACGGAAAGTAGCCTGGAGTTCTGGTGTCCAGCTCTGTGCTGGCTTCCTTGCCCCAGCCTTCCCCAGCCCCAGGAGTCCTGTACCCCCGAGTTATTCCATGCACTAGGGCTGGCTGAAGAGAGAGCCGTGAAGCAGGGCATCCCTGGCCCAGCTGGAGCAGCTCTGCCTCCCCTTCCCACTCCCACCCACGAAGGGATGAGTCCAGAGGGGAAGGGGACTCACTGCTCTTTCCCTCCATGTGATCGCTCTCTCTCCTCCCTCCTGCTGCAGTCTCCTTCTCGCCAGTGGGTGAGTAGCCCAGGCCGGAGGGCAGGTTCTGTCTGGTCCCTGGAGCTGGGAGCTGCTGCTGGGGCAGGGGGCACAGTTAACTTGACCCTTGAGGGTTCAGCTGGGGCCAAGGTGGGGAGTCTGTGGAGGAGATACAACCTGTGACAAAGCCTTTCTATCCTGTGTCCCCACAGACACCAACAGCACTTCCGGAGACCCGGTGGAGAAGGATGAGACTCCTTTTGGGGTGAGCATGGGAAGTGGAAGCTTGTCCAGGGCTTAGGACAGGAGGCTCCTCTGTATGTCATTTCCAGTCAGAGCACAGAGAGCGCGAGAGTCTGGCCTGAGCTCCATCAGCACCTTCACAGCCAGGACTCGGGGGCCAGGGGAGAAGGCAGGTGTGGGGGCCTGGCTCTGGGCGTCTATGCAGGATGCAGAATTAGTTGACTAGTGGGGAGCTCTGAGGGCTCAGGATGACCCCTAGATCCAACCACCCCATACCCCCAGGTCTCCATGGCCGTGGGCCTGGCCGTTTTTGCCTGCCTCTTCCTTTCTACAACATTTCTTGTGCTCAACAAATGTGGACGCAGGAACAAGTTTGGGATCAACCGTGAGTAGAGGGGCTGCGGAGGGGCCGTCAGTCTGTCTTCCTGGCTTTATTTCCTCCTGGTTTCGACTCTTTATTTCCGACTCTATCCTCTGTGTGGGGGCCTGGGCACAAATGGGGTTCTAGAGAGTGGGTATTTGGGATACATGAGGACTTGTGAGTGTGAGTGTGTCGGTGCTGAAGCGAGGGTAGTTTCAGAAGTAGCGGCTGCTAATTGGTGGCTGGATTGTAGTCAAACGCTAAGTGGATCTGGGAGGTCTGAGCTCTGCGGGGGGGCAGTGGGGGAGTTCTCTGGTGGCCCGCGGGGCCTGGGATTGGACAGGAGCCAGACGGAGAATGGCTGGAGTGCCTCCCCTTCCCCCTGCGACTGTCTTGCCTCCTAGCTCCTCGGTTCTTCCCCGTGCAAGTTAGGAGGCGGGGTTACCTGGCACCCTGCAACCTGGCAGGAGCCAGGGTGTGTGCTTGGGCTGTGACCCCTCCACATGACTGTGTCCTTCCCAGGCCCCGCTGTGCTGGCTCCAGAGGATGGATTGGCCATGTCCTTGCATTTCATGACTCTGGGTGGCAGCTCCTTGTCTCCCACCGAGGGCAAAGGCTCTGGGCTCCAAGGCCACATCATTGAGAATCCACAATACTTCAGTGATGCCTGTGAGGGGCTGGGTCAAGGGTGGGGGCGAGTCTGTGTGTGTTTGTACACGTGTGTGCATGTGAAAAGGTTCTTGGGTGTCATTGCCTTTGCCCACCCCAGGCCCGAACAAGCCTTTCCTCCCAACCCCCCACCACCCACGTCCCCATCACATCATGGGACTTGGTGAAGGCTCACTTTCAGTGTGACCCTCCCTCTTGCCGGGCAACCCCTGTGCCAAGCACAACCCAGCGGGACAGTCCTGTCCTTGCCCCTGTCCCATCCCTCTTCCAAGACTGGGGATCTTGGCTGATCCTGCAAGCCCCCACTCCCAGGTGTTCATCACATCAAGCGCCGAGATATCGTGCTGAAGTGGGAGCTAGGTGAGGGTGCCTTTGGGAAGGTCTTCCTTGCCGAGTGCCACAACCTACTGCCTGAGAAGGACAAGATGCTAGTGGCCGTCAAGGTAAGACCCTGGCCACGAAGTATTGCTAGTCTAGGGCCCACCTCCCAGGGCACTGTCATGCCAGGACAGGCTGCCCAAGACGGGGGAGAGGGGAGAGGCTGGGACCTAGCCTAGTCCATGACTTGGGGGTGGATGCTGGGCCAGCTGGGATGTGGGGTGGGCAAGACTGGGCCCCCATCCAGGGATGTCCGACCGCTACCATCCAGGCGCTGAAGGAGGTGTCTGAGAGCGCCCGGCAGGACTTCCAGCGCGAGGCCGAGCTGCTCACCATGCTTCAGCACCAGCACATCGTGCGCTTCTTTGGCGTCTGCACTGAGGGCCGCCCGCTGCTCATGGTCTTTGAATACATGCGGCATGGTGACCTCAACCGCTTCCTCCGGTACGAGGGCCCGCCCGGCCCTGGCTCTGGCCCCCTGCCCATGGCCTTTCCTCCCTTTCCTACAAGCACATCCTGGCTTGTCTGCTGAACTGTGGGGAGAACACCAGGAAGGAGCAGGAAGGCACAGCTCCTGTCCCCAAGGAGCTCTGAGGCAGATGTGTGGATGTGGGGAGAGTCCGTGTGGAGGGCAGAGTGACTGTCAGGGAGACTGCATAGCGGAAGCCATGAGCTGAAGCTGCAGGATGGCTGGGCTTTGCAGAGCCTGTGCATGCACTTGTGTGTGGCACACAGAAGCCAGTTCCATAGGAGGGGGCAGTGTGGATCACGATGATAACAGCAATAACAAACATTTATCAGGTGCTTGCCATGTTCTAGGCGCTATGTTACATATTTTATGATTCATTTATGACTGTATGTGCTTATACCTATATATCTGAAATAATCTAAATGGATATTTATTTTTCATAGTTACCTAGCATATATGGCAATTTATACTTGAGGAAAATTCTCCCAAATTTCCTTTCTTTGGCTTGAGACAGAACAACTCTGATAGGTTTAATAACTTAAACTTCTAGAAATGTACCCATTTCTCAGATGAGGCTTAGAGAGGTTCAGTGACTTGCCCAAAGGCACACAGGTGACAAATGATCCAGATGTGTGGTGGTCACGTGTTCCATTTGCTGAACTCTTCTTTGACGAGGTGGACCCCCCACCCCCGCCCCCGAGGTCGGAGCAGGATGGAGCAGAAAGGGCCAGGGTTTGGGATCAACTGTGACTTGTTAACTGAGCCTTCCTTGCCACGTAGCTTCCCTCTCTGGCCTCAGTTTCCCCACCAGTAAGAGGGACAATGGGGGACTGTGGTTCTGAATGAGTATCTTTGTACAGTTGATGGTTGTGATTTGGTCTCTAAACATCCCTACTGAGAGTGCTGGGTCATTCATGTAGCCAGGCTGCAGAATTCAGCTGGAAAAGACCCCAGAGTCTGAGCTTATCTTGAGGATGGGGAGGAGCCCCGGGAGGATGTGGAGCAGGAGGGAGGTAAGGTCAGATCCGAGGTTATGTGTGGAGGTGGATTGGCTCAGAGGAATCCAGGTCAAGAGGAGGCCAGAGAGAAGCCCTTCCCCTTGCTCACCAGACATGGTGTGGGCTCCCTGCTAGGGACTGGATATCAGCGAGGACCCATCTGGGGCCCAGGATGTGGGGAGAGCAGCTTTATATGGTAGACAGCGCACGAGGAAACCAGAGGAGGGACTCGTGAAAGCTCCTAGACGAGTCTGGAAGACTTCCCCAAGAGGGGCCGTCTGCCTCTCCTTGCCCCTGGGTTTCTATCTCTGCCTGGTGCACTGGGCCTCCTTTCCCAGCCGCATAACCCACTCCTGTCTCCCATCCCTTGGAGTGGTTTATCAGCCTCCTTTCCTAAGGGCTTGAGTCTCAGTTTAGATGTCTCTTCCTCTAGGAAGCCTTCCCTAACTTCTTCCATCCCTACCCTGAGTGCCCCCAGGCGGCCCTCACACTGCGCTGCTGTAACCCATCTTTTTGCCTCCTACCCTCCACTGTGGCTCTGGTGCCTGGCACACTGGAGGTGTTTACCAAATGTCTGGAATAAACAAAGAAGTAAATGGATGAGGAGAACGTTGGCCAGTAGGAAAAGGGCAATACTGACAAAACCACCAGCTCAGACAGCCTCAGCAGAGGGAATATTTGGGGAATGGTCTGGAGGGGTAGGTGTGGGGAGGAGGAGGGCATCCTGGAAGCCGTGGGAAGGAAGGAGATCCCACAGGAATGGCTGAATACTAAGGGCAAAGGTGAGCGAGACAGAAATGGAGGACTCCCGGGTTTCAGGCTCACAGCCTGGGTGAGGGACATTCCCTTCCGTGAGGCAGGGGCACACCTGGGGGAGGATGCTGAGCATCTTGGCAGGGGTTTAGTCTGACATGCAGCTGGGCAAGAGGTGTAGGAGCCAGTGGGCAGCTAGATGCTGAGGTTGCAGTTTAAGGTGGCTGCCTGAGAGGAAGGCATGCACTTGGGAAATGTGGGCACTAGTGTATCCTCTGGAGGTGGGCACACCAGCCGGCCCCCATCCAAGCCCCTCCAGACACCTGCTTCCCCTGTTGTCTCCTTCCTACCTTCCCTGAGTCCCTCCCCCATTTCCCCCAGCTCCTCCCCACCCCTACTCTCAGGCTCCTCCGAGGTTCTCTCCTCCTAGCCCATCCCTTCTCCCTCACTCTTTCTCGAAGGTCCCACGGGCCTGATGCCAAGCTGCTGGCTGGCGGGGAGGACGTGGCCCCGGGACCCCTGGGCCTGGGGCAGCTGCTGGCCGTGGCTAGCCAGGTCGCTGCGGGAATGGTATACCTGGCAGGCCTGCACTTCGTGCATCGGGACCTGGCCACACGCAACTGCCTGGTGGGTCAGGGACTAGTGGTTAAAATTGGCGATTTCGGCATGAGCCGGGATATCTACAGCACCGACTACTACCGCGTAAGGGTCTTTCATCCCAACCCCTCCCCCAGCCTCCAAACGGTAGACACGCGTGGCCGCGTCCCCCGGAGGGCCTGCCCTTGCTGGCCACGCCGTCCTCTTCCTCGGGCGGTGTGGGGTCTGAGACTCTCTGATTCTGGTTTTTTAACCCTCCTCCTACTCCCTTGGCCCTCAGTGGAGGAGGGTCTGTCTCCACTGTCCCGGACGGACACGCACCATCGGTTTTTCCCTCTTAGCCCTGGGAGGGAGAGCCACTTCTATTTATTTTTAATAACGGGGCTGGGGGCGGGTCTGCGCCGGGAGAGGCTGTCGGCGGGGCGGGCGCCCCCTGGAGGTGACGCGGCGTCCGCCGGCCCGCCGGCAGGTGGGAGGCCGCACCATGCTGCCCATTCGCTGGATGCCGCCGGAGAGCATCCTCTACCGCAAGTTCACCACCGAGAGCGACGTGTGGAGCTTCGGCGTGGTGCTCTGGGAGATCTTCACCTACGGCAAGCAACCCTGGTACCAGCTCTCCAACACCGAGGTCAGTACCGCTCCGCAGGTCGCTCCCTGCCGGCCAGCCCTTCCCTGTCCCTTTGGGTTCCTGTTTTGGGGAATTCTGTCCCCTTCTGCCCCTCATCCCACCGCCGCCGGCACTCATCCAGCATCCTGCCGGCCCTGCTCCCTCCATCCCAACCCTATTCTCGTACACCTTCTCCTATTTTAACCGGCTCCTGGGAGAACCTCAAAGCACTTTATAAATGGAGCCCACACCCCCATTCCTCGCTGCATTTTGTAGACCTAGTAGGCATTATCGGAGTGAAAGGGAGAGGCGTGGAAAGAGGAACATAGTCCGGGCGCGCCTGACACTGCAGCAGGAAGGCTGGAGGTTAGACTGTAAGAAGGACAGTCCCCACCTCCCTTTGCCCCCCGGATTGGACACAGCCAGAGCAGGCCCCAGGTGTTCCCTCTCCCAGAGCAGCTCCCCTCACCCGCTCCTTGGCTCGCAGCTGTCAGTTTCCATTTCTCCTCCTAATGCAGTCTACTCCCTGGAGGCTGGTGGGGTGGGGGAGAGGGTTATAGATTTTAATTTTCTCAAGCACTGAGAGAAGGAATGGAATTAGTGTCGTCCATAACCCAAGTCCTCTAATGGGGAGGGAGGGAAGAAGCGGGGGATGAAGAGGCTCCAGGCCCTTCAACCATCTCCCTGCCACATTCTCTCCTTTGGATCCGTCAGCTTCCCTAGCAGTCCTTCCTGGAGTCAAACTTTGAGCATTCCCACTGCAGTGTCTTGTCAGAGGAGCTAGGTCCCCACAGAGTGGTACCTACAGAAGAGGGAAAAAGTGGCGTTGTCCTCTACCTTAAAATGCAAGAGACCCACTTTTCAAGTCCTTTACCTGCAACCCTGCTCTATTTTCTTTTTGCCCTCTGGAGCTGAGAGATGGAGAACCCTTCCCTTCTTCCAATCAGCCCTCAACACTTAGCTGATGGATTTGGCAAATGTCTTGGCCCCTCTCCTTTCTCAACTCACCTGGCAAGTCTTCTGAGAGTCTGATTCCAGCCCTTTGGGATGCAATTCTACCCTAGTCCAGCCTTCACAGGGTCTATCTAGCTCTAATCCCCGTCACTGCTCAGAGTCGGAGTGGAAAGGAATCTTAGGCTTCACTGCATCCTTTTAAACTGTTAGGCGCCATGAGGCCCAGACATATTGTATGGCCTGCCTTGGGAGCCTCAGTGAGGCAGAGGCAGTGCTGGGTCTGGCCTCACTCTCCTGCCCCTAGCCCAGCGTGCCCTCTCCTTTCTCCCTCTGGTGGCCCTAGGCGATCGAGTGCATCACACAGGGACGTGAGCTGGAGCGGCCGCGTGCCTGCCCACCGGAGGTCTACGCCATTATGCGGGGCTGCTGGCAGCGGGAGCCCCAACAACGCCACAGCATCAAGGATGTGCATGCCCGGCTGCAAGCCCTGGCCCAGGCGCCTCCTGTCTATTTGGATGTCCTGGGCTAGGAGGCTGGCCCAGGGCCTGGGGCTGGGTAGCCAAATGCGGAGTACTGCAGCCTGCCCTCAGCAACTGCCATGGTTCCCAGCAGCCCCAGGGTGATCTCAAAGCATCTAACTCACCCTCAGCATGCGGGAGGGCACAGGTGGGGTCTGGGAGTGCAGGATGTTCCTGCTTCTCTAGGCAGGGTTCCGTCATAGCAATTATATTTATTATCCCTTGGTTGTGTCTCTTGCCAGTTCTTGGGATGACGTCCTTCTGGGAGGGGGTTCCTGGGGCTCAGGTAAGGGGATGACTCTGTGGGATCTCCCCCTCGCTGGTGAGCCCCAGCCGCCCACCCCTGCCGCATGCAGCTGTCAGCTCTGCCTCGGGGCTGTGGTTTGCCTCCTGGTACCATGGCCATCTTGTCTGTGTGGTGGTGAAGGAGCCTTGGGTCAAGTTTCCTAGACCTTCAGACCCTAGCTGCCTGTCTCTGTATTTCATTCAGGAAGGCTGCAGTGGGAGGGATTGAAGTTAGATGGGGTGGTGGACAGGATGGAAGCGTTGCTGGGGTGAGTCTTCCTTGTACTGGAGTTCCCAGAACAGAGCAAGCAGACAATACAAGAAATGGTTGAGAAAGAAAGAGAGGTGGGGAGAGCTTGCATATATGGGTGCATGTAGGCACGTGTGTGTGTGTGTGTGTGTGTGTGTGTGTGTACGTGTGGCTGGGACAGGGAAGGAGTAGGGTAAAGGAGTGGCTGAGGGAAGCAGGACCCCTTCTTCCTTCCGCTTGGTCACGCTTCTTGGCTCTAAGTGCTTTGAGGTCCGTTCCTGGAGGCCAGGGATTGAGCAAGGTGGCTATTTCCTAAGGACCAGGTGGGCCATCTCCCTGTTCCATTCTGCCTGAGGGAGGAGGTGTGCTCTCCCTGCCCCTCTGTCCCTTGGAACACCACTGGTCTTACTGAGTGGCCTGAGGCTTCTGTCAACTCCAAGGCCAGGCGAGGTCCCCCACCCCGGGACCTGGGCCCTGTCCCCATCTTCCTTACCCAGGAGCAGGGAGAAGCAATTCCACCCCCCTACTCCAGCCCCATCACTTCCAATCACCTGCCCAGCTCCTGCAATAACCCACGCTCTCTGTGGCTCCTCAGGGCCGACAGCATGGCTGTCTCTTGTCCCTGGGTGTCCAGCTCCCCCCACCTGGTGATTCAATCTGGGTCTTATCACCCTGAGGCCTAGCCCGATGGTGTCTGCCTCTTGTCCAGGCTGGTTAGTGCTAATGGAGGTCTGACCCAAGGCTGCAGGTTGATTGATGGGGGGGTCTGGTCCCTGAAGGCCAAGTTCAAAAGCCCTCTTCTCATGTACTGGGCTGGGTGGGGCTGGCGAGCCACCACTCCTGGGAAGGGAGGGCTTAAGCAGAAGTGATTGGGAGGAGAGGAGGTTGGAATATGCTGGGAGAGACAGGGTTGGAGGATCAGATCCAACGAGTGAGCCCAGAGACAGTGCAAAGAAAGAGACCATGCAGAAAAACAAAGGGAAAAGACCTATAG
Organism: Cephalophus harveyi; assembly: GCA_006410635.1. Lineage (NCBI taxonomy): Eukaryota > Metazoa > Chordata > Mammalia > Artiodactyla > Bovidae > Cephalophus > Cephalophus harveyi. The sequence continues at coordinate 459,806 of SJYT01003212.1, forward strand.
ACGTGGAGACAGGCCAGGAGACTGCAGAGAAGGTGCAGAGAAGGAGAAAGAGACGTACAGCTGGATGGACGCAAGTGGAGCGACAGAGGCGAGAGGGGTGGCATGAGCAGGTGCAGGCGGGACAAGCAGCCAGATCAGGCAGTCCTGGGGAACAGCATGGCCTCCTGTGGGGGCCGCCTCTGGCTCACCCACACTCCCATCGCCCCCACCTTCTCTGCCTCTTGAGCCTCTCTTCCAGGCCGGGGAGGGAGGTAGGACACACTTCCAGCCTCGGCGACTCTGCTGGTAGAGGCGTAGGGGGCCTGGGGTTGGCTGGCATTGAGCATCGCTGAAGCAGAGGGGATGGAGGTCAGCTAGCAGAAGGGACCTGCCAGGGCATGTGAAGCATTTCCAAGGTTAAGAGCATCAGAGGCTTTTAATACCACAGCTGGAGGTGTTGCTGGGAAAGCTGGGCAGGTGAGGCGAGGGGTTCTGGGAACAAGGTTAAGACAAGAAAAGGAAACTTCTGTGACGGTGTGGGAGAGGGCACTGGATAGCTTTTATCAATCTGGGAAGAGGCGCTGAAGCCAGTGAAGCCAGTCACTGATCCCTTTGGGCAGTTGGGGTCTGCGCCCTTGTCCTGGGTGGTGTGGAGGGAGCCCCGCCTAGTTTCTCGCCTTCACTGATGGACTCGCCGATGAGCGCTTTGACAGGCACAGCTGCCTACTCCACACAGTCATGCGTGTCCCTGCAAACTTGGGCAGCACACATCTCCCGCTGCCCCAACTGCTGGATCCCGTTGTGTCCAATGGTGCCCCCTCCACCCACCATGACATGACACTTGCCCGTCCCCTATTAATTGCCTCCTGACTGTGCCAAGTCCATTAACTGCCCACCCCTGCTGCTGCCACACACACACCAAGGGCTGAGCACCAGATGAGATGAGCACCGACAGAGGGGTCAGTGGAATGGGGCCCTGAGGACCCCATGGGGACCTGGGCCGGGGACAGCCACCTAAGGCTGTGGGGATCAGACATCTGAGTCCCCCGCATCTCTCGTGGTTCCCCCCTCTACCCCTCCCTCTCAGGGAGAGCTGTCTCGGTTGGGAATCAGAGGCTCAGATGAGCTGGTGGGTCCTACAAGGACACCCAGCATGGAGGAAAGAACCCAGAACTCCCTTCTCTAAAGAGAAAGGAAAGTGAAAGTGAAGTCGCTCATTCGTGTCCAACTCTTAGTGACCCCATGGACTGCAGCCCACCAGGCTCCTTCATCCATGGGATTTTCCAGGCAAGAGTACTGGAGTGGGGTGCCATTGCCTTCTCCAGGGGATCTTCCCGACTCAGGGATCGAAGCCGGGTCTCCCACATTCCAGGCAGATGCTTTAACCTCTGAGCCACCAGGGAAGCCAAATCCTCCACCGAGAGGAGAAAACAGCCATGCAGCAGCCAGCGTGGCTCCCCAGGCACCCCCAGCAGGGGGACGGGCTCTCTACAGAACCCAGGGGTCCAAGACTTCCAGCTTTCCCAACCAGCCTCTGCCTCCTTCCTGCCTGCTCCCTCGGGGGCGAGGTTCCCGACAGGAGAGCAGAGCATCTGTTTAGGTTTCCAGGAACAGTGCAGGCAGAATGCTGGGGCAGCCTGGGTAGAGAACGTCCTGTCCTGGGTCTGCTTGAACCCCCAAGTTGAAGAGAGATCCTAGAGAAAATTCCGAACTCCATAGGCCAAGGACTCGCTAAGTACCAGCTGGAGAAAGCCTGTCCTGCCCACTTCCTAAGTGACCTGCTCGATGAGAGAAGGGCTGACAGTCCCAGGAGGAGCCAGGACTCAGAAAGACCAACTTTCAGTCTAGCCAGGCTGAACCACCAGGCAGTTCAGCCTCCCCTCCAGGAGGAGTGAGGTGACTCTGTGGCTCTAAGTATCCGTCCCCTCCCAGACCGTTTCTCTCTGTCCCCCGATCCCCACCCCAGCTCTGATGGACTCCAGTGCTAAGATGGAAAGTTTGAGCAGCTTCGGCTCTGGGGCAGTGGGGAGAAAAGCGACCTGGAGCCGGGAGAGACAGAGAGAAGACAGGGCCAGAGATGCTCGTGGAGCTCACAGGGGCAAAGAGGGCCAGGGAGACAGAGAGGCAGCCTGGGGCCACGCAAAGAAACAAGAGGTGCACGCACGGGGCGGAGAGAAAAAAGCTAGAGCGCGCCAGACTTGGGCCAGAGTCCCGGGGCAGTGTATTTTATTCTGAGCCCTGCCTCTGATCGTGCCTAGGACTAAGAGGCACTTCAGCTCTCCTTCCACTCAGCTGGGTCCCTTCCTCTTTTTCCAGGGCTTGGTTCCCTGAAGGTTAAGCTTTAGACTCTGCTGCCAGAATGCTGGGTTCTGCACCTACCAGCTGGGTGATGCTGAGTAATTTACTCAGTCTTTCTGTGTTTTAGCGTCCTCCTCTACAAAATGCAGATGATAACAGCACCAATCTCCTAGGCTCATTATGAGGTTCAAACAAGTCTCATTATGAGGTTCAAACAACCCCTTCCAGTGGGGCCTGAACGATGGGTGGTAGGTGCTATGTGAATGTTTGCTGTTTTCATTCTTCCCTTTCCCACCCTTCTTCCTCCTTTTCCACCTCCTCCTCTCTTTCCTGTGACAGGTTTTGAGCACCCCCAGTCCCAGGCCTGGCCCTGGTCTTTGGGGTGCGATAGGCCAGGCTGGCAGGAAGAATGTTTTGGGGGGACGCGCGTGGGTGAGTGCTCAGACGCTCAGTCGTGTCCGACTCTTTGCGACCCTGTGCGCTGTAGCCCGCCAGGCTCCTCTGTCCATGGGATTCTCCAGGCAAGAATACTGGAGGGGGTTGCCGTTTCCTTCTCCAGGGGACCTTCCTGACCTAAGTCTAGAACCTGCGTCTCTTATGTCTCCTACATTGGCAGGCGGGTTCTTTGCCACTGGCACCACCTGGGAGCCTTTTGGGGGGATAGTGCTCACCCAAAAGGAGCTCTTGTCCCTTGATCCCAGCCACCCCCCTCCAGCTGCAGCAGCTTTAAAGAGAGATCCAGCCTGGCTGCGAAGTGTGTGAGGGAGGAAGGGGCTTCTCTCTTCCCCCGAAACTCCATGGACTGTGGGTCTCCAGCCCTGGTGAAGGATGAGCGCCAGGTCTGCAGGGAGAACAGGGCCAGAGCAGCCCCCATTCACCACTCCATCAACTTCCAAGTGGGAACTCCCCTCCTGGCTCACCTCCTCTGGGCAGCCCTCAGGGATTACTCAGACCTTGGCATTTCTATAGGGTGCTTCTGAGGCCATGAATCCTCCCAGACTCTGAGTCGAGTCTCCAGTGTATACAACCAGGGATGGGAAACATGCTTCTGAGGCTTTCTATCTGTTATCCCTGTGGCCTTCTGATCCTGAGTGTCAGGAAGTCCTTTCTGCAGTCTGCCCTCCTGCTTCCCACCTGGATCTGAAGGGGTTACTCAGCTCCAGGCCCGCCCACTGCAGGTCCCAGCTGCCTGGGGCCTGTGGTCAGAGCTAATGTAGGTGGGAGTTGGAGGACAAGAGGGGATAAAGTTATTAGCATCTTCATCTTTGAGGGATATCGATTGTTGAGTCTCCAGGCTCACTTGGTCTTATAACGGGGCTCACGGGGGTGTTGGGAGGGCCTCAGAAAAAGTCTCATGAAGCCACCGCACCCCTTATCCTTGAGTGGGAACTGGGCTGCCTAAGGTTTCTCAAAGGAAGCACTCAGAGACACAGTTTGGGGGGCAAGGGCTGAGAGGGGAATTAGGGTTTGGTGCCCTGGGCTGGACAGCTGGGGTAGATGTGGGCTTGGTTTCAGTTCACTACCCTTTGCTTTAAGGTGTGTGTGTGTGCGCATGTGTAAGAGAGAGAGAGATAGAGGGAAGGAGAAGGCTGGCATCCCTTCTCCTGAGGCTCATACACTTTCATGTGAGGCAAAGCCTCCTCCGTTGATACTCGAATGTTCTGTGACACGTTACGTGCCCCTCTCCACGCAGCTGACTGAACGCTCCTGGTGTGATTCTGCATGTGGTGGTGGGCAGTCCCCGCAGCAGAGTGTGTGAGCCCCTTCCCACCCAGTGTGACTTTGGCCCCAGTGTGTCAGGGGTTGTGTTTGTATGTGGCCATCCCTGTGTGAAGGTTTGTGTCAGCTGGGCTCTCTGCCCACATCTGTGCAGAGTCTTGCTCCTGACTTGGAAACACCAGGGATGTAGCTGGGCAGGGAGCTCAGGGATCTGACCGTCCATCTCGTCCACGGGGCCTCTCTTCCAGCCAGAGGCCTCTCTTTCAGCTCCTGGCCGGCCAGCTGCAGAGGTGGGGACGAAACCTAGACTCCCAGGATGCGAGGACGCTGGGGGTGCTGGGGACAGAGGGGCACAGTCTCCCTCCCTTCCTTCCGTCCCTCCTCCGGGCTCCTCTCTTCCTCTCTTTCTCCAGCAGCAGGGAGGAGGGGGCAGGAGTGGCTTCTTGGGCAGGGGGGCAGACTCTGTTCTTTTTCCCCCCGAAGGAGCTGGCTTCCCTTGCGCTGGGCCGAGAGAGGAGGTAATTAATGACAGGGGGGCCAGGAGGGGAGAGTGTTCAGGACTAATGTTGGTATTAATCAGGAGCTGGTCCCCAGCGACGGATAGGATTCAGCCTGTGTGTGTGTGTGTTGAGAAGTGGGGGCAATGGAGGACCAGGAGCTCCTGGCTCATCCCATCAGCCTCCCTCGCTCCCCATAGTGCCCCCCACCTCCCTTGCTCTTGTTTTTCTGGAAGTCCCTTCTGCTGTCTGTCCTCCAACCTCCTGCTGATGGAAGGCCCAGCTCCCTTCTTAAGTCCAAGCCCACCCCTGTATGTGGGGGTGGAGCAGGCCCCCGCCCCCGGCCCTCCACTAGCCCTTATTGCGGGCAGGCATGCACGTTAGGTGATTCCCGAGGCTGTCAGCCCTGCTAATTGCCTCTCAACCTTCCCCTCATCACCAGGGCGGCCCCCCACGAACTCCATTAGCCCCCCCTCTCTCCCCTGATAGCCCCTAAATCAGCCCCAATTATTCACAAGAGGGGGGGCTGTCTGGGCTGAGCTGTGATTACAGCTAGAGTGGAGGGAGTGAGGGACGGAGCTTGAGTGCCAAGCAGCCTGGCGGGCAGGCCGTAGGCAGGGCTGGGAGGAGGAGTATAGGGGTGGTGACTTTTGGGCAGATTCAAGTCAGAGACTACCCAGGGAGGAACATGGGAACCCGAAATAAGGAGGGAAGTTCAGGCCGGAAGGCGGGCAATGGGTGGGGGGTGTGTGCCACAGCTTGTATTTCAGCCTCCCCTCCACTGACATCCAGAAAGGAGAGGGAAAGGGTCAGCTGGGCACATGCCCTATGAATGGGTCTTCCTAACCGCCGTCATCATCATCACTGCCAACCGTTTACAACGAACTCGGTTGGAGAGGCAGGGAGAGCAGCTAGAGCCTGCTGTATTCTCCTTTCGGGTTTTCCCGAGAGGCTCTCAGGGACCCTTCTGCTCCCATGGGCTGGCTTTGGGGCAGAACCGCAGGCCCCTTGCGTCCCTGTGTCTGTGTGTTCTGGAGCACCTCGGTGTGGCTGTGGCTGAGAGAGAGAGTGGCCTGAGATGAGTTGTATGTCCAGGTGACCGTGGGACCAGCCCAGAGTCAACTCTCAGCCCCTCTTTCCAAGCTGGATCAGGGAGCCCTCTCCAGCCCTTTCCAAACTCAATTTTAAGGCCTCTGGAATGCTTCAGCAGTCCCTCCCCATCCTGGAGGAAAGCGGCACCCATGCCCTCTGTTAGCACTTGCTACTGTGCTCTGAGCTCACACGCTCCTGGACACCTCTGCTCACCCATACCATCACACGGCTGCCTGGATCAGTGCCGGGGCCTCCTCCCCAGTTTCCCTGCTTCCAACCATGCCCCTTACAGGCTATTATTATTATTATTTTTAAACACAACAGTCTTTCTTTTTAAAGTCTGAGTTGAATTATGTCCTTCCTCTGTCTCATAACCTCTGTCTTACACAGAGGAAAATCAACAGCCTTACTACAACCTACAAGGCCCTGCAGATTTGACCTCCAGGCTCCTCTGTCCTCAACAACTCCCAGCATGCTCCCTGCTACTCACTAGGTTCCAGTCTCCTAGCTAGTCCGGCCCCAGGGCCTTTGCACATGCTCTTCCCCTGTCTGGAAGGCCCTTACCCCAGAAATCTGTGTGGCGCCCTCCCTCACCTCATTTAGGGTTTCACCTGGAGGATACCCTTTCAGTGAGGATTTTCCTGACCCCCTTTCCAAAAAACCTGAACCCCCAGCGCTCCCTATCGCTCTTCCTGTTTTGTTTTTCTTTATTGTTTGTAATAACACTTACTGTCTTCTGATGCATCATGATTGTACTGAGTTTGTTTCTCAGCTCTTCAGTGGCACTACTGCTGGAATGAAAGCTTCATTTTGTTCCCTTTCATATTTAGGCAGGGGTTTTTGCCTATCTTGTTCATATCTCTAGACCGTATGCCTGTGCGTGATAGGTGCTCACTGAATCTTTTTTCATGAATGAATGAAGGAATAATTAACTCCTGGATTAACATGTGAGCTCTCTGAGGGGAGAAACTCTTCTCCTCTTAATAAGTTATTAAATGAAAAGGTCTTCTAAGTGTGTCTAGTAATCAGTAGGGTTTGTTTAATAAAAGTTAGCGGTTGCCTTCAACGTCATCATGATGTCATTTCCTCTGTATTCTGGGCACGAGGCGCCAGTACCAGGCCACCCAAGTGGGCTATTCTCTTGCTCTCTGTACATCTCCTGCTTGACCAGTCCCTGCTTCACCTACGTCCTGGTCCTATGACTGACCTTCCCTCTTAATCATAGAGCCTAATCAGTAAACGGCTACATACTCATCCCTGGTCTCAGATAGTGATTGTTCTAATCTTTAGGTCAGAACTATCTTCACTGCGGTAGTTTATCAACCCCTCTGCTGGCTACCTTGCTAACCCATGAACCAACCTGACGTCAATTCCTCTATAACTGGAACCACACCCACCTCCCCAGTGGCTCCAAGACTTTGCTTCGGATATGTAAGATCCCCCATCTATTAAACCACTGATGTCTTTATCAATAAACTCAATTTTAAGGCCTCTGGAATGCTTCAGCAGTCCCTCCCCATCCTGGAGGAAAGAGGCACCCATGCCCTCTGTTAGCACTTGCTACTGTGCTCTGAGCTCACACGCTCCTGGACACCTCTGCTCACCCATACCATCACACGGCTGCCTGGATCAGTGCCGGGGCCTCCTCCCCAGTTTCCCTGCTTCCAACCATGCCCCTTACAGGCTATTATTATTATTATTTTTAAACACAACAGTCTTTCTTTTTAAAGTCTGAGTTGAATTATGTCCTTCCTCTGTCTCATAACCTCTGTCTTACACAGAGGAAAATCAACAGCCTTACTACAACCTACAAGGCCCTGCAGATTTGACCTCCAGGCTCCTCTGTCCTCAACAACTCCCAGCATGCTCCCTGCTACTCACTAGGTTCCAGTCTCCTAGCTAGTCCGGCCCCAGGGCCTTTGCACATGCTCTTCCCCTGTCTGGAAGGCCCTTACCCCAGAAATCTGTGTGGCGCCCTCCCTCACCTCATTTAGGGTTTCACCTGGAGGATACCCTTTCAGTGAGGATTTTCCTGACCCCCTTTCCAAAAAACCTGAACCCCCAGCGCTCCCTATCGCTCTTCCTGTTTTGTTTTTCTTTATTGTTTGTAATAACACTTACTGTCTTCTGATGCATCATGATTGTACTGAGTTTGTTTCTCAGCTCTTCAGTGGCACTACTGCTGGAATGAAAGCTTCATTTTGTTCCCTTTCATATTTAGGCAGGGGTTTTTGCCTATCTTGTTCATATCTCTAGACCGTATGCCTGTGCGTGATAGGTGCTCACTGAATCTTTTTTCATGAATGAATGAAGGAATAATTAACTCCTGGATTAACATGTGAGCTCTCTGAGGGGAGAAACTCTTCTCCTCTTAATAAGTTATTAAATGAAAAGGTCTTCTAAGTGTGTCTAGTAATCAGTAGGGTTTGTTTAATAAAAGTTAGCGGTTGCCTTCAACGTCATCATGATGTCATTTCCTCTGTATTCTGGGCACGAGGCGCCAGTACCAGGCCACCCAAGTGGGCTATTCTCTTGCTCTCTGTACATCTCCTGCTTGACCAGTCCCTGCTTCACCTACGTCCTGGTCCTATGACTGACCTTCCCTCTTAATCATAGAGCCTAATCAGTAAACGGCTACATACTCATCCCTGGTCTCAGATAGTGATTGTTCTAATCTTTAGGTCAGAACTATCTTCACTGCGGTAGTTTATCAACCCCTCTGCTGGCTACCTTGCTAACCCATGAACCAACCTGACGTCAATTCCTCTATAACTGGAACCACACCCACCTCCCCAGTGGCTCCAAGACTTTGCTTCGGATATGTAAGATCCCCCATCTATTAAACCACTGATGTCTTTATCAATAATTCTGGGCTCTTTCTTTGATCTTGAGGCTGGGAAATTACAGGGTTTGCAGGCCTGTGGTATGCAGCCCAACAACAGGAAAACACAAAACCGGTGCTATTGAACAAAAGGGTAAATGAGGACCTTAGACTCCCTTGTACCTTCCAGGGAGGCAACAGGGGAACTTCCACCCTTCTCGCTACAGGGCTGGGCCCAGGAGACAGAGTTGGTGCAGAGACTTGGAAGATCTTTGCACAGGGTGGCAGCCATTCACTCTAAAGTTTATTGAGTACTTACTTTGTACCAGGCCCTGAGATCTCAAAGACGATATCAACCTGGCCCCAGTACTTGAAGAACTAAGAATTTAGCAAAAGAGAGGCAAGTTAAGCTTTCATAGACAGGAGTGGGATGGGGAGAAGCTGGAAAGTCTCCCAGAGAAAGGACAGTCGAGTTGAATGTGAAAAGATGACAACAAGTTGTCATGGTCCAGGTGCATGTTGGAAAAGAATTTTCCAGACATGAGACAGAATGAGAGGGAAATAAAGTTTATTAGAATGGGAGATGCTGTTAGAACAGCAGGCCAGCTCAAGGGAGAACCAACATTGAATGGGGATCCTTAATCCACTTTTATACCCAGGGTACAAGGAGTGGGGTCTTGCGTGTCATTTGCTGATTGGATGAGGCACGTGTACTGGCCCGGGGGGCGGAGAGTAAGGCAAATACCTCCCCCCCTCCAAGGAGGGGAGACAGGTTATATTGTTCCATTAATAGTTACAACATAGGGAGGGAAGGATGATAAGGGTCTGTTTTTTCCATTCCTGCATTCCAAGACCCTCCTTGGTTATCTGCTCTTTCATCCTCGGCTCACCACACAAGTGAGCCAGGTGAAGGAGGGAGGAGCCCACATTCTTCCTCTCTAGCCCTCTGTCTCCCCATTTACCCCATGAAAGTGATCCATCAAATGACCTTCAAAGCCCCTCTGGCCTCAGGCATACTGCCACTCTATGGTCTTTGGCCTCCGGACCCGGAATCTGTCCTCTGGTTTCTGCTGTCCCCTGCTGGAGACTTTTGGTAACTCTGGAGTCAGGAGAAGCAACATCCAACCATGCCTTCTTTCCCCAAGCAGCACTGTCCAATCCGAGCCTTCCCTTCACCTCCCGTCACTTGAAGCACCAAACTAAACAGCACTAGCCTTTCTCTCTGATAGAGAATATTCTCAATACATATTTTTGACAAAGGGCTTGAAACCAGAATACATGAAGAATTCATAATTGTTATAACCCAGCAATCCCACTTCTGAATAGTTACAAAAATAAATGAAAACATGTTCACACAAGACTTGTGTATGATTGTTCATAGTAGCTTTATTCATAATAGCCTAAAACTGGAAAAAAAACAATGCCTATCAACTGGTGTAGACACAAATTGTGATATATCTGTACAACGGAATATCACTCAGTGGTAAGCAAGGAACAAAAAATTTACGGTAAATGAAAGAAGCTAGACATGAATGAATACATATTGTATAAGTCCATTTATATGAAATTCTAGAACAAAACATCCACAGTGACAGCAGATTAGAGATTTCATAGGGCTGGCTTTGGGGAGTGAGGATGGAGTAGCGGGTGGAACATTATCAGCAAAGGAACACAAAGGGAGTTTTGGAGAGAGGAAAAAACATTTTTTAAAAAAAGTTTTTGACAGATGACACATTTGTCAAAACTAATCAAACTTGGCGAACTTCCCTGGGAAAGTCCTAGTGGTTAGGATTCAGTGCTTTCATAGCCCAAGGCCAATGGCCTGGGCTCAGTTCCTAGTCAGGGAACTAAGATGCCACAAGCCCCATATGGCACACCAAAACAAAACAAAAACAAATAAAAAACTCCCAAAACAAAACAGCATCAAATTAAGACATTGAATGAAGTGAACAAGCCCGATACATATTGTAAGGACAATAATGTATGATTCCACTTATATGAAGTACCGAATCAAATTCATGGAAGCTGAAAGTAGAATTAGAGGGGCTGGGGAGGAGGAATGAGGAGTTACAGCTACATGGGTACACAGTTTCAGTTTGGGATGATGAAAAACATGGAAGTGGCTGGTGGTGATGGTTGAACAGTATGAATGTACTTTATGCCCATTGAACTGTACACTTAAAAATGGTTAAAATGATAAAATTCATATTACACATATTTTACCACAATAAAAATGTAAAAGAACCTCATCAAATACTTTTAAGTGGGTGTTTTTAAAAATTGTATGTCAGTCATATTACCTCAATAAAGTTGAAGTCGCCAAAGAGGAATGTGCTTGTCTTGCTTTTCCTGAACTATTGTATCTTTTTCTGTCCCGGGCGGGGGTTTGTAGAGAGAGCCCTGTAATCAGACGGACCAAAGAACTTAGTTCAAATCCTGCTTTTGCCACTTGCTGGTGCCTAATTACATGAACTTCATCATGTAAACAGAACCGATGGGTTAAGTGAACCAATTCCTAAAGATCTAACGACGTTGAAAACAAATATTAGTTGTTAACGAAAATTGCCTCTGTCTTCTCAGAGGCTGAGAAGGGAAAAGTGCCCTAAGAAGGAGATACAGGTTGTCCACCTCGGAGGCAATGCGCTTCTCCCAGGTCGGGAGTCGCGGGCTGTGCGGAAGCGGGCTCTGGCCGCCAGGTGGCGCCCGGCTCGTGCCGGGTCTGCGCAGAGTCCGCCGCGCGCGGTGCACCCGAGCGCCCGGGCTCTGGACCGAGGGGGCGGGCAGAGGCGGAGACTCCGCGGAACTCTGCTTCCCAGGATCACACCCTCCTCAGGCCGGAGAAGAGGAGAGACATTTTCCCGTCGCGGCTCTCCCAGTCTGGGATGCGCCGGTCGATCCCCGGGTCGTGCCTCTAATAAGATAACAGTTGTTGGGCCGCACTGGGAAGGTGCCCGACGTAGACGATCTCATCAATTGCCCTCCGCCACCCCACTTTACAGACAGGAAAGCTGAGGCCCGAGAGGCAGAGTTCCCCCTCGCACAGCTGGTGAAGAGCTAAGGAGGGACTCGGGCCGGGACCCCTGCTCTTGTCCCGTGCTCGTCCCTTCTCTGCACCCGGTCCAGGCTGCCAGGTCGTCCCCGCCGCCGCTTGGCCTCCGTGGTCCCACCCCTACACAGCCTCCCTCCCCGGGCACTCTGGATCTCCCCTCCCCCGGCTCCCGGTTTCCTTGTCAAAACTTCCTGCCTTGGCGAGGGCCCGAGTTCCCACCCCTTTCCTGCCCCCCGCCCCTCCGCGCCCCTCCCCGCCCAGCGATCCACAACGTTCGGCCTCCCCGCCGCTCCCGCAGTCGGGCTGGGGCTCCACGCAGGGACCCCTGCCCTGTCCTCCTCTGGGCCCACCTGGGCGTTCCCCATCCCAGGCGAACGGAGAAATAAGGTCGCGAGGCAGGTGAGTGATGACGCCGCCCTGGTCCCGCGACCACTCTGCCCGGGGGGACCTCTGGGTGGAGTGTGTGGTGGGGGAGAGAGACCTGAAGGGGATGGGGCAGTGGAGATGGGCCAAAGGGGACTGGGGGTTGCCATCCATAATGAAATTGCATGTAAATGACATGCAAATAAGGCCGCTTCCCAGCCCCTTGTATGGGACTTTGTGAGTCCAGGGGCAGCCACCACCCCACTGGCCCCCTCTGAGGGCTGGAGAGGGAAGCACTTACCAGGCCCTCTTCTTGGCTGAAGGGATGCCTAGTGTTAAAGAGCACCCGCGTTGAAGTCAAGGCTGTGCAGGTTCGAATCTCGACTTGTCCCCTTATTAGCTGTAGGACCTGGGTCTTGGTTTCTCCTTTCTAAAAGGGGAATGATAAGATACAGGGCCTACCTTATGGTATTGTTGTGAGGTTTAGAGAGCAAAAACACGTCTCCTGCTTAGAACTGTGCCTGCTCCGTGTTTATTACAGGGTCCCTCCTCTCCCCACCAGGAGAAATCTTTGAGGAGTATGGAGGGAAGGGACCCAGGTTTTCAGGTCCCTGGGACTCACAGCTTTGCTGGTTTGAGGAGTAGGGAGTTGGCCAAAGATCTCAGGCATGTGGATCCTCAGAAAGCCCTATGGGCTGGTGTGTGTGAGGGGGAGGAGGGTGAGGGGGTCCCAGAGGGGGCCGCGTCTCCAGCCTCCAGTAGGGAACTTTCAGCTGTCCTGCTCTGGCCTTTTATGAGTGGCCTTTCCCGAGGCTGGGCTGTGACCCTAGTCCCCGGGGATGGGAACAGCTTGTGCTGGCCCGAGTTTCCCAGGCTCCCGGGCTCAGTCAGACCCCAGTTCCAGGCAGGATTGGGCAAGGGGTCAGCTCTCAACCCTGGCCTTACTGGCGTTACAGCTTACTGGGCCTGTGGGGTCAGGGAGCTGTCTGAATCCCATCCCATCCCAATCCATGCGATAGTCCCTGGGGTGGGCACACGGGGCCAGGTGTGGGACCGCTCTCCTCTCTCTAGCCATTTGTCCCCTGCTGCTGTCTCTCCCGTTTTTGCGGTTTCCCAAAGCCTACCTAGCAAACTTGCCATTGCAGTTGGGGCTACCCTCCCTGCCACCTAGGAGCTGGTTTGGCCAGGCTCCCCTCTGTCTTCCTGTCTTCACTGGGAGGTGAAGCTGAGGGTTGGCATCTGTTTCTCCACTACCCACTGCACCCCCTTCCATTCCCTATCAGTCGTTCCCAGAAGAGGAAACTGGCTCTCTAGGCAGCCCCAACCACGGTTCGGAAACTTGGTCGCTGGGCTGCTGTCTGCCTCCCTGCCATCAACATACATTGCTAGAGAGGGGACTTGGGTCAGGCAGGGCCTCCACCACAGCGCGCTGAACTTCTCCTTTGAGTAGCCTTGGAAGCCTTGAAAAAGACCCTTCCCGGAGTGCATGAGGGGCCTGGGGCCCATCCTAGCTCTGGGGAGGGTGTTGGTACCAGTCCAGTCACCTAACCTCTCAGAGAGAAGCCAGCAGGAGGAGCAAGAGGAGACAGGGAAGGAGAGAGAAAGACAAGACAGAGATAAAGAGAATCAGGAATGTGGAAGCAAAGACCAACAGATGGAAAAACACAGGCAGAAATATTTGGAAAAACAGAGCAGAGACTGAGAAAAAGAACAAGAGGAGGTAGAGAGGTAGGAACAGAAGGAGAGACAGCCTCTAAAGATCAAAGAGAAGGGCCTCCAGGGGCAGCCTGGTCTTTGGAGCGTGATGGACCTGGTCCACATACCCACCATGCCCTTGACTGGCTGTGTGCCCTTGGGAGAATTACTTAGCCCTCTTTGGGATTTGTTTTTTGGGGGATTGCATGGCTTGTGGGGTCTTAGTTCCCCAGCGAGGGACTGAACGCGGTCCCTGGGCAGTGAAAGCAGGATTACCTTATCTACAAAACAGGCAGTATAATAGCACCTACTTTCCAGGGTTACGAGAGAATGAACTGAAAGGATCCAGCCCACCATATAGGGGTGGTAACTGGTGTCACAGCGCCCACACATGGCGAGATGGGGGTCTCTAGCACACAGCTGGGTGCTGAGCCATGGAGCCTTCGGAGTTCCTCTCTGGTCTGGGCCTCCCAGCCCGCCCCCACCTGGTAGCATCTGCGCCCTCCTCTGTGTAGAAGGAGGTGTGTGGATAGACAGTGGGGGTGGGCGTGGTCCCTGAGTGAAGCGCAGGATAAGGGCACACCCCTCCTCTCCAGGTGACTCAATGCCTGGCACTCTGGTGCCCTCATCCCAGAGGAACTTGGAGGCCAGCCCTGAGGAATTCCTGCCCGCTGCCTTCAGGAGGGCAGGTCTGGAGCTGCCTTTCACTTTGTAATGTTGGGAAGTTCTTTCTGAACTCCACCTTCCATGGACTTACCAATGCTGGGTCTTAAAGGCCCTGGAAGGGAGGCCCTGGTGTCTGCTGAGCCAGGAACAAGCCGCAGCCTCTCTCTCTCCCCCATTTCCCACCAAGTAAGGTCAGACTTACCCAAGTCAAAAAGGGTTTAGAGTTTATCAGTCCATCCACTCCACGCAACCTTCAGTTACCGCCCACTGGGTGCCACACACCCTGGATGTGTGCCTGTAGGTGCTGGCCAGAGCTGGGGACGTGGTGGTAAGGCAGGCAGAGAAGTGCCCTGACCCTACGGAGCCCCATTCCAGTGGGGAAGACAGCCTTTAATAAGAGTATAATGACCAGGGATGGGAGCCTTGAGGGAACATTCGGGGGGCAGCCTGGCCACTCAGAGCCTCAGACAGGACTGGAATTAGAGGCTGTCCCAGTCTGGTGGGGAAACCAGCCTCACTCACAAGCTGGCGGTCACAGGATGGGGTCCCCACTACCTCATCAGGTCATCAGACTTGAGGGGTTCCGGGGGCTGTGAACTCCTGCCTTGACCCAGGTTAGTCCCACCTGGCCCCAGAGGAAGGACACTGGTCTCTCTGGCTGGAGTTCGAGGAGTGCTGGGCTCCTGGGGACTGGTCCATGTCCAGCTTGAAGCTGGCCTCAGGGAAGAATTGGGGAACAACCCAGGGCTCCACTGGGCCGCAGCGGTGAATGTGCTCAGAGCCTGGAGGAAGGTCCCAGGAAAGGGGAGAACAGCGGAGGTGTGGAGTCACTGAGGGGGCTTCCTGGATGAGGCTGGCCTGGAAGGAGGGGTAGGACCTGGCTATTCCAGAGGTGGCCTGGGCGGAGGTGACCGTGTGGTCACCCAGTGTGATGGGAGCCCAGGAGCAGAGGCTGGCCACTGGGCCCTGGGTGCCCTTTCCCGGGGTGCTGGGGAGCCACAGAGGCGTTAGAGAGGGGCAGTGGCCACAGCGGAGGTGCACTTTGTGGGGTTATCTGGGGGTGGCGATGAGCAGGGGGAGCGACTCCCTGGTCTGGGTCACCCCGGAGGTCACCTCCCACCCCCCCACCGCTTTGTTCTTTAAAGCAAATTTGAATCCTGCTGGCGCCTCTGCTGATCAGTTGGCCCTTGGACAAGTCCTTCCAGCGGAGACCCTCCCCGGTCTCTTCTGTGACACGGGGGTGACGGTCACTCCACCTGCGGGTGATGGTGAGGGTCTGGACTGGCTCCAGCCTCCAGCGGGCATGTGGTGAATGTTTGGTGAATCAGAACTCCTGCAGTTTCTCTATTTCCTGATGAGTAAACAGGTCGGGCTGAGGACCCTCTAGCTTCTGTTTCCTGAGCCACAGAGAACACAAGACCGGCCCCTCACCCCTGCTCCCTTCCCGCCCAGCCTTTGGAGCACGAGGAGCGCGCAGGCTTCCTGTGCCTCCATCCGGCAGACATGCCTGGCGTGCCGGGGGGCCTGGCTTGGCTGGATGTAGGAGGGGCTTTGTGCATGTGTGTATGAGTGTGTACACGGGTGTTCTGAGCGGCACGTGGAGCAGAGCAGTCTAGGCTGCTGGCGGAGCTGGGTCAGAGGGCATCGCTGTGTGGGGAGGGAATGGAAGTCTTTGGACTCGGATCTCTCTGCCGAGTGGGAAGGACCAAGCCAGCCTGTCTCCAAGGCAAAGAGAGGTCAGGAAGGGGCAGAGAGGACAGACAGACAAGGGGGAGATCCTGGAAGACAAGAGAGCCACCGGGCGAGGCAACCTTGGCGCCGACGGCTCGGTGCGTGGGTCGTGGCTGGCATCAGCCTCCACTCCATACC
Organism: Cephalophus harveyi; assembly: GCA_006410635.1. Taxonomy (NCBI): domain Eukaryota; kingdom Metazoa; phylum Chordata; class Mammalia; order Artiodactyla; family Bovidae; genus Cephalophus; species Cephalophus harveyi. Next base: position 475,854 of record SJYT01003212.1, read on the forward strand.
TGAAGGCAGATTCCCTAGCGCAGTAAACGCACTACACGACTGTACAGGGCAGCTTCGATACAGAAAAGGAAGGAGAGAGGCAGAAGGAGACCAAGAAAGTGACGGAGAAAGAAAAACAACAGAAAGCGGAGGGTTTCTGATGAAGAAAAGACAAAAAGAAAGAGGCAGAGAGCCAGAACTTGGGGGATTCTGTTCTTGCATCCTCCACTGAGCAGCCTGTGGCCTGAGGCTCTGTTCTAGGATGGTTATTGGAACCAGCAGTTCCAACTCCTACTGAACTCTGGGAGATGCAGGGCTATTCTCCCATTTTACAGATGAGGAAATGGAGGCTCTCAGGGCTCAAGTGATGTGCCTGAGGTCGTACAGCTTGTAAGTACTAGAAACTTTGGTTTCCAAGATGGGAAAGGGGACGAGAGAGCCAGAGAAGAGAGGAGGTGGGTGGGGGGGAGGGGCAGTAAATTTAAGAAAAAGAGCTGGAGCTGGTGCTCAAGCTGAGAGCTGGGGCAGCGGGAAACAGAACTCAGGCATCCTGCCTCATCAACCGCCTTTGGCTTGAAGACGTACCTGGCGGGCAGCCCGTCATTCTGGGGGATAGGGTTCTCGGGGGAAGCGTGATCCCCTCCTCTCCCCACATCATTTCTCTTTGTCAGCATCTAGGGCCCCATACCCATTCCCGGATCATCGTAGGGGTTCTTTGGCAAAAAAAAGATAAAAAAGAGAAACCGTTTTTCCTGGAATTTATACTCAAAGAGTATGACAGTGCCAGGTGGAGTGGGGAAGGGGCCACCCTGGGTGCAGGAGGACTGGGTCTAAGGATGCTATAGCAAACAGTGGCTGTTCCTTGAGCTTCTTATGTAGTTCTCTAAGCTCTTTGTCTGTATGAACTCATTTATGACTCCGCACGACAGCCCTATGAAGACAAGTACTATTACCCTCCCCATTTTAGAGATGAGGGAACTGAGAGCTCGGATTCGAACCCAGGTTTGAACAGGAGTGGCAGGCGCTGCAGAGTTCAGAGGGTATCTTTTGCTGTACCACCACCCAGAAAAGAGCAGCTGGAAGGGAGCTGGTGGGGAAGCCCCTCCTGCTGTCTCATTTCCATCAGCCCCAGTCTTGCTCTCTGCCTTCTATAGAAATGGACCATCTCTGGTCCGCTAGGAGCTCCACTCCCTTCCCAGAGGCCTCAGACCCATTGCCCTCCTTCCAGGAGAGGCTGGAACACAGTGAGGGTGTAAGGGCTCCCCACCAGAGGGGATCAGGCTGAACAGAAGAGCAGGGGTGGACGAGCTGGGTTGGGCCCTGCGTGGGCCTGGAGGCTGAGAGGGCAGGGATGCTGGGGGGCCCTCACAGGCGGGAGTGGGGACTGGGAGGCCTGGCCAGGCGCCCAGCTGCTTTGCATCTCGAGGTGGAGGAGAGAGAAGTGTCAGCTCATTCTTGACTGTAAACACATCCTGGTTCCCACGCCTCTGATCAAGTTCTTGCGGCAGCCCACTCCGCACCCCACCCCCCCATCCTCTTCCCTGTCCAACCCCTGCCAGGCACCCCCTCACCATAATCAAGGCTATTAAAGAGAGATGCAAAGCCCCTGGGATTCCTGCCTGGGCTCGGGAGAGACTAGAACCGCAGGGGGAGGGCTCTGCTGGTCTGGGTTTGGATCCCAGCTCTGACATTGCTCTCCATGTGGCCTTGGGCAGGGGACTTACCCTGTCCTTGCCTGTCTCCTCATCTGTAAAGTGAATAACAATAGCTACCACCATGGGTTGCATGCGTGATAAGTCGCTTCAGTTGTGTCTGACTCTTCATGACCCTGTGGACTGTAGCCTCCCAGGCTCCTCTGTTCATGGGATTCTCCAGGCAGTAATACTGGAGTGGGTTGCCATGCCCTCCTCACCACAGTGGGCTGACATAAGCTCTACCCGAGATGATCCATATAAACTGTTCAGTCCACTGCTTGTGCCAACATGGGAAATGATACATGGGGTCACATTGGTATTCCAGTTGTGAGGAAAGGTGTGTGGGTCCCTCAGTCCAGAGGTGAAGTGGAGAAAGGGGGCGGAGTGGGAGGTTATCTGTATGGGAAGAAGGGAGCCTGCAGTGTGGGCCCTGGGCTCAAATGGGGAGCCGGTAGTTGTCTGATTAAACCCCTTGAAAGGGCACATGGACCCCAGTGCTGCTGGGGGAGGGTGGCCAGGGTCTCAGGTTCCCCAGCCCCTCAGGGACAAAGGCTCAGAGGTAGACAAGCCTAGGGCGCCAGGCGGGGGCTCCTGGTCTGGCCTGTGTTCCCTCCTCAGGGGCTGAGGCTGGTGAGCCCAAACCCTGCCCCTCCCTGCCAGGATCCCCATCCCATCTCTCCCCTCCCTGCAGACCACCCACTGATCTCACCCGCCCCACCCTGGCTTCCAGCCCCGCCACTGACCAGCTGGGGCCTCCTCCGCACTCCAGTCCTGCCCTGAGGCCCTTTGGGAAAAGGGCATCACCCCACCCCTCTAGTTATTAGAGTCAACCCCTGGGGTTAGGGTTAAGCCCCATCACGCTTCCCTGGTGGCTCACTCGATAAAGAATCTGCCTGCGATTCAGGAGAAGATCCCCTGGAAAAGGAAATGGCAACCCACTCCAGTACGCTTGCCTGGAAATCCCATGGACAGAGGAGCCTGGTGGGCTGTGGTCCGTGAGGTCCCAAGAGTCAGACATGACTTAGCGACTAAACCTCCAGTTGCTCCCCTGAACAGTTTCCTCTGGAAGCTGGTTAAGAGGAGGTGGCCGGTGGGAGGGGGCTGATGCAGATGAAAGGAAGGACTTTCTCTCTCTGGGAGGGCAGCCCCCACCCCGCTCCGCCTCCTGGGGCCTTCGTGCTGCAGGTCTTGTCCACCTCACTGCAGCCTTGAGCTCTGGAGATGGATCCAGGCCATGGGAAGCCTGGGGGTGAAGTGGGGGGTCCCTGAATGGCTGGAGATGAGGCTCACCTGGGAACAATGGTGATGACCTTCCATCCAGGCAGACTGGGCTCCAGTTGGAGGACGGGACCCCAGGCCAGGCTCCAGGAAGAGGGGAGTGTGGACCAACTGACAGGTGAACAGGGGGAGATGTATGGAAGGTTCGGGGTCCTGTCCCCAGGCTTGCTGCCAAGCAAACTTGAGGGAGAAGGGGAGAAGGTCAGCTGGGACCAGACAGGGGGCTGGGGAGGTGGCTGGAGGAGAGCTGTAGTTTTGGAACCTTGGGAGGAGGAGCCATATCTGTTGGGGAGGGAGCTGGGGGACTGTGTGGGTGGGGGGCCAGACTGGGGGGGTCACCTGAAGGACACTCCTGACTGCGCCTGGCTCTCTGAGGCCAGGCTGGGTCCCTCCCTCACCTCCTCAGAGTGGGCTGGGAAGGAGGCTTCTGGCCCTCCCCCTACCTTTCCCCATCCTACCTTCTGAGTTCAGGGTGGTGGGAGGATGGAGCCACCCCATGCTCAGCCCAAGATCATGCTCCCTGCTGCCCTCCCCATATGCACACATTCTAGCTGGGCTCCATTTCCTGTTTTCAGGCTCCATATCCTGAGCACTGGGACCCCCAGGATCCTCTCTGGATGCCCCCAGGCCCTGGGGCCTGAGGACCATGACACCCTGTCCCTGGCTCAACTGAGTTTCTCAGGCCCCAGGATGCCATAGAGGCCTGGTGAGTTACTTGGGGACTGAGGGTGGCTGGGAAGAACACAGAGAGGACTGGAGGTGGGAGATCTGCCCCAGGGGAGCTGGGATGGGGCCTCTAACCGGAGTCCTGGGAGGGCCTTGCATCTCTGCAGGACTGGAGGGGGTGGGATGAGGAAACCTGGGGCAGAGAGGTGGGCCAGCCCTGTAGCTGAGAGGGTGGTGAACAGACCGCTGGAGGGTTTACTGGTGGGGCAGAACGCACGGTGGGGAGCATCCTAGGAGGCTGCCTTGATGGGAGCCGAGAGTGTGTGGGTGGGGGGCCTGGGGCGGGGCAGCGGCAGGCATTCCAGAGATACTCAGGGGGAAGGGGCCAGCTGCCATGACCTTTCTCTCTTCCCGGGAAAATTATAAGCAGATGTGGGTGCCTCAGGGAGGTGGAGAGGAGGGAGCCAGGGCAAGTTTTAGGAACACTGAACAGAGAATCTGAAACCAGCGGCGGGGGTGGCTGCTCAAGGGGCTCAGCTGCTCCTGAGCTCAGGAGCCAGAACAGACTCCTCTGAGGTCCTGAGCCGCTTCCCGCCCACCGGGTGAGGCCAGGCGTGGAGAAGAGGGGGAGGAGCCCACTTCCAGATTGCGGGTGGGTGGTCAGAGGGAGCTGGGGGCTTCTCAAGGCTGAGGTCAGGTTGGGGACCTCCTCGGTGACGGTGCCTAGAGATGGGTGCAGGGGTGTGCTGGCACGGCTTTAACAACCGGCTCTGGTGGGGAGGGGCGCTGGCCCCGATTTGTGGTGTTTGCCGATTTCTGTGGTGTAAATAATCCCCCCATGCTTGGTTTCAAACTACTGATGTGACAGCACTGATCGAGAAGCTGGGAAGAGAAGTCATCATTGGTTCTCCGGAGACAGTAGGAGCTGTGCCCGCGCAGTGGTGGGCGGGGCCTTTTTCAGGGCCACTGGGACCCAGTCCTTACTCCTCCCCAGTAGGAAGCCCCTAACTGCTGGAAGCCCCAGAACAGGGTGGTTTTGGCCTCTGCCTGCCTGCCTTCAGGGACGGGGAGCTCACCACGTGAGGCTGCTGATTCTGTCACAAAACTGCTTCAACTGTTGGAAAGTTCTTTCCCTAACTGAGCCCAGGCCGGCTTCTCTTGTAACTTCCCTTCATCGGCTCCTGTTTCACTCACTGTGTTGTGCTTAGTCGCTCAGTCGTGTCCGACTCTTTGCGACCCCCTGGACCATAGCTTGCCAGGCTCCTCTGTCCATGGGGATTCTCCAGGCAAGAATACAGGAGTGCCTTGCCATGCCCTCCTCCAAGGGATCTTCCCAATCCAGGGATCGAACCCAGGTCTCCCGCATTGCCGGGGGATTCTTTACTGTCTGAGCCACCAGGGAACCTTGGTACAATATCCAAGTACCCTAGGCAGGGGCTGGGCTGGGGCCTGGGAATTCACGCACAGGTCCCTGCCTCCAGAAGTCATGGTCAGGAACAGGCACTAGAACAGCAGTATGTGGGTGAATGGTGCTGGGGGTCCCTGAAAGAATGGGTGGGGGCTGTCTGCCAGTGGAAGCTGAGGAGCAGGGCAAGGAAAGAGGGGTGATACTTGGGCTAGACCTTGAAAGGTGAGTGCTCCAGGTGAAGAATGAGAGGCGGATGTCCAGACGGAGGAAGCCATGTGAGAAAGACTCAGAAGCGTGGCAGTGCTCCACGCGGTCAGGAACAAGAGTGGAGCCCAGGCAGCGGGCTCAGAGGACCAGAGGCAGCAGCCTCATCTCCGCTCTCAGCCTGGCTCTGTCTCTGCAGAGACCTGCTCCTCCAGGTCTGTGGCCACAGTGCCCCTCACCTGCTCCGTGCCTGGCCCTGTCACAGGCCCCTGCAATGTCACCACCCCTGCGGGCCCTCCTTCTCCTGGCCCTGGAGCTGGGGCTGGCTGCCACCCTCAACCCCAAGGACCCCAACACCTGCAGCTTCTGGGAAAGGTGAGAGAGGGCGCCCACTGCACCTCGAGGGCCCCAAGCCCCCTGCTCCTTATTCTCCCCCCGGGGCTCCTCTTTCCCCGCCACCTCCCTCTCTCCAGCCTTGCCTCCTTCCTATTTCTGCGTCTAGTGCCTCTACCCCCTCAACGGGATGTTCTGACTCCACCCCCATCTTGATCGTTTCACTCTCCATCTCAGCTCTGACTCTGTCCTCTCTTTATTCTGGTTCCTTGGTCCCTGAGTGAGGCTGGCTGCAGGACAAAGCACAGGGGAGGAGCTGTTCACTATGGGGCAACCAGAGGGTCTCGCCCAGGGAGAGCAAAGGGGACGGGGTTGGGGAACACGGCCAGACTTGGCCAGAAGTGCTTCAACCTATCTCCATCCTCTGGGCCCAGAAGTCAGTTCTAGCTCAGTCTCCCCATATAGGGAGAAGGAGGCCGGGGGGCAGGGGTGGAGAATGGAAGGCTGGAATGGCATATTCCCAGGAATATTCCAACTCAGGGAGGATCCCTCTAGATCGAAGGACGACAGGATGGGGCTCCATTCTCGGCTTGGAGGAGCAAAGCTGAATATTCCCCACTGGGGCCCAGCCCCCGCACGCCCGCCCCTGGGTGCCAGCTCAGGCTCTCCCTGCCCTGGGCCCGACCCTGCCCCCTGCCTTGCAGTTTCACCACCACTACCAAGGAGTCGCACTCCCGCCCCTTCAGCCTGCTCTCCTCGGAGCCCTGCGGCCGGCCCTGGGAGACCCCGCACACCTGTCCCCGGCCCACGTGAGTGCCCGGCCCCCTCCGTGGGCAGGTGTGGTGTGTTGTGTGGGTGTGTGGCTGGGCGGGGGGCAGAGAGAGAGTGTTCTTCCTCTGCTCCCCCAGTGTAGAGCGCTGGGAGGCGCCCCAGGCCCTGCCAGGGCCACGCTGGGGCGGGGTGGAAGCCGGGGCCTCTGCGGGGGAGGCTGAGGGCCGGCTCTGGGTCTCCCCAGTGTCGTCTACCGGACTGTGTACCGCCAAGTGGTGAAGACGGAGCACCGGATGCGCCTGCAGTGCTGCCGGGGCTTCTATGAGAGCCGTGGGGCCTGTGTCCGTGAGTCCTGGGGGGCTGCTCCCCTGCCCCCCGCCTCCCTGGCCCTGCCTGTCTCGAGGGACAGAGCTGCCACTTCAGACCTCTGTCTCTAGCTGACCCCAGGTCTCTCCCGCTCCCTCTTCCCACGTCCGCCAGCTGGCTCTCTGGCTCTGCAGCTCTGTCTGGGGGCCGCCTGGGTCTCAGTCCCTGTGTCTCCGGGCTCGGCGTCTGCTTCTCTCTCTGACTGCCTGTCCCTATCTGTTTTGACTTGTCTCTGTCCAGTCTCTCCTGTCCCCTATCCCCGGCACCCTGAAATCTCCAGAGTGGAGCCTGCTCGCTCTGTCTCCCCTTTCCTCAGCTTGGACCATCACCAACCCCCTACAGAGACTCCTACCCAGCCTGACCACCCCAGCCCCTCTCTGGACAGCATCCATATCTGGCTCCTATGTGAGGAACTTCACCCCCACGCTCATTTCCCAGCAAGGTGCTTTGAGAAGTTCACAGAAAAGAGCTGGGGAGTCCAGAACCCTGAGGTCTTGGCATGCTCTGACCTGAGTTGCTTCCTCTCAGTCTTTCTGCGCCTGAGAGGCTGAAATGCTGCTTGGCAGGCTAACTCCAGGTCCCTGGTATGGGAGGAAGCTGGGGTTGGGCTTCAGAGGATAAAAGGTGGGTAAGGCAGGAATGGAAGCATCTTCTCACTCCCAACCCCCATCTCTGCCCCAGCGCTTTGTGCTCAGGAGTGTGTCCATGGCCGCTGTGTGGCACCCAATCAGTGCCAATGTGTGCAAGACTGGCGGGGTGACGACTGCTCCAGTGGTGAGTGGCTGGTGACTGCAGGGAGAGTCCTTTTGTGCCTCCAAGGAGGCATACCCTCCCTACCAGGGCACAGGTGCTTAGGACTCCAGGGCAATCATCCAGCAGAGTCCCACTGCAGCCAACTGCCTCTTCTGGGGGTGTGGTGCAGCGGATGGGCCAAAGCCAGGCATGGGGGCATGTGTGGGGACCAGGAGACAGAGACAGGAGCTAACTGGAGCTGGGGAGGGGCAAGACCCCTGGTGACCCCCTTCCACCCTCTCATCCCCCAGCTTGTGCCCCAGGAGTGTGGGGGCCGAAGTGTGACAAGCCCTGCAACTGCGGGAACGGCAGCTCCTGTGACCCCAAGAGTGGGGCATGTTCCTGTCCCTCTGGCCTGCAGCCCCCACACTGCCTTCAGCCCTGCTCCCCTGGCCTCTATGGCCCTGCCTGCCAGTTCAGCTGCCAGTGCCATGGGGCGCCCTGTAACCCCCAGACCGGAGCCTGCCTCTGCCCCCCAGAGAGAACTGGGCCCACGTATGTAATGGGAGGAATGCACACTAATGGGATTGCAGACCCGGATGCACGGGCACATACAGGGAAACCAGGGGACTCAGGATCTTCAGTTTGGGGATGCAACCAAGAGGCCAAGATCCTGGCCCCAGCTTTGCTGTTCCCTGGAGGAGCAACCTTGAACACATTGCTGTCTCTGCACGAGTTGGTTTTCTATGAAATGGGAGCAGTATTGTCCATCTCAAAGGGTTGCTGTGAAGATAACATGAGCCAGTGTGTGAGTGAAAGTATGTCCCCAAGGGGCGCTGAGAGAGTCACAGAGAGCCTATCGCAAGGCAGGGTGCAGGGGGCGCTGGGGAGTCACAGGAGGGAGACCATCCATCTAGTTGGAGATCAAAGATCCGGCTTCATGGAGGAGCTCCAGGGTTGAGCCCTTGGGATGAAAACTATGGCAGGCAGCGATGATCCCCCCAGAGAGGGATCCGCATGAGCAAAGGTGGAATGGAGGGCATGTGGAGAGCAGACGGACCACCCATGGCTCTTCACTCTGTCCCACTTGATGGGGCTGTGTTCCTGCCATTTCCAGTCCTGGAAACTTTTGATCCCTGCCCTACCCACCAGGGAAGGGGAATGAGACAGCACCGGGACGGGTGGGTGTGGCTCGCTGAACCCTGGGGTCCGGAGGGCCTGGGAGGCAAAGGGGGAATTCCTAGGTACTGCATGTTTACAGGCTGACCTCAGCCCCTCTGCTCAACAGCTGCGAGGTGTCCTGTCCACCCCATAGTGCCGGCTTCTCCTGCCCCAGCACTCCGCCTTGCCAAAATGGGGGAGTCTTCCAGGCCTCCGAGGATTCCTGCAGCTGCCCACCTGGCTGGACGGTATGGAGGGTGGGGCCTGTGGGTATGAATTCTGTGCGTGGCTCTCTCCGGGGCTTCTGAGGGGATGTGTGTGAGGGGGTAGGCTGTGGGGGCCCTGGAGAGGTTTGAGTGTTTGTGGGTGTAGGGTATTGGTGGGTCCTCTGGCCGTGGGGAGGGGGCTGGGCTCCTGGGGCTCTGTTGACCTCTCAGCCCTCACAGGGCACCATCTGCTCCCTGCCCTGCCCCGAGGGCTTCCATGGACCCAACTGCTCCCAGGAATGTCGCTGTCACAATGGAGGCCTCTGTGACCGATTCACCGGGCAGTGTCGCTGTGCTCCGGGATACACGGGGGACCGGTAAGTGGTGTTAGCCCGGCATGAGGGGTGCGGGGGCGGCTGCGGACGGCGTTTGCCAGGCTCACTCCCCCGAGGCGCCCAGGTGCCGCGAGGAGTGCCCCGTGGGCCGCTTCGGGCAGGACTGTGCTGAGACGTGCGACTGCGCCCCGGGCGCCCGCTGTTTCCCGGCCAACGGCGCGTGTCTGTGCGAACACGGCTTCACCGGGGACCGCTGCGCCGAGCGCCTCTGCCCCGACGGCTTCTACGGCCTCAGCTGCCAGGTGCCCTGCACCTGCGACCCGGAGCACAGCCTCAGGTAGGCCGTGGGACGCTGTGGTCAAGGGGTCAGGAGGCCAGTGGGAGAGGCCTTCAGTGCTGAAGCCACCGGAGTCACGAAAAGCACCGGGGGCATATCCCGGGCGGGGGCGGGACAATGATGTGGCAGATTGGAACCGGGCGGGGTCTCAGGGACGGGGGCGCCCTCGGAATGGCGCGGAGCCTCTTTGATTACCCCCTCCACCCCGCGGAGACGGGGGTGGGGTGGGGCGGGGGGAGGTCGGCCTGCGGACCCCGGCTCAGACAGCCCCGCGTCCGCGCCTCCGCCCGCAGCTGCCACCCGATGAGCGGGGAGTGCTCGTGCCTGCCAGGCTGGGCGGGCCTCCACTGCAACGAGAGCTGTCCGCAGGACACGCACGGGCCGGGCTGCCAAGAGCACTGCCTCTGCCTTCACGGCGGCGTCTGCCAGCCCGACAGCGGCCTCTGCCGGTGCGCGCCCGGCTACACGGTGAGGCGAGCCCCGCCGCGAGGGAGGTGCGGAAGAGGCCCAGGGAGTCCGCCCGCCCCTCTCACGAGTGCGCCCACCCACCCCCCACTTTCAGGGACCGCACTGCGCTAGCCTCTGTCCCCCTGACACCTACGGAATCAATTGCTCCGCACGCTGCTCCTGCGAAAATGCCATCGCCTGCTCGCCCATCGACGGCACCTGCGTCTGCAAGGAAGGTACTGGGTTGCGGTCTCCTGGAAGGGCGATTTGGGGGCGGGGCCATGGGAAGAAGGGAGAGTCCAAGTGCAGGGGCAGGCCAAGGGTAGGGGAGAGGCTGCAGGGTAAGGGCGGAATCACTGGGCAGCAGCTGGACGGCGGGAAAGTAGCCAGGCTACTTCCTTCCTGGAATATCCACTTTGCTTTTGTTTCAACCACAAAAAGCCCAATTGTCCTTAAAGGCCCAGGCCAGAGGCATCTCTTCGCTGAACATTCCTCATCCTCAGTCATACAGAATCACAGAATGCCGGCGCCAGGAGATCTACCAGGAGTGGCCCGTTGGCAGTCTTTAGGGGGGGTTTCTGACACACGTTTTGTTTGACTAGCTCTCCATCATATTTAACAAACGTCCCAGTCTCTAGTCCCCACTCCTCCCTATTGTCTTACACATGACCTGGAGAACACATTTACTTAATGGGGCCTCAGTAAGCATTTGGGTTTGCTGCCAACCTCCTTCTTTTGGCAGAAGAGGCAACCAAGACCCAGAAGGGGGTGGTGCATCCCCCACGGTCATTCAGCCTTCTGTCCAACATCCAACGATTCATATGCTTGTCTCCTATGGGGCCGTGAGCACCCCCATCCCCACCCCGTGCTGGTAACTCAGAATCTGGCACAGTCATTGCCCAGTGTGTGCTTGCTCAGGAGGGCAGCTGGATCCCCATGCCTACCTACAAGTCCCTCTTCCAGGTTGGCAGCGTGGTAACTGCTCTGTGCCCTGCCCGCCTGGAACCTGGGGCTTCAGTTGCAATGCCAGCTGCCAGTGTGCCCATGAGGCAGCCTGCAGCCCCCAGACTGGAGCCTGTACCTGTACCCCCGGGTGGCATGGGACCCACTGCCAGCTCCCCTGCCCAGTAAGTGTGCAACCGCCTGCCTGCCTGGGTGGAGGGGAGGGCACCACATCCCCCAGCTTACTGGCCTGTCCTACCCCCCACTCCCTCTCTAAGAAGGGGCAGTTTGGTGAAGGCTGTTCCAGTCGCTGTGACTGTGACCATGCTGATGGCTGCGATCCTGTTCACGGACACTGCCAGTGCCAGGCTGGGTGGACAGGTGAGCCTTACGGTGGGCAGGCCCCAGGCTTACCATGGAGTTGGGGGAATGTATCCCACAGGACATGTGTGCAGAGAATCCTTATGGATGAGGAGAGGGGACACAGGCCAGGCTCATCCTACCCCTCTCACAGGTACCCGCTGCCACCAGCCCTGCCCTGAGGGCTTCTGGGGAGCCAACTGTAGCAACACCTGCACCTGCAAGAACGGGGGCACCTGCGTCCCCAAGAATGGCAATTGCGTTTGTGCACCAGGCTTCCGAGGCCCCTTCTGCCAGAAATGTGAGGCTCCCTCCCCTCCCCCTGCCTTTCAGTCCAGTGTCAGATGCCAGAAGCCCCCACTCTTCCCCTCTTGGTCTGCTGTGCTGACTCCAGTCTATGGATTGGTTACACACAGTGGGAAGGAGGCAAGGAGAGGGTGGAGTCAAGGGCTGACTGAGGGTTGGCCCCTGCCCCCAGTCACCACGAGCCCCTTTCCCCCAGCCTGTCAGCCTGGCCGCTATGGCAAACGCTGTGTGCCCTGCAAGTGTGCCAACCATTCCTCCTGCCACCCTTCGAATGGGACCTGCTACTGCTTGGCTGGCTGGACTGGCCCTGACTGCTCTCAACGTATGTGGCGGCCTGTGTGTCTGAGTGCATGCTGAGGGGATGGGCTGAGGACCGAGAGGCTTCCATTCCCCTGATCCTGGGTATAAATGCCTCTGGACCCACCTTGATTCGGCCGTTGATATAAACACAATAAGCAAATATGTATTGGGCATCACCTACATGCTGGGTATTGTTCTAGATGCTCAGGATGCAGCAATGAACTGGTCAGAGAAAAAAGTTCCCTGCCCTTCTGCATGGGAAAAATGGGAAAACCATAAGCTCAGTTGTGGACTTTTTTTTTTGCATTGCCAATTTATTTTTTATTTATTTATAATGGCCTCTTTCCCACATAAACATATGAAGAACATCATGGGAAAGATTAGTCCAAAAAACCGAATAAAGCAAATTTTGAAAAGGGAAAATGAGAAGCAGTTACCATGAAAAATATGGGCAGGGTAGAGGGAAGTGATCTTGGAGATGACTTTTTCCATAGAATTTGGTAACTACTATTAGATTATCTGCTAGTATCATATACACAAAAATTATGCCTTGAATAGCGTGAGCATTTACTTCTCTCTTATATTAAAAAAAAAAAAAAAATCCAGAGGTAAGTGATGTAGGGTAGTTTGGAAGCCTTTGGTTGTCTGGCCCTGATCACGTTATTTTGAAAGGCTGTTAGGCAGGTGCAGAGGTCAGGCAGGCAGCTGGGCATGTGGGTCTGAAATTCAGGCTAGAGACACGGCTGCAGATAAGCATTTGTGAGTAATCAGTGTGTAGATACTGTTCAAAGCCTTGGTGTCTCTGGGGAGACCAAAGCTGAGTGGAAGGCTTCAGCGATGTTGGGGACTGAGAATTCACCCAGGAGATGCTGGCCCTGCCCTCCAGACAGGCTCCAACCTTGTCTCCTGCAGCATGCCCTTTGGGACACTGGGGAGCCAACTGTGCCCAGGTCTGCCAATGTCGCCACGGTGGGACCTGCCACCCCCAGGATGGGAGCTGTTTCTGTCCCCCTGGCTGGACCGGACATCTCTGCTTGGAAGGTACCAACAGAAGGGCAACTCCATGCCCTGACCGCCAGCCCTAGCCCGAGGAGGGGACTGCCATTCCCTTGCCCCTCTGATCTCCTCTTCCACTTTCTCCCAGGCTGTTCTCCAGGGATGTTTGGTGCCAACTGCTCCCAACCATGCCAGTGCGGTCCTGGAGAGAGGTGCCACCCGGAGACTGGGGCCTGCGTGTGTCCTCCAGGGCACAGTGGTGCCCCCTGCAGGATCGGTGAGTTCTCATCTAGCCCCTGCCTCTGCACTGTCCCCAGGGAACCAGGACATAAGTACCTGTCCAGGTCTCCGCTAGGTGGTACTCTTGTATCACCCTGCCTTCCTACTGGGGCCTCTCCCATCCATGCATCCCAAGCTCACCAACAGGGCCAAGACACTGTCCTGAGCAACCACTCCATCCCATACAGGAAACCAAGAGCCGTTCACCATGATGCCCACCCCTCCAGTGGCCTATAACTCGCTCGGGGCAGTGATTGGCATCGCGGTGCTGGGGTCCCTGGTGGTGGCCCTGATGGCGCTATTTATTGGCTACCGTCACTGGCAAAAGGGCAAGGAGCATCAGCACCTGGCAGTGGGCTACAGCAGCGGACGACTGGACGGCTCTGAGTACGTCATGCCAGGTGAGCTGGCCCGGGGTGGGACTCACGTGTGTGGCTGACTCTTCGGCACAGGGCAGATGGGATGCGGGGCTTCTGCATCCCTCCCTGGACCTAGGAGATAGGAAGCGGGGAGCTGGAGAGAGAAAGAGAGGTCAGCGAGGCCGACTGCGGATCTCCTGGGACAGAACGGCTGTCTTGGGCCCAGGCCTGTGTCTGACCTGGCAGGCCATCCCGCACCTGTGTCTGTCTGTGCAGATGTCCCTCCGAGCTGCAGTCACTACTACTCCAACCCCAGCTACCACACCCTATCACAGTGCTCACCGAACCCCCCACCCGCTAAGAAGGTCAGTGCTAGGGCTGAGCGTGCACGGTGGGTTGCCTGGTGGGTGCATCTCCGAGTTTCCGGAGAGCTCCAGCTCTGCGTGTTCCTGTCCCACCCCTCCTCCCCTGCCAGGTTCCAGGCAGTCAGCTCTTTGCCAGCCTCCAAGTCTCTGAGCGACCAGGTGGAGCCCACGGACTTGATAACCATGCCACGCTACCTGCTGACTGGAAGCACCGTCGGGAGCCCCCGCCAGGGCCTCTGGACAGAGGTAGAAGCCTGGGGGCCAAGGCCTCTGGTGAGGGTGGACGTGTGCAGCCCAGCATCTGGCTCCATCTGAGTGCGCATGTCTATAGAAGGGGTTCTGGGCCCCAGTTCTAGAGGAGGGGAACCTGGGGTGGGGACCTGGGGCCTGATTGCGGGTTGCTTTCTCCTTGTTAGGTAGCAGCCACCTGGACCGAAGCTACAGCTGTAGCTACAGCAACAGTAACGGCCCGGGCCCATTCTACAGTAAAGGTGAGCGCACGGGGGTGGGTGGGAGCGTCCTGGGGTTTAGGAGCCAGTGCCTCCATGAGCCTGGCTTCTTTCCCCATCTTTAGGGCCCATCTCTGAAGACGGGCTGGGGGCCAGCACGGCTTCCCTGAGCAGTGAAAACCCCTATGCCACCATCCGGGACCTGCCCAGCCTGCTCGGGAGCCCCCGGGAGAGCAGCTATGTGGAGATGAAAGGCCCTTCCTCAGGGTCTCCCCCAAGGCAGCTTCCTCAGCTCCCGGACAGCCAGAGGCGGCGACACCCCCAGCCACAGAGAGACAGTGGTACCTATGAGCAGCCCAGCCCTCTGGTCCATGGTGAGCCCTCCTTTTCCACTGGAGCAGAGAGAACAGGGACGAGGGCAAAGAGACGGGACGGGACAAGAATGAAGTGGTAGCAAGAGCAAGGTCTTTGGCGTCAGTTGTTTGGTCGCTAAGTTGTGTCCGACTCTTTGCAAGCCTATGGACTGTAGCCACCAGGCTCCTCTGTCCATGGGATTTCCCAGGGAAGAATACTGGAGTGGGTTGCCATTTCCTTCTCTAGGGGATCTTCCCCACCCAGGGATCGAACCCACATCTCCTGTGTTGGCAGGTAGCTTCTTTCCCACTGAGCTATCAGGAAAGCCTTCTTTGGAGCTCAGACTTACGCTCAAACCAAGGGTGATGTTTGGGAAGTCATACTGCCTCTTAGAGCCTGCAGGTGGCGGTACCCACCTCACAGCGCTAAGGATTTGAAATGGTGGTTTTACAGCACCTGAGTTGTAAACTTGATACCCAGAAAAGCTGGGAACAAGGCAGATGACAGAGTGTCTTCCTATCTTGTGAGGTGGGCAGGTTGAGGTGGCCTTCCCCACTGGCAGCTGAGGAGCTGCGGATGGCCAGGCACCATTCATCGGCTTCGGGCAGCAGCTGCTGCAGAGGGGAGGAGGGTGGTGGGAGGGGAGGAGTCACCTCCCTCTCTGTCGTCCCCCTCTCTGTCTCTAGATCGAGACTCTGTGGGGTCCCAGCCCCCCTTGCCCCCGGGCCTGCCTCCTGGACACTATGACTCCCCCAAGAACAGCCACATCCCTGTACACTACGACTTGCCTCCAGTTCGGCACCCCCCCTCACCCCCAGTTCGGCGCCAGGACCGCTGAGGAGCCCAGAGGGTGTGCAGAAGTCAGCGAACCTGTTCTTTGCTGCTTGAGGCTGAGGACAGAGCCCACTGTACCCTGCCAGGAGCAGGGAGGGGACTGGCCGGCCATGAATATGAACATGTTTAATAGAAGAAGTGAATGGAGAGGAGATGGGAGCCTGGCTCCCAGATTCTATCATGGGAACACAGTCAGCAAGAAGTCTGTGTTCCTTTTCCCCAACCCAGTGCTTCCCAAGGCCCCCAGGGCCCTGTGTACATAAACTGCTAGGTTCAGTGTTGCTGGATAACTGATTTCAAATCAATGTAAAAAATGTATATTGGGTAACTTTTCTGTGCACTCCTGGCCTAGGCTCTCTGTGTGTGTGTGTGTGTATGTGTAGGGGTCTGTTTGTATGTGTGTGTGTGTGTGTGTGTATGTGGTTTCAGAGGGGTACCAGGCACTGATCCTGACTTGGGGCACTCACTATCATGGAGAGGCAGCCCAAACCCAGTTAACTCTAGAAATAGCCTGACTGGCATCCCTGCATTCATCTGGTCCTCCCTCCAATCAGCTGCTCAAAATACAAGCTGGTTTTAGGTTACCTCTGCCTGAAAGTCTCCATTGGTGGCCCATGGCTCTTGGGCTACCGTCAAAATTGCCCAAGGCCTTAAAGGCTTTGCTGGCCTGGCCTGTCTGTCTCTTCAGCCTTACTCTAAACGGTGTTCCCTGTCTCTCTGCTCCAATTACATTGGCCTCTGTGTCCTTCTCTCAGTGACATGGCTTCCTATGACAGGGACTTAGCACATCTGGAATGCTCTTCCTCCCCCACTCACCTGTTAACTCCTGCTTGTACTCCACATCCCATTTTCTCTTTCATAGCATTGATGACAGATGTATTTATGCACCAGATACCTGCAAAAGGCCAACAGGGTGCCAGGCACTTCTCTAATGTGTTGGTTTTTAATGTGACTATTTGATTATTCTCTGCCTTCCCCACCAGACTGTAAGTTCCCTGAAAACAGGAATCCCATGTTTATGTTCAACATTGGTTCCCCTTGGCACATAGTAGGCACTCAATAAATGTTCCCCCAAAGGCTGAGTGGCTGAGTGAGTTAAAGGTACCAATGGTAAACACTGGCAAATGCTAAGATAGATGGGCAAATTGCTCCGAGAGCTACAAGCCTGGGCAGGTCGAAGCCTTTCCCAAAGGGTAGAATTTCTACAGCGGAACAGCACAAAGGCTCAAAAGTGGGAAGGTCTGGGAGTGGGGGTGGGGGGGTGCATGGAATGGAGTGGGCAGGAGAGCAGAGGGGACAGGGAGAAGGGTATACTCAGACGGGGGCCCAGTAGGGTCTAGACTACCTGAGGACGTTGAATCCAACTTTCTAGGAAGCGTGACCCGCCTCCTTAACTCAGTGGATCAACTAAGTTTCCAGACCTCCAGGAAGCTAAACATATGGGGTCGAGATTACAAACCAAGAGCCACGCCAACTCGCCAATTCTGCGGGTCTCTCTGGGACTCTTCCACCAAGGGCCCACTCCTTACAGGAGAGGAGGACGGACCCCGGAGACTGGATCTGTCCCCGCCCGGACTCTTTCCTAGGTTCCTGCGACAGCCATGACCCCTAATACGCTGAGTTGACGCCCCGCTTCCGCCGGCTCAGTTTCGCGGATGACTTTGGAAGGCTCCTAGCCCGCGCCCCCAGGCCCACCTCTCCGCCCTGATCTTGCCCTAGCCCCGCCCCCTCCTTTGGTCCGGTCGGGTCCAGTCCGGGATCCTCTCGTCTCCCTCCTCCACAGCCCCGCCCAGGTTCTTCCCCTTTCTCACGGCGGCCCTCCCGGGCTCCTCTGCTCGTGTGACCCACTGCCGCCCAGTCGGGCCCACACTGCCCTGACTCCGCCCTTCCTGGGTGGCCTCCACCGTGGCTCCGCCCTCCGGGCCCCGCCTCCTCCTAGTGACTCTCTGGTGCCCCCTGGCGGCGTCTCGTGCGCTCCGCGGTTGCTCTTTGCCCGCGGGCCGGCCCACCTCGCGCGGTTGTCGTGGAGAGGGACGCGGAGGCGACGCCACCGCAGGCGGGTCCAGCTGGTGCAGGCGGAAGTAGAGACCCTTGATTCAGCCACCTCCAAGGCAAGCCCCACAGGGTCTGGTCCTGCCTCCTCGCCCCCGTGAGGGTCCCCAGAGTCGCTGCGGGCGGCAGCGGCATGTCGGGCGAGGCGAGCGCACCACCCGCGGCCTCACCCAGGGCCCCGCGTCCCGGGATCCAGAAGTCATCGGGTGCGGTGACCAAGAAGGGGGATCGCGGGGCCAAGGAGAAGCCGGCGACCGTCCTGCCGCCGGTGGGCGAGGAGGAGCCCAAAAACCCTGGTACGTTGGTGACGGGGTTGGGGGTTAGGCCTCTAGGCTTCGGCTCCACGCACTCACACCAGCCACTCGTCCCTCGGATTAGCCAGACTGGATGGGGCGGCGTCGTGTGTCAGGCATTAGCGGGCGAGGTAGTAATAATATACTACCAAATACTAGCAGATAATAACAGAATTTCTAGTGCTAAGGAGTGCTGTGTGGAAAAGGACTCCACAGGCGGAAGTTCGGTTCAGTTCAGTTCAGTCGCTCAGTCGTGTCCGACTCTTTGCGACCCCATGAATCGCAGCACGCCAGGCCTCCCTGTCCATCACCAACTCCCGGAGTTCACTCAGACTCAACGTCCATCGAGTCAGTGATGCCATCCAGCCATCTCATCCTCTGTCGCCCCCAATCCCTCCCAGCATCAGAGTCTTTCCCAATGAGCCAACTCTTCGCATGAGGCGGCCAAAGTACTAGAGTTTCAGCTTTAGCATCATTCCTTCCAAAGAAATCCTAGGGCTGATCTCCTTCAGAATGTAGTTCGGTATATGAATGGAAATAGCTCCTGGCACGTGGTAAGAGTGTTGTAAGTACATCACCAACTCCCGGAGTTCACTCAGACTCAACGTCCATCGAGTCAGTGATGCCATCCAGCCATCTCATCCTCTGTCGCCCCCAATCCCTCCCAGCATCAGAGTCTTTCCCAATGAGCCAACTCTTCGCATGAGGCGGCCAAAGTACTAGAGTTTCAGCTTTAGCATCATTCCTTCCAAAGAAATCCTAGGGCTGATCTCCTTCAGAATGTAGTTCGGTATATGAATGGAAATAGCTCCTGGCACGTGGTAAGAGTGTTGTAAGTGGTCACACTATTGGGTGTTCACGTGTTATTAGGCTTGTTTCTCCTCTGTACTGTGGAGTCCTGCCCTGCCTATTGTGAGGAGGCACAATGGAGTTGATGGTGAGAGTATTTTTATAAACTGCAAATTCACTGTTCTCTCAACAAACATACATTGCACACCCATTTCAAGCGCCCTGCTCCATCCTGGGATATGAATCACAGTTTCAGTGATTCAGCCACCCAGGTTGGCAGATGTTTGTACTGAACTTGATCTTAAAGAACCCACACTGGTTTGGGATGCTGACAAATACAATAAGATGTGCCAATTTGTATGAGAGAAGAGGGTCCAGGGAGTGATGGGAAGATGCAAGGGCACTGCCAAGAGTGACTGTGAGTTTTATAGACATTTATTCCAACAAGTACTTTTTTGATGTCTGCTCTGTAGCCAGGTCCGATAGAGACAGAATGAGATGGATACAGTCCAGCTGGAATGGAATATACATTCTCTAGGAATCGAACATCATTGGAAAAGTATGCATATGAATGTGGCTTTTTATGTTGCAAGTGATAGAACCCCAACCCAAACTAATTATCCACAAACGGGAATTGATTGGAAGCCTTCTTGATTCAAACCACCACTTTGCATTGAAGACAGACAGGAACTTGCGATCTCTGGACTCACAGAAAAACAACTTGGAGAAAACGCTCTGATATCAGACCTTGGTCAGGTGCCATTTCCTTGTCAGTGCTGGTGGCTGTGGGAGGGGAGCTATAGGAGCTGGAGAAAGAGCATTTTCTAGAAGGAAAAACAAGACAGTTTAGAATATCCTATAGATATNGGAACTTGCGATCTCTGGACTCACAGAAAAACAACTTGGAGAAAACGCTCTGATATCAGACCTTGGTCAGGTGCCATTTCCTTGTCAGTGCTGGTGGCTGTGGGAGGGGAGCTATAGGAGCTGGAGAAAGAGCATTTTCTAGAAGGAAAAACAAGACAGTTTAGAATCTCCTATAGATATGAACCCAGCCATATCTCACACACACACACACACACACACACCCACACCCACACCCACATACAAACTCTGGCTGCTGTGTGGGAAATGGAGTAGCAGAGGGAGAGAATGGGGGCAGGGAGATGAGTTACAAGGCATTTTAATAGCCCAGGTGAGGGACAGTTGTAACTGGAAAAAGGCAATGGGGAGCTGGGTTAGGCTTCTTGGAAAAATACTTCCATGGTAGAAAAGAGTTGGTGAAATAGTGGATGGTGGGGGGAGGGGAAGTGAGGGAGGTAGCAAGAATGATTCCACGTTTCTGTACTGGATGTGGGGTGGGTTAAAGGGTCATCCATGGAGACAGGCATGCATGAAGGAAGAACATGTGAGAGATTTCCAAGGGTTGGTGTTGGCTGAGCAGCTGGATGGAAGGGTCTGGAGCAGTGAGATGATGTCAGGTCTGGAGATGTGAATTGGGAGCTGCTGATGTTTGGGTGCATTTAAACCCTGGGAATAAAACAGATTCCCCTGGGGAGGGAGGGAGTGGAGCCAGAGACAGGAAAGGGCTCAGAACCCAGCCTCAGGGATCTTAGAGGAGGAGGAGCTGACAGAGGAGCCAGAGAGGTCAGACAGAAAGGGAGTGATATCAGGACATGGCCACACGGTCCCAGAAGCGTTAGCAGGGGCACCGTAGCAGGGTTCATATAGAGCAGAGTGAAGGCAGACGCAGGAAGGCTTACAGATTTAGAGAAAACCCCATTTGGTGGCTTCCTTTCAAGAAGCTCTGAGGTAAGCTCACAGCATGAGGAGGGAGTGTGAGAGGGGAGGAAAGTAGGAGCAAGGCCCTTGCGGGGCTGTGCTGCTCACTGAGTGGCTGCTAGCTGAAGCCCAGATGTGGAATATTTCCATCATCGGGGGCGTGCTGTTCTAGAACGGGGTTCTTGGGTGCCCGCCTTGGCCCATCTTTGGCGTCATCTGTGAACTTGTTAGGGCTTCCCAGGTGGCTCCGTGGGTAAAAGATCCACCTGCCAATGCAGGAGACACAGAAGATTGGGTTCAATCCCTGGGTCAGGAAGATCCCCTGAAGGAGGGCCTGACAACCCACTCCAGTACTCTTGCCTGGAGAATCCGCATGGACAGAGGAGCCTGGCAGGCTACAGTCCATGGGGTCACAAAGAGTTGGACACGCACAGTGAGCTTGTTGGAAATGTAAATTCATGGACTCTGCTTAGACTATGGGATCAGAATCCAGGAGGGATGGGGCTCAGGAAATTCTTAACAGGCTTTCCTGATGATTCTTACAGACAGACGTTAAAATTTGAGAATCTCTGTTTAGAGAAGATGGTGTGAGTGAAGCAAGGAAGGATGGAGGGGTTCTCCCAGCAGAGAGAAGAGCCTGGGAAAGCAGGCCCCGTGCAGGAGTCAGCTGTACAAGGGGCTTCCCCTCACCTCCCAGTGCCTCCTCTCATTTGCCCTCACCGTGCTGAGCACACACAATCTCCCAGTGGCCCACACCCTGCGCACAGCATCCCCGTTGTCAGCTGCAGGAATTCTCTTCTCTGGGCACAGCCCCTGCAGCCTGTGGCCTGGGTGATGTTGCTGCGGGGTTTCCAGGCTGCCCCTCAGGCTGGCATCAAGCCCACCCTCTGCCTCCAGAGAAGATGATGTCAGGTCTGGAGATGTGAATTGGGAGCTGCTGATGTTTGGGTGCATTTAAACCCTGGGAATAAAACAGATTCCCCTGGGGAGGGAGGGAGTGGAGCCAGAGACAGGAAAGGGCTCAGAACCCAGCCTCAGGGATCTTAGAGGAGGAGGAGCTGACAGAGGAGCCAGAGAGGTCAGACAGAAAGGGAGTGATAACAGGACATGGCCACACGGTCCCAGAAGCGTTAGCAGGGGCACCGTAGCAGGGTTCATATAGAGCAGAGTGAAGGCAGACGCAGGAAGGCTTACAGATTTAGAGAAAACCCCATCTGGTGGCTTCCTTTCAAGAAGCTCTGAGGTAAGCTCACAGCATGAGGAGGGAGTGTGAGAGGGGAGGAAAGTAGGAGCAAGGCCCTTGCGGGGCTGTGCTGCTCACTGAGTGGCTGCTAGCTGAAGCCCAGATGTGGAATATTTCCATCATCGGGGGCGTGCTGTTCTAGAACGGGGTTCTTGGGTGCCCGCCTTGGCCCATCTTTGGCGTCATCTGTGAACTTGTTAGGGCTTCCCAGGTGGCTCCGTGGGTAAAAGATCCACCTGCCAATGCAGGAGACACAGAAGATTGGGTTCAATCCCTGGGTCAGGAAGATCCCCTGAAGGAGGGCCTGACAACCCACTCCAGTACTCTTGCCTGGAGAATCCGCATGGACAGAGGAGCCTGGCAGGCTACAGTCCATGGGGTCACAAAGAGTTGGACACGCACAGTGAGCTTGTTGGAAATGTAAATTCATGGACTCTGCTTAGACTATGGGATCAGAATCCAGGAGGGATGGGGCTCAGGAAATTCTTAACAGGCTTTCCTGATGATTCTTACAGACAGACGTTAAAATTTGAGAATCTCTGTTTAGAGAAGATGGTGTGAGTGAAGCAAGGAAGGATGGAGGGGTTCTCCCAGCAGAGAGAAGAGCCTGGGAAAGCAGGCCCCGTGCAGGAGTCAGCTGTACAAGGGGCTTCCCCTCACCTCCCAGTGCCTCCTCTCATTTGCCCTCACCGTGCTGAGCACACACAATCTCCCAGTGGCCCACACCCTGCGCACAGCATCCCCGTTGTCAGCTGCAGGAATTCTCTTCTCTGGGCACAGCCCCTGCAGCCTGTGGCCTGGGTGATGTTGCTACGGGGTTTCCAGGCTGCCCCGCAGGCTGGCATCAAGCCCACCCTCTGCCTCCAGAGTCTCCCCTTTGCTGGGACACCCCTTCCCATCTAAAGGAACCACTTCTTGCTGGGATGCCCATGTAGGAGCAGGGAAGAGCAGGCATCTTTGGGTACTCATACACCTCAGGCCTGCAGACCCCTCTGGATGGGTGCTGGGCATCTGCCAATTCACTACAACTCCTGAATGAGGTAAGAGTTCCAAAGCACTTAGAACAGTGAGGGATAGGAGTACGGGCTCTATCCATGTTTCTTAAATATCGCCTACCGCCCTGCTTGGCCCCAGGCTGCGCGTCAGGTA